>CAJQZJ010033689.1:1727625-1743378 GCA_907164525.1 Lophiomys imhausi | reverse complement strand
CACATGCACACACACACACACATGCACACACACACACACACACACACGCACATACACACACACATGCACACACACACGGAGAGAGAGAGAATGAGAAGCAAATAGTGAAGAATAAAGAAGCAGATCATGCAATACATCAAAGAAGAAAATTGATGATAACCCAGCATTCTTTTTATCAGACATCAACTAGAAAAAATATAATAATACAAATAATGGGGATATCATAACGAATCAAAGAACAAAACCACTGTCATTTTCCCTATTGAACTGTTACAGGAAAATATCAAAATCATCTACAAATAAATATTTATTTTTCTATAATTCATCCATACTTAAAATATTGAACTTATTTAATGAGTCCTGAAGCTACTGAGTTCTGATGTTTAGAAGGGATCACAGTGCGCAATAGAGATCTTTAAAGTAGAGTATCAATTAACCAGTATGTGAATGAGAACTTACCTTTCTTTTACAAATTACTGAAAAGGAAGAGCTTCCCTTGACAAGGAGTTAATCTGTTGGAAGCAGCCTATTGGTGTAGAGCTTGACATATACAGAATTAAAACTAAATGGATGTTTTTGTAAATATCACAACTCAAAGCTGGAATGGGTAGAATATATCTTAAAATTCAATGAGTAACTTGAGGTTTTAAAATTTATAATATTATTATGAATGATATTAAAGCCCAGAGGTTTAAAAATAGAAAGGAATGCTTATAAACATCAATATTTAATAAATAAATACATGGAAAAAGAAAACAACATCAGAATTGTAAAAAAAATCAAAATCTACCAGTTAAAGCAAATTGTGTCTTCAAGGCTGAAAGATGTTGGGTGTGGTAGTTCCCACTTGTAATCTCAGCACATGGGAACCTGAGGCAGGAAGGCCACATAGGGTGTGAAGACTTCCTGAGAAACACAGTGAACTTCATTTCAGGACAAGCAGGAATACCAACTATGAGTGGGTCTCACAGGTTGAACCAAAAGACACATAAAGGAAGATATATTTTAAGAAGAGATACATGGAGTGTAGAATAGTATTGGTGGTTTAGGAGTTGCTAAACTCACAAACAGGAAGCTTTGGGCATGAAATAAGGCAACTGAAAACCCCCTCCCTGATTTGGCATAGCAAACTTGGTCTAGTATGAGTTAGTGGGGATCTAGGTTAGCCTTCATTGCCTAACAAATGTCTACAGAAGCACTTTTTCCTCTCTCTCTCAAGGAAAACAGAAACTTTTTTTACTTAACACTCTCACTACAGAACAAGGTGATATTAACATTTTCCCAAGTAGATGTCAAGGTGACTGTTCGATGGGTTTTTATTTTTATGTTTTTTTTTCTTTTTGTTTTCCTTGTTTTGGAGGGAGAGAATGGGTATTTCCTTTGCCAAGTTCAAGTATGAAAGAGATAATTTTGAGTCTTGGCCCCACAGGATTTACATGTTACTATCCTCTTCCTCTCCTCCAAATGCTATCCTGGAACAGCCAGAGGGAAAGGGTTTTTTGTTTTGTTTTGTTTTTTTATTTTCCCAATTTTATTGCAAACAATACTGAGTTGCATATTTTTAATCCAATATTTTTTTTACTCTAGTTACTTCTTTGTCAAGTTTTTTTATTCATTTCAAACCATTTTTAATTCAATAACATCAATGAAAGATTGATGAAGGAGGAAGATAAGATAAAATACTATGGTATAATTCTTTTTTGCACATAATAGAGGGTCACTAGTAGCATAGATCACTCTGGGCAGTGTTTGAGATTGTGGCCCAAAGCAAGAACACAAATTTCTGGACACTTGCTTTGTATTATTTGTTTTCTTTCTTGGCTTTTCAAAGTGTCTCAGTGTAGGCAAGGCTGGCCTTACACTTACTATTTTCTTGAGTATTGAAATTACACTAACATGCCAACCACAGAATTTTAGGACTCATAATTCAAGAGATAAAGATTTGCCACATATACTAAGTGTGAAAAAAATTATTTTCAATTTAAGGGGGAAAAAGGCTCAGGAGATAATTAACTTACAAGCATATACACACTTAGTATTAAATAATTAATATACCAGGTGTATATACATTTAGTACTAATTAATAAAAACTTGCCTTAGGATATTATGAGTATTGTTTGTCTATATTATAGGCAAAAGGGTTTTCAAGATTACTTGCTCTTCCAGGTATGTGAAGCTTCCACAAAACCTTTATTAAAGGGGCAGAAACATTTTTGCCTCTTTTCTTATGGTCTGCAGGTGCCTGAGGACCTTGGTGAGGTGTCATAGGATCTTTTGAACTTTGTTTGTTGCTACCAGGAGTGGTCTTTATGACAGGTGATTCTGTGGTGTCATTAAGTTCTATAACCTTGTCACACACCCACTTCTGATTGGTGGTGACACTTTAAGTGAATGAGACCTTGGCGCTGGCTTCCTTTTTTTTCCGGGTTTTTTTTGTTTGTTTGTTTTGTTTACTCAGTGGGTACTAGGTAGCTTTCTAGTAGGTATTTTTGAGCTTCTTCCTTAAGTTGGAGAGTCTTCTGGGTCCTTTTGTTTGACAGCTGTCATGTTCCCATTAAAGATATTTTTTTCTCGGTGTCAACCTCACCAGTTCCTGCTTGCAAAAACACTATCTTTTGAGGCCTTCTCTTCGAATTTTTGGGAAACTTTTTGAGTTTGGTAAATGATGTTTTTATTCCTGGAAGCATTTCAAGAGAGTTCTCATCACTTCCACTTTCACCTTCATCATCTGCTTCGGCTTCATCCCCCTCAACTTCATCCCCTTCAGTTGCCCAATTATTGGTTATTTCTGAAGCCTTTGAGGTGTTGGCGTCTGTCTCCCTTATCTTCTTCATTATTTCTTCAACCCTCTTTTTCCTTTCTAATCTTTCTTGCATATTTTGTAGCATAATTTTTTCCTGTTCCTTCTTCCTGTTTTCAGCACTGTCCTGAGATTGCATCGTGACGTTGTCCCCTTTCTGTAGCTGTTCCTTCTGGTCTTCTGGTAACTCAAAATGAATCTTTGTCAGATCTTTTTCCTGCTGCTTATCTTTGTATGGTGAGAATTCTTCTCCTGGGATTTCATCCACTTTCTATGGCATACCTTCAGTTTTCCTAGCAATGCTTTGTTTTGTCTCTTTCTGGACTCTTTCTTCTTTATGGCTTTTTGTTCAGAAGCAGCATGGTGTCTCTACTGAAGCTTTCACGCTCGCTTCATTGCTTGGCATACTTCTATTACCAGGTTCTGTTTTGAAAATATGGGGACATATGCTTTAGAATGGTGTCTTTTTCTTTGTTATTACACCTAATGCATTTTCACATATGGGACACCCTGAACTGGGATTATTTTATATGACAGAGAAGTTTTTGTTGATGTTCTTGATGAGACCAGCAGAGGGGATGGACATCGGATCTTTTGATTCTGCCTGATAGCCTCGATGGGAGAAGGTGCGTGCCACTCAAGGGTGGGAGATGATGACCATCTGTAGCATGGTAACTGGGATGACGGTTCTTTGGAGAGGTTAAAGTTTACTCTTCTTTTGTCCATTTCTGAGTTCTTTGGTGATGCCTCAACACTTGCCTCAGGCTGTTCTTCTTCTACACAAGTCTCAAGGTATAATTCCCCATGGGCCTGAAGAGGTGTTTCTGCATTTCCTTCTGAGCCCACTTCCACACTTCCTGAGTCCATCCTTAATTCAGGTGAGATATCGATGCTCGACTCAGGTGAGCCACCCTTGCTACAACAGGAGATATTTCCACACTCACGAAGGAGGATGACGCCATACTCAAGGCAGGGGATGAATTCTCACTCACAATGGGGGATGGTCCATACTTGAAGAGGTATCCTCATGCACCATGAGGAGTTTGTCAACATTTGGTTTAGGGTATCTTGTTATGTATCAGAGGGTACTTCAAGATTCACCTTGAAAAAAGTGTTCACCTTAAGTTTAGAGATGTCTTCCATGTTCTGGAGTGTTAGATTAGCCTTAGATGGTCTGTCCACCTTTGCCCAAGAAGGTATTTCCATGATCATGTTGGGTGGGATTTCTGTATTCACCTTTGCTGGTCCTTCCACATCTTCCTAGAGAGGTGTTCCTACTTTCTTTGTGGGTGTTATTTCTAATGTTGGTGCAACTCACATTTTTACATATGATCTACAGAACATTGTAGCTCATCACTAGTAAACATTGGTACAGTAACATGGCAGAAGACATATTTGGTCATGCCAGGCATGTTGTCCAAGTGTTGGAGATCAACAGTGGAATGTAATTAATTGTTCTTTCTTTTCAGAGAGGAACTTCCTTTACTGTCTGCTTTACCAGATTTGTGAGTATTGATCGCACCACCCTTCCAAGACCACCTTTTCTGTCCTTGATCAACATGATTACATCGCTCCATTGTACGAGACACAAGAGACACAACAGTCTTAAATTTTTCTTTGTCTTCTGCCTGTTTCTGTTTTCTTTTTTCTTCTGCAGATACTCATCTTTGCTCATCCTTTTCCTTTTGTTCCATCAGCTTGCAGTGTTTTTCTTCCAACTCTTTTTCATCTTGCAGCTTAGCCTTCTGTTCTTTCTCAAGTAGTTGTTTTTCCTTGTTGGCCTCTTGCTGACATTTTCTCTCTTCTTTTCATTCTTTGGCTAACTGCTTTTTGATGTCATTTTTTAAGGATGGAACCATCTAAAACAGGTGTACATGACAATCTCTTATTTGTAACTGCAGAAGAATTAATACCATGTCTATGCCACCTTTCTTCAGCAAGTTCTTGAGACACAGAAACCAAGCATTCGCATAGATCCCTCAAAGATGTGTTGCCATTGGTACCTGCAAAAGCACAGTCTGCCTTCTTTGGAGCTGAGTTGAGAACCACTCTTTCTCTCTTAATAGCATTTATGTCTTCAGTCCCTTTGTTTCTAAGCGAGCAGTTTGTCCTTCCACAGCATCCCTACGCATCTGAGCGTCAGTTTGAATTTGATGGATAGCTGAAATTAATATTTCTGGAAATTACTCACTAACATTGCCTTCCATTTGATTCGTTTGGTACATAATACCAGGCATGTGCTCTGGATCTTGCCTTGTTATTGTTCATTATTGTCTCCTAGCCTTCTTGTTTGCTTTAGCATATCTCAGACTTCATATTAATTTCACAACTTCCAGGAGGGAAAGTTCTCTGACAAACTTTTTAAATAGTCCTATCATATTTTTTTTTCTTTTTGAAAACTCTTTTTAGCTCCCTGTGACTTTCTACTAGCTTTCATTTGGCTTCATTTTATCTTATAATAGTCAATCAATGAATTTCATGTACAAAAATCTTCATGTTAGTTCATTACTGTGATGGCCCAGGATTCATCCTCCACTGTGGGCCCAGTTTCTTTATTTTTAAAATACACAGGACCAAACCAATGAAGAACATTACGCACAAATTTGCTTTCTATTTTTTCTTCTAATTATGTTTTATTTTCTTCCTATTGGCTGACAGATTTTTATTAGCCATATTATGAAGTTAATACTTAAAAAGTTTTACACACTTTGCTTCTGTGATTTTTTTTCACAATTGTCATGGACTTTATAGTCCTTGATGGAATAGTTCATTTTATCTTATAAAATACCCTAAAATAAACAGCAAAAACAGAAGGGTTCAACAACAACAAAAAAAAAAATCCAATTGCTAGCTCCCTATAACCTGTAATGTGGCACGTTATTAAAACAAAACAAAACAAATGTAAGAGTATTATTTATGAGCGCCTGGGTCTTCCAGCCCAGAGCCATGTAGACCCACTACAATGAGCAGATGTGTGATGGAGATGTGGAAAGATTGGAAAATAGGCTGGTGTGTGCGCTATGGAGAGAGACATAGCTGAAGAAGTGATCACGGAGACAGGGGAGAGAGAGGGCTGAGGTCAACGTGATGTTGTTGCCCAGTAGCGTCAGCAGGATGGTGAGCAGCAGACGGGAACTTATGCAGAGGCAGACTCAGCCTGACCACATCTGCCAACCTGCCACCTGGTGGGATCCCCCTTGGCTCCGGACAACCATGGAGGGCAAGGTGAAGAATGGTTCTGTTTCTGAATTGGACCTCCTTGGAGGACCACTATTGTCTGTGATGCCACGGGAGGCCATGTCGGTGTCTGTGGTCCATGCTGTTGCCCCAGGCCAAGACGAAGTCTGATCCGTTTGTATGTATCCAGCCTGTGCCTTAGTGATGTCCTTGGTCTTTGCAGCTCAGGGGTTGGGGAGGGTAGGGAGTGTGGAAGTGGCCATCCTGAGAAGAGTGACATGTGTAGTCACCCTGAGACTATGTTGAGGCCAGGGGTCCGTGAGGCTGCTGACGGTCATGAGTGGCTCTGTGGTCCTGATACAGTCAAGTGCTGTGTTGATGTCTGTGGCCATGTTACTATTGAAGCCCATATAGATGTCCATGATCTGGCCTGAAGCCATGTTACCCCTAACCTTGGAGGAGAGCTGACCCAACTCCTCTGTGGCCAGCACATGGCTCTAGAAAGTTGATGGCTTCTGTCACATATGCAGGTGGAAAAGAACTCATCCTCCCTTGTAGGCCTGTCACTAGGAATTTGGACATAGTCTAGTGAGCATATGGACAACTTATTGTTTCTTCTTCTTCTTCTTCTTCTTCTTCTTCTTCTTCTTCTTCTTTCTTCTTCTTCTTCTTCATCCCTTTCTCCTCCTTCTCCTTCTATTTTTCCCCATTTCCTCTTTTTTGGGGGGATGGAGGTTCATGGGGAAAGAGGCAGACAGGAAGGATTGGGAGGTGAGCATGATTGGGGTGCATGATGTAAGATTCTTAATAATCAATAATAAAAACACAGACAAAGATGTGGTGGTAGGAAGGGTACTGAATATTGTTATAAGGGGCAGAGGAAGGTATCTGTAGTGATCTGACATTCATTTTAATTAAGTGTATGAACCTACACATGTTTTCAGAAAGAATATAATGTATAAAGACAAGGTTTTCCTATAGTCAATAAATCTCTTTACCATAGTGAAATAACTGTAGATTTAGATAAAGAGAAATTTTATAATTATTTTATTTACATAAAATCCAATATGGTACACAGCTTACGTTTGTCTAACAGAATTCTAATCATGAGTGCTGCTCTTTGCAGTCTGCTGTGATTTGGACTTTGATCTGGAATCATAGGTCCCACTCTGTGTTACCAACATGATACAAACACTGAATACATACCACCTTCAGTAATAACAAATGCTGACTACGCAAGTCAGCTGACACTATGAACATTCCTGGCCACTTTCCCCATTCTTATTAGCTCATCATAACCACTTTTGGTTATTTCTTAGGTCAACAACTGTTACTAAGCAGAAACCCTGCTCTTATCAAGTTTTTTATCAGAATATTATAATATAGAATGTTAATTAAAAAGGTAATTGTAAGGCTGAAGTTATATTTCCAATATGATAAGCCTCCTAAAATGCCAATGCAATATTCACAACTGATGTTTCACACATAATAAAGCTGAATTTAATGTGAGATATTTTCTTTTTCCTTTTGGTAGGAGCCATTCATGTGAGCATTCTCTACTACATATCATTTATCATCTCTTGCTTCTCTAAATGCATATTTTATTTGTAACAAATCTGTGATGGCTAGTTGTTACTGAAGTATGATTTGGTTTATAATTACATAGGAGATAGGGAAAAACTGTGACTGACTATTACTGTGAATGAAGATTAACTGAAAGATAAACCTCCAGCCCTGAATGTGGGCGGAGCCATCACATGGGCTAAGGAATTTGAATGGAAAAGAAATAAGTGTCCTGAAGAGAAGCACTCATTTCTCTGCTTCCTGAGTGAAGATCTTATGTAACCAGGCACCTCATACCCCTGCTTCATGCCTTCCCACCATTAATGGACTACATCCTCTCTAAACATGAAATCCCTTCAGTCATTTTTGTCAACAATTAGAAAGGTAATGAGATCAGTTTAAGCTTTGCTAAAAACATTAGCTACAACTTTTCTGGTTTTGTTTTCTTATGGTCATCTAAATGCAAATATGGCATTGTATCCCCAAAAATATTTAATGATAAATGAAAAGTTCTTGGTTGGTAAGCTCATGTTTGACTGGATGTGTTTTTCACAGTGAACCATTGACTTTGTTTCTGACTGGTCTACAGGACAACATTGTCTGCAGTCTGAAAGCACAATCTTACTACACATTGTTTAGAACCTGTTAAGTGTTCTAGCATTTACTGTGTCCAATTTCTCAAGAAGTGGAGAAACATTTTTTTATAATGCCTCTAGAGGAAGATGAGACACGTAGGCAACCATTTTAATATTGATGTGAAATCGATAAGATGTGAAAGAAAGCTTAAAGACCACACTCACCCTCCAAATAAAATTCCTATTCATTAGTCCATGAAAGCGAAAGGAAAATTAATAGGATTTCAGTTTTATGAAATCATTAAAGGTTAAACATGTACTAGGTTCTGAACAGGAAATGTTTTATTTTGTAACTTAGTAGCCCACTTTAAATCAATGAGTAGAGCTTTATTATGGAATTTTTGAGGCACTGATACTTTAGCACCAATATTGTATTGATTTAAAGTTGATATTCACTAAACAAACTCTGAGTTCCATCTTCAGGTTAAAATAACATCAAATTTCTGCAGCTTGAACTTTGGATGAAACTGATAGCTTAGCTGTTACAAGAGCAATTCCTAAAATTCATGTTGTAGAGTTGTAGTATAACATATTAATTATGGAACTTATGTTTGGTAAAAAAAAATCAAACGTTTTTGCTGCCTTATTACCTGAAAATACTGTATTTATCAAGTTTTGAACTAGGGTAATCTATTAAACTAATAACTGGCTAGCCCTGGGCTTGCTATAATATTAATAAGATCTAGAATTATTACTCCAAGACACAAGAAAAATTACTTTAATTTCTGAGGATAAATTAAGTGTTGCAAGGTTCTGAATGCATTCAGGTGTGGTAGTAAGGAAGTGTCACATGAGGCAAGAATAGTCTGTGTTCACAGGTAGTTTCTTGATTTTTTTTTTCATTTTAGTGTATGTGTATGTGTGTATATGTGTGAATGTATACTAGTGTACACATCCATGGATGAGCTTGCAAGAGGTCAGAGTTGAAGTTCTGCATCTTCTTCAATAGTTGTCACTTTATTTTTGTTTTGAGGGAGTTTTTCATTCAATGTTTTAACTAAACTGGCTGGTTAGCCTGTCCCTGTTCCCCAGAACTGGGATTATAGGTGACACCCACCATGCCTGGTTTTTATATAGAAAATGATGATCCAAACTCAGGTCTTCATTTTGTGTGGCAAAGAGTTTTACACATTGAACCATTACCCTGCTGCAGTTGCTTGCTTATTTCAAATAAGAACATAAGCAGTGAAAATGAAGGTTGACATATCATAATTACAAATATGTAATAACCCATTTACTAACCCAGAAATGCTGAGATAGGGTGATTGACATCTTCATATGGCTTTGGTTACATTTGTCATCTACCCTTGTTGCAACAACTGGAAGCTTCCATCATCATGAGTCTTCCTACGGATGTTAATGCCATTAATGCTGGAGTGGCCGATCTGAATACTCTGAGCTTTTCCCAGGAAGTTCCCACAGGCAACTCTTGGCTGACACCACCTAAGACAGCTCGTTAGTACTCTCAGGTCTTAAATGCTGCCTCTGCCTTTTTATGCACTAGGACAACCTCTCACTCAAACAGTAAATTAACTGGACACAAAACACATTTTCCTTGAGGTTATTTAGTGTGTGGCAACTTCTGTTTCTGTGCTTTTGTGCAAGTTGTTATCTCCACCCAAAATGCCTTCTGACCTGGATTAATTTCTTTTTCTCAGTGTGAGTAGGTACTGGAAGAAGAGTGACTTAAGAGTGGAATTTTTATTTTGACACATAATTTCCAGATAGCCATGGTAATGACAGTATGAGGCTGGCAGTTACACTGCACCTGTAGCCAAGAAGCGCAGTGATGATTGTCAGCATTTAGCACACATTCTTCTCTTTCTTTTATATTCAGTCTGGATCACAGCTAATGGAATATTGCCACCTACATTCAGGGGAAGTCTCCTATCTCCAGCTAAAACTCTCTAGAACCACAATCATATGTATTCAAGAGGATGTCTTCGAAATTCAGTCAGGTTAACAGTGGAGACTTGCCATCACACCATCCAATGATGTCTCAGATTGAATTCACTTATCAAAGTACAAGGAATGTCCTCAAGATAGAGGCATCCCTTGACTTTTCTGTATGTGAAAATAGAATAATTTACTCCTCTTTCAGTGTAAATCAGCATAAAATTATCTATATGTGCATTTGTCAATTAAGTAAAGTAAAATCATTCAATAATGAGAATAATAAAGAGTTTAAAAGTAAGTCATTTTGACCAAGGGATTGCTCAGATTAAGTCTTCTTTTTGTTTTTATTTTGTTGTGGTGGTTTTGTTTTGTTTTTGCATGCCACAATTACATCCAATTGTCTCAGTCTGTCTAATGTCGCTGCTTTTGAATACTAAGAGTTGTTGATTTATGAGGAGCATTGATTAATTTCTAAAAGTCACAGATGTTGGGGAAGTCAAGATGAGACTCCAGTAGCTTGTCTGGTGAAAGCTGTTCTCTGCTTCCAAGATAGTGCCTTGACAACCTGTCCTCTAAAGGAGACATGTTTTCCCCATATGACATAAAGGGAGGCTAATGGGATAAGGTCTTTCTACCAAGCCCTTTCATAGTAATATTTAATGAGGGAGGAGCTTTCATGGACTAATCACCTTAAGTTTCCACCTCTTCATTCTATTATGCTGTCAATGCCTGGGTCTGGGGAGGACACAATTCAGATATTGCACCAAAATTCTTTCCATGATACCCATTCATAAATGCTCACATAAAAATACAGAATAATATATTAATAACCATTTGGGTATTATTTAGCTCAGTCAGAATGTTGCATACAAATAATAACAACAATTTTACATAAACATAAAGTCCTATCCCCAAGTGGTCTTCTTACTGCTTCCTGGAGATCAAAGTTTAGCATCTTCCTGCCCTTGAATAGCCGAGTGTCTTCACCTGGGACCAGTACAGCAGTGTTTGGTGCTCATTAACAATAGCTGATAGTTGATGTTGTGGGTGGAATGACTATGGTTGGGACAGAGGAATTCTGCCAAACTTCAGAGGTAAATACTTTGCTTCATTCAAAGAAGGGTAAGGGAAAATGTACAGGGATTGGTGTCTGCCTATTGTTGATGTTTCTCAACTCAGTCTTTGTCATGATCCTGGATGGAGGCCCATAAAGAAGACCTTGGGAAGGACAACATGTGACTTTTGTTGTATCTGAGGCTTCCAGGGAGTCTAAATTAATCTTTATTCAGTCTCTGGAAATTTGTTGACATTTTAGCTAGTTGTCTAAATCTTGTTTTGTCAATTTTCCCTCCCACATTTGGCTGAAGATAATAATAAAAAAAATACAGAGTTCGATGTTTCTTTGATCAACTGAAACACTTGGAATTTGTATTGCTTTGTTATCTTGTAAAATCAAAATTCTGATGTTCTAAATGAAAAGTAAGGTATTGCAGACTGTTTTGTTTTTGTGTGCTGAGGGTGAGTGTTCCTGAGGACTTGTTATAACCCAGGGAGAAGCAGAAGCCTACAACTCACACAGATTATTCTCATTCATTGTGTTTTTCTTTCTAAAATATACCATGAAATTTTTGTAGGTGCTATAATTAGGTTTACTACATTTTTAAATGACTACATAGTTGTCTGTAAATCATGCAAATAATTTAAAATTTATACATGAGCATATGCACTTAATAAAAGTTGATTAGGAAAAATATAATTTAATGTCAAAATAGTGCACTAAAGATGATATTAAAATACTAGGAATGATAAAAAGGTATGGTTTAGCTTTTAAATGTAAAGTCATTTATGGAAGAGAAAATAATAAAACTATGTTAAAATTACAGAGCCAAATAACCCAAGGTATAAATACTTTATTACAGATAAGTTAGGCAGATAGACAGAAAGATAAATAGATAGATAGATAGATAGATAGATAGATAGATAGATAGATGATAGATAGATAGAGGTAAGGAGACACAGATAAGAGAATTGCTCATATTTCTGTCATTGCTATAAGAGAACTCATAAACACAGATATAAATGACACATAGTGGAGACTAATATCAAATTTAATTATTATTTATTTTAACAAGACCCTTTTCTAAAAAGCAGGAGTATATATCTTACAAAAGTCATTATTTCTGCATCTACAGTTTGTGAAGAAAACTATACATCAGGACCTAGACAAAGGGAGAACTGCACTGAGGCATCATTGACTTTAGTGTTAAAGAGTGATTTGATATTTCTTCTGCAGAGAAAGATCAAGTTCAGACTGAAAGAACTCTTAAAAAAGTATGCAAGCATGAATAAACTCTTTAAATTAAAGAAAGTACTTGCCAAAGATACACCAATGATTGGCCCAACCTGAGACCTTACCCCAAGGGAAAGAGCCAACCCCTATCACTACTAACAAAACTCTCCTATAGTTACAGACAGGAGCACAGCATTACTGTCCTCTGAGGACCTCCATGGAGCAAAGTATTCAAACAGAAGGTGAAACTCACTGCCATTAGGTAGAGCATGGGAGAAAATAGAAGGATAGAAAGACCTGGAGGGGACAAGAACTCCACAAGAAGACCATCAGAGACAACTGACCTAGGCCCAAGGGGGCTCACATAGACTGAGTCACCAAACTAAGAGCATGTCTGAACTGGACCTAGTCCCTCTATACATATGTAACCAAAGGGCAGCTTGGCCATCAGTGTATCCTCTAGCAAGTGGAGCAGGGGTGTGTCTGACATGACTCTGATGCTTGTTTGTGGATCACTGGCCATAACTGGACTGCCTTGTCTGCCTTCAGTGCAAGAGGATTCTTTTAGTCCTGTTGCAACTTGAAAAGCTTGGTGGATTGATGGTGGGGGCGGGGGGGGGCTCTACTGAGGAGAAAGGACGAAGAGGGAGGGTGCTGTGATCAGGATGTAAAATGAATTTAAAAATAAAAAACTCAAATATGATAATTTAGTATTGAATAACTAATTGGTGAGCTCTTCCCTGGGTATGTTGTTTCCCCCACTCTCAGCATTGCCTTTAGTTTTGTGTGTGTGTGTGTGTGTGTGTGTGTGTGTGTGTGTGTGTGTGTGTGTGTATAGGGTTGAGCTTCATTCACTTTGGATGTCTATTGGTACCATCCTTTTTTAGCTCATGTTTGGGCAGTAATGTTGGTTAGATTTTATGGGTATAGCTTCTGACATGATTAGGAGGCTTAGTGTCACAGCAAAGTCACTAATCTGCTGACTATCACAAAATGATCAGCCCTGAAAACATACATTTAACAGTGTACAGACTAAGCAGGTTGTATTTAGGAACACACACACACTTATATACACATGTACATATATATATATATATATATAAAATGAAATAATTAATGAAAATTGAGGTCATACATATTAAAGAGAACAAGGAAGGGTATATGGGAGGATTTGAAAGAGGAAAGCAAAAGGAGAAGTGATGTAAATATATTACAATCTTTAAAAAATTTAAAAGGAAATTTAAAAACTGAAACCTTCCAGCTTCCATCACAGAACACATGAGAACTTCACAAGAGAAAATGAAAATAAGAGCCCCTTTGGCTTGTAATGTACATGAGTTGAATTTTCCTAATAAGTTTGTTTTCTCTGATCTGTTTGCTCTTCACCAAACTTCCTGAGTGATTGCATTTGAGTCCCATCATTTTTCATAATAAAATACAACTATAAAAAATCCTGAGATTCATAGTTCAGACTAAGTTATATGTCAGTATTTCCTTCTCTCCTTCCATCTCCCTATATATGCACATGATTTTCTGGGGTCGGGAAGGGAGAATAACAATTTGACTCCTCCATGAAGGACACAACTTTATGAGTCTTCTAGTTTCTACCACTTGGCTGTAGTATATATTTGCATTGCAAAGTTCCATTCATAAACATTGCTCAAAAGATCGTCGCTACAATCTCACCCTATACAGACATATTAACTATCTGCTGTGTTTTGCAGTAATCACAGTGTTTGCTTGTTTTCCTGGTGGGCATTTAGCTTCTACATCAATGATGACTGCAATAGTCAACAATTAATAATGGATGTGCATCTGTTTTCTGAGCAGAGAGCTGGAGTGAGTTTAGGCATATACTAAATGAATTCAGCTGCAGCTCTCAGAATCCTATCTTGGCTGCAAGAGAAGCATCTAAAAAGATGGCATTTCCTAGACGACTGTCTGAGATTTTCAAAATACAAGTCTTGCTCACATAACCCCATTCCCATACAAATTATTTCATATTCTTTGATTTGCTTTTTCTCAACCCAACTCCTCATCTTGTTTGAGGTCATCATGACCTGGTTCTTCTGTGTTTCATCAATAATTTGCAGATTAAATGGCTTCAGGATCCACAAAGAAATATCCATTCACTTCTATAACAATCTAGAGCCAGGCATCAATAAGCAGCTGTTTGCAACGATGCCATGACAATGTAGCATCTGTAGCTTGTAATTGATGTTTTTGTCAAGCATGTGCTTCTAAACTGGCAGGAACACACCCAGATACACTGCTGGATGTTTAGAGGACAGTGTGGAATATTATCCTAGTATGGGCTCCTGGAGAATGTTCAAAATGGCTCAAGTCCACCACAAGGAAAGCTTGTAAGTCATTATCTGTGGGAGAATGATGTGTGTGGAATATTCTCTCAGGGTACCAAAGAGCTATTTGTTCCTGGGGGTAAAAAATTATGTTTTTGGAAGCCTTTTAGATTAAGGTTGATGATGTTGCTGCATCCAAGTGTGTGTGTGTATGTGTGTGTGTGTGTGTGTGTGTGTGTGTGTGTGTGTGTGTGTGTGTTTTGGAGAGATAGAATATTCGATAGCAGATCTGTTGCTTGACAAAGTCTTTGACCATCCATCTCACTCACAGTTATGATGGGTTGAATTTTTCTTCTGGGCCTTTACTACAAATATGGGACATATTATCTTGTGATTTGCATTTATATTTTCAAGGTGTACACAATATGCATTCCTAAGAAGCTGTATAGCATCTTACCAGTCTACAGTGTGGAACCTGCTTCATACAGTAGGAGACCTTCCTAAGCACAGACCCTTGTGTATAATAAACCTGATCTTTCTAAGAGGCTGGATTTTCTTTTAATGAGGTGTTAAGTAAAGATGGTTCACCAACTTTAAACACTGACTAAATTGGCACCCAGAAAATAGTTCTATAATTGAGTGTTTCATTTTCCAAAGTATGTCACACATGCAGATGGACTGTACGTGTGATGAAAGGAAACAGGATTTGTGGAGAACACATGAAATCTCTAATTAAACTCATGAGTCTAAAAACTCTTTTAAAGCTTCATGTATTCAAAGCAAAAATGATGAAAAACAATTTAAATTATGTGTGGTGAATCCATTAGGATTTTGCTTAGTTTCAGTTTCTAACTGGTTATTTTCAGAATATCCATTAGCCAATTATTTTGTAACATCATGTTGAGTTTTAAAGATAATGTGTCTTATTCAGTCTAAATGTATTTCCAATTATGTCCTCAAATTCTGACGAATAAACACCGAAACAGGCATGGAGTGGCATGTTTGCAATCTGGGAGTTCCACCTGACTGCTTATTAAAGCATATGTGTGTTCCACACAAGATAACAAATGTAGGTATCACACAAGATAACCC
>CAJQZJ010033689.1:1652393-1724514 GCA_907164525.1 Lophiomys imhausi | reverse complement strand
GCAATGTCCAGTCCATATGTATTTGGCACCTGACTTTAACATTCTACTATCTAACCATCTCCATGAGTTTAAAGTTCTATATCTAACTCAGCTTTCATACTAACTTGCCTCATAATTTTAAAAATATCTTCTTAGATCCAGAACACCCTCTTGATTCCTAAACAACTCAAAATTTAACTATGAGACTCTAGGTATCTATTCTTCAACCACCTCAGAGACCTGAGAGGGATGAATATATCTGATTATATAGGAAGTGCAGGGCCTGCAGCTTCCAAAACTAAAAATGACATACCAGTGGCTGCCTGGACAGTTCCCATTTTCTCTTCATACATTACAGCATCAATCTTCAGCCATTTGGCCCCATTTCTCTGACAGACATTGATTGTAGAGCAGGAATTATGAAGGACTTACCTACCCTGTCTTGGCAGAGCTAGGCTGTCGACTTATCTGCTTCCAAGTTTTGTCCTTTTTGGACAGAAGTCTGTCTACAGTTGAAGCAAGTGGTTTTTCTTGCCAAGAGAATGGCTTACCACCAATTCAATCATCTCCCACTGGAGATTCTTCGATGCTCATCTTCTACTTGGAGTAATATAGGGGGTGCTGTCAGGAGCTGACATGTCTCGATATCAAAAAATCTTAAGTTAAGAAAACATCTTTGAATGCCATATTCTGCAGATCTCTTGAGGTTTTTGAAGATGCCCTATCTATCTCTTATATTTAGATAAGCAAATATTGCTTGTCTCTTAGCAACTTGATTTCTGAGTAGCTTAGAAAATAACTGTGATAGACTGTCATAGTAACTAACAAAATGACACGTTTTCATGACTATTAGTTTCCGTTTCTTAATTATCCTAAACAGTTTATGTCGGTTGGTAGCGAGAGGTCAAAATTTGACATTTCATTTTTAAGTATTATCTATTCCCCACAACACATTAGTGAAACTGAAGCTTTTAGTTTCACCTTATCTCTAAAGCCACATTAATAACTCAGCTGCGTGTGTTCATCAACAACCAGACCAGAATTCCCAATTACAGTAATATTAGATAGTAAAGTTGCACTAGTTCACCTGACAATGAGTCTTGTTCCTATGTTGAATCTGAGATACAAAAAGAAGCCCTCATCATAGACTTTTCATTCTGACCAGTTACAACAACAACAACAACAAAG
This sequence comes from Lophiomys imhausi, assembly GCA_907164525.1. Lineage (NCBI taxonomy): Eukaryota > Metazoa > Chordata > Mammalia > Rodentia > Muridae > Lophiomys > Lophiomys imhausi. The sequence continues at coordinate 1,723,347 of CAJQZJ010033689.1, read as the reverse complement.
CAATCTAAATAACTCCAACATGTAGATGACCATCACAAGTTTAAATGGAGGAAGAATGATTGAGGTACCAGGCAATTTCAATGTGAGAGACTAGGCAAGGGACTTCTCCTGAAGGGAAGACCCGAGGGAGGAGTACGTCCCGAAGGAGGTTGGAGGAGGACTGTTCCAGCAATGAGAACAATAAATTCAGGTTCTGGACACTAGGGTGAGTCTATATGTTCAAGGACAGTTTGGGGACATTTGTAGAAGACAAAGCCCAGGAAAAGTAGAGAATGAGACCACAGCAAGATGAAAATTAGAGCAATCAGGGCATGGCAAACCCTAGGACCTTGGAAAGACCTGTTAAAGTTGCCTAGATAGGCATATTGGTCACACTTAATATTTATGGAGATGCTACTTTTAAGAATTGCCTAACTTCATTCATCCACGTAACTCATGACAAAATGGAACAGAACAATAGATGTGGAGGTACGGAGTTGCCTGGGTCCCTCGGCGTGCTACTGTGAATGTAGCTGGAAAGGCTATACAATATATCTCCTTGTCTGCACAGATTAGGTGGCTCAGATTTAAACCCAGATGTGCCAAATATAGAGTTGATGACTTAGAATCACAACTTTACCCTTTTCCAAGTGTTTCTGTGTGCGGTATGTATGTGTTATACATTTTCACTTGCATGGGGATGCATGTGTATGTATGCTCACATGTGCTCACTTGTATGTGGCAGTTCCTGGTAATATAGGCCCCTCTATCACTGTTCCACCTTATTCTTTCAGGCAGGTTATCTCAGTCAATAGATATAATCTTGCTAACCATCTTGAAGGATCCCCTCTTCACCTCCTTAGGCTGGAGTTACAGGAAAGTCACAATTCCCACCCAGCGTTTACAAGCTTTCTATTGATCTGAAACTTTCCTGGTTGCTAGGGGAGCACTTTTAAATCCTCAGTCATCTTTCCAGACCTAGAATCACATTGCAATAAACGCACATGTAGCATTATGAATTAATATAAAATAAACCTTTGTTATTTTTAGCTTGCTTTTTCTGACATATTACCATATTACACTGTTATCATGATTTTTCCAAATGATTACTCATGGGTTTTAAAAAAGAAAAAAAAAAAGGAATGAAAATTGACCTCATTTGTTATACTTTTAGCTCTAAGAAAAATAAGCTACAATCAGTTATGTATTCTTTCTTCAATTAACTGTCAACTGAATTAATTAGTTTCCTTAGGAAAATAAATGACATTGTAATAAACAATTGTGTCCATGCAGAACTCAGAATCTTCCTTGAATTATATAGTGTATTTCTCTGAAGAATAGTTTCTTGGTAGTAGTTTCTTCAATTTTGTGTAGATGACAGGTTTCTCCTATTAGATTAGGATTTCACATTAATATATGTATACCTATAAAATAGTAGGTGATTCTTGACACTTTTTTCCCTTTTCTAAAAATAAATATTATTACTAATCAAATTTTTAGGAAGAAACATTCTTTCTGTCAATTCATCTTCTCCATCTGCTTCCACACACTGCAAAATTATCATCATCCATAATTTGTGATAGATTCTTGCCAAACGTTGCTAAAACAATTTGAAAATTGCCAGACGAGGACTCCTGCCAGCTTACACAGACCACACGTCCTTTTGTTCTTCAGGCTCTCTGCAGCAAGGCTGAATGTGAAAGTTATTTTTTGATGGGCTCTTTAAATTTTTAATTCTAAAGTAACTGTGACAAGGAACTCATTTATATCTTTTTAGATCTGAAGGTATTTCTTCCCTAAAAGAGGTATCAGAAATGGTCAGGCACAAAATCACAACCCAAACTAAGTCAGAATTACAACTTAATGAGAACTAATTAGACTGTCAGCTACTTAATGGCCCAGGATGTATCACTAGATTTTGGATTCAGCAAATCACAGGTGGGGTCTTGGTGTACAATGGGCATTTAGAGCTTGACTAGTTGTGGTAAGAAAAAACAACTTTTAAATGCCATGGACTGAAAGATAAGTGCATCTGGGAGATTGCAATCTTTTGCCAAGATTTCAGTTTCAAAGAGTCTAAGAGAAAATGGTGCCTGCAGAAAATGAATTTGCCATTAAGCCAGACCACAAAATGATTCTTAATAAATCCAACTCACTGTCACTCATCTCTTGACAATATGTACTTCTCAATTCCGCTTTGAAAAGTTCTCTAGAATTAATTCCTCACTTTCCTACTGTTTTCCATCCTCTTGTTCATGGGTTTCTTTACATATTCTTACTACCCCACATCACGTGAATTCCTGTGCTTCTTTTTTCACAATTCCCTCCTGTCTAGTCCCACATTTCCAGAGACTGATATCCATGATTGCCATGACATGCCCATGGCTTTGTAGATGTTCTAGGTGTTGACTAAACTGTCTTCTTCCTTTACTTCTCAACTCAACAGGTGAACCTATGTATGGACATACATCTCAAACAGAAGCCAGGTCATATACAACCATTGTAAATAGAGACACACAAATAATGTGCTTTTACTGCCAAGCATTCGCCATCTGAACAAAGAATAGCAACTTATCTCTTGAAAAACAAAGCCAAACATTTTTGTGATTGATTTCTCTCTGTTGGTCATTCTGATCTCACATATCAGCTAAGTCCCCCTGAAAATCAATCCTAAACACAACCAACTCTTTTTTTTCATAACCAACTCTTCTTTTCTTTTTTTCCTTTATTTTTTATTTCTTCAAGTTACATCTCAATCGCAGTCCCCTCCCTATTCCCCCGTCCAGTCCCACCCTCCCACCCTCAACCCCCAATCCTCTTCCCCCTTTTTTTTTTTAAGTTTAAGGTATATCTTATTTCCCCCTACAGTTTCCCCTTTCAGTCCGACAAATGGCTCTTTCTCTTATAATAATAAATACAATACAAAACAACAGAGGTAATTAGGCCACAATAATGAGAGTTATATGGTTTAGCATACATTCCCAATGTCCAGTCCATATGTATTTGGCACCTGACTTTAACATTCTACTATCTAACCATCTCCATGAGTTTAAAGTTCTATATCTAATTCAACATTCATACTAACTTGCAACACAATTTTAAAAGCATCTTCTTAGATCTATAACACTCTCTTGACTCCTAAACCACTCAAAATTTAATTATGAGGCTCTAGTTCTCTGTTCTTCAACCACCTCAGAGACCTGAGAGGGATAAGTATATCTGATTTTTATAGGAAGTACAGGGCCTGCAGCTTCCAAAACGAAGAAATGACATACCAGTGGCTGCCTGGACAGTTCCCATTTTCTCTCCATACATTACAGCATCGATCTTCAGTCGTTTGGCCCCATTTCTCTGACAGACATTGATTTTAGAGCAGGGGTTATGAAGGACTTGCCTACCCTGTCTTGGCAGAGCTAGGCTGTCGACTTACCTGCTTTCAGGTTTTGTCCTTTGTGGACAGCATTCTGTCTAAAGTTGGAGCAAGGGGCTTTTCCTACCAAGAGACAGGCTTGCAACTAATTCAATCATCTCCCACTGGAGATTCTTCGATGCTCATCTTCTATTTGCGGTAGAATAGGGGGTGTTGTCAGGAGTTGATATGTCTCAATATAAAAAAAATCTAAAGTTTCAAAAACATCTTTGAATGCCATATTCTGCAGATCTCTTGAGGTTTTTGCCAACTCTTAATAACAACAAACTTAGCCACATGCACCACACTGCCTGGTTCCCTTTACAGCCACCTCAAGTATCTTTCTATTTATCTGCTTCTTATTACTCGGTTCTCACCATCTTCCAAAGCACAATTTATTGGATTATATTTTCACGTTTTGAAGGGGTAGGCTCCAACAGTAAATAAATAAATAAAATCCAACTTCTTACTGTCGAACCATGGCAATAGAGTGTGGCTTCCACAAGGTCCTCTCACTCTTCATGACTTGCTTACCTGACCCAGGGCTCTGCTCTTGGTTCTCCCAACCACACCTGTACCTCTAGTCTCATAGCTTTGGCATTCATGCATGGTGGTTCTTAGAATGTTACTTACAGAGATATTTTGAAACTAACATTGTCAGGGGTGCTCCTTAAAGTCTAAAATAAGAACCCTGCACCAAAGCCCTTCTGAAGCAGGGGAACCTCGTTCCCAATTGCTTACTAGTATCTGACTTTACTCAAGTCACTTAGGTTTTTTAATGCATGGATACTTTATTAGCCCACTTGTTGCCTCAGTCACAAACATTGGCAGGGCACCAATTTACTCTTTTCCAACCCCAGAATCTAGAGCAATGCTAGACAACAGTTGCTGTTATGCTGTCTATGTAAAATATCCTCCACAGGTTCATGTGTTGAGCTCATGGTTTTTCAACTCATGCTAGTATTTCAGGAGGCTGCAGGGAATTTTGAGAGGGTGAGGCCTAACTGGGGAAAATAGCTCTCTGAAGGTTCTGTTTGCACTTCATAGCTCAGGCCCTGGTCCATTGGCATTGAGAACAAGCATCTTTCTACTTCCAGTGCACTGCCATGAACACACACCCCCTGCACCATGCAAGCCACACCATCATGGATAGTGCCTTGAACCTGAGCCAGAATAGGCTTCCTGCCTCAAGTAACTGCTTGTTAGTAGTCTGGGTATAATAGTACTCTCTGATATCTTCAAAACGAGGTTGGAAGTCACAGCAACTAAAATGAACACCTTACTTGTAAGAGCTGATTATCAATGTCTAAAGATAACTTAACTTGTTAAAGATAACTTAAAACACTTTCTGTCTTTGGAAACCTACCTTTAGATTCTGGATAGGATATTTATGAAGTTTCTGGAAGTATACATCTAATCATCTTCATAGATGCACATGAAAGAAAACAGACGTTACTCACCTGTGTATAATATTTTTATTATACACCATTCTGTATTTTTAATTTTGAAAACTACTAGCAGTTGTGATGAATTAAGGAACAGTGAATATTCACAGTTAAAACTTGTTCAACTATTCTCAAGCTGCAGGGGATAATTATTTTACATTTGAGAAGTTCCTAACAGATTCTAACCCTTTTAATATTTACATAACTATTGAGTCAGAGTAGTTTGAAACAAAATTTATTTTTGACTAAGAGGCTTTAATGTCCCTTAATTAAAACTAAATATATTTTTACTTGAGAATTGGAAAGAGAAACACTCTCTTAATTGCAGAAATTCTAATACCCCTTTAGACGTTAATTACAGTTGAACTTAGGCTAAGCTTTAAAATGAGTTGGGGTTAATCTCTATAACTGCAAAAAAATATGATAAATGACATGGAAAGAATTTGGTTTTCATGTTCACACTAATTGCTCTTTTGTATTTGTATTTTTATAGTAGCCAGAAATTGAAGCTCGAAGTATTGGTGCATATTGTTTCCCAATCTTGTCCTTTTCCTCTGTGAAAAACATCCATCTGCTTAATTGCTTAAAAATGGAGAGATAGTCTCCAATACTTCTATGTTGAATCTTACATATATTATAAATACAAATAAATTGTAGCTCAGGAGCGTTAGCATTAGTTCTGGATTTAGAGCTTAGTTTGCTTTCTTTTGTAAACTTCTGTCTATGAGGTAATATTCCCATAAGAATTGAGAACATAGTATTGATTTACTGGAGTGAGAGAAGTGTGTGAGAGTTTTAGTGACAAACTAAACATTAGTAACATTTTCTGTGATTGATTATATAGTACACATACATCTGTACACACACACACACACACACACAAAGAAGAAGAAAAAGACGACGACGACAATGAAGAAGAAGAAGAAGAAGAAGAAGAAGAAGAAGAAGAAGAAGAAGAACAACAACAACAACAACAACAACAACAAAGACCTAATGAAGAATAAGGATGGAAAGGAAACCCAAACTAATGCTATCAAGAAAAAGCTCACAGGGATTTATTCCTGGAAATGAATTGAATTGGTGAATAGGCAAGTAAAACATTGATTCAGTGACATAGTTTAAACTGTATGTATGTATGTATGTATGTATGTATGTATGTATGTATGTATGTGTGTATACACACACATAAACACACACACACACACACACACACACACACATATATATATATATTCCCTTATAAAGCCCTTTAATTAAGAAGAGATAGGCTACAAACCAGGGCTACAATAATATTTAAAAACCAGTGTTGTAATTATTATTCAAGACCTAGATAAATAACAAGGGCAGAGCCAGAAATGGTCTGGAGATGGAACAGGATTCACTTCTAGAGTCAGGTGTTTGATCCAGGTGTTTTGAAAGCAACAAAATTACTCCAAAGCATCAATGGTGGTGAGGAAGAAGAAAGCCAGGGTGTTCTTTTTGCCAAATAAACTAAGAGAAAATAAATTATTCTATGAACAGAATGTTTCTGAGTAGTCATTTTAGGAAAAAGAATGAAACTGACCACATAAGGAGAATTACCAGGAGTGGGGTCCATGTTCAACCTTGAAAATTGTACAGAGGTTACCTTCATGTGCTAACAAGACTGGACTACATGATGTCTAGATGCCTGTTAAACAACCACCCTGGGTATCTCTGTTAGGATGCTTAGAGGTGATCTATTTAAATCTTTTCATTTAAAAATATTTTTCTTGTCTTTGAGAATTTTGCACATTTATGCAATGAAATATGTTTATATCTACCACAAATTCTCCCACCAACTCTCCTACCATCTCCAAATCATGCCTCCCCCCAACTTCACATCTTTGACTGAAGCCAGAACCCCATCACTTTCTGACTAAAGCCTGCCAGGCCTCAAGGCTGGAACTGCACCCGCTTCTCATCCCAGTCCCAGATTCCCAGACCTTCCCTGAAACTTCACCTTTACTCTCGTGAGGTTTTCATTTCTTCTCTTTCCTACTTTGGAATTTCTGTCATTGTGTCAGCCACCTACTTACAACAGCATTGCATATCTTTTTTTAATAATTTATTTTTTATTTCTTCAAGTTACATCTCAATCACAATCCCCTCCCTACTCCCCCTCCAGTCCCACCCTTCCACCCTCTTCCCCCTCAACCCCCCATCCTCTTCCCTTTTTTTTTTTTTAGTTTAAAGTATTTCTTTTTCCCCCAACAGCTCTCCCTTTCAGTCCAACAAATGGTTCTTTTTCTTATAACTATAAATACAATACAAAACAACAGAAATAAATAGGCCACAATTATAAGAGTTATATGGCTTAGCATACATTCCCAATGTCCAGTCCATATGTATTTGGCACCTGACTTTAACATTCTACTATCTAACCATCTCCATGAGTTTAAAGTTCTATATCTAACTCAGCTTTCTAAGAAGATATTTTTAAAATTATGAGGCAAGTTAGTATGCATATCTTTTTTTATTAATAAATTTATTTATTTGGTGCTTCAGGTTACATCTCCATCATATTGTCCTCTTTCCTCCCTTCCAAGGTCCTCTACTCCCTAACCTTTCCACCTTGCTCCTCTGGAGTGGAGTGTCCCTACATAACAGTCCCTCGCCCCTGTTCAGAAGTCATATGAGGGCCAAGAGCCTCTTCATACACTGGGGGCCTACAAGGCAGTACCACCAGTGAAAAGTGTCTCATTGCTAGGGAGGGAAAACTAAAAAACAGACCAACCAACAAACAAAAAGTCTACGTCCATGTTCCCTTTGGTGTGTTGGTTGTAGTACAGATATCCTATACTATATAGCTAAAATCCTACTATAAGTGAATAGATGCCATGTGCATCCTTCTGAGTCTGGGTTAGCTCACTCAGGATGAGCTTCTCTAGTTCCATCCATTTGGCTGCAAATTGCATAATTTCATTGTTTCTGATAGCTGAGTAATATTCCACTGTATAGATGTACCACAGTTTTTTTCTCATATATTGGAGTGAGCATTTTATTTTTTTTATGTACTTTATTTTTTTTTCTTCAAGTTACATCTCAGTCACAAACCCCTCCCTATTCCCCCTTCCTATCCCGCCCTTCCTCCCTCTTCCCCCCAGAAGTTTCCCCTTTCAGTCCAACAGATGGTTCCTTCTCTTATAACAGTAAATATTATACAAAACAACATATAAATATGCCACATTTATGAGAGTTAAATGGCCCAGTATACCTTCCCATTGTCCAGTTTATACATATTTGGCCCCTGACTTTAAGATTCTACTATCTAACCATCTCCATGAGTTTAAAGGTCTATATCTGACTCAACATTCATACTAACTTGCAACACACTTTTAAGAGTATCTTCTTAGATCTATAACACCCTCTTGATTCCTAAACAACTCAAAATTTAATTATGAGACTCTATCTGTCTATTCTTCAACCACCTCAGAGACCTGAGAGGGATAAATATATCTGCTTATATAGGAAGTGCAGGGCTTGCAGCTTCCAAAACTAAGAAATAACATACCAATGACTGCCTGGACAGTTCCCATTTTCTCTCCATACATTCCTGCATCAGTCTTCAGCCTTTGGGTCCTGTTTCTCTGACAGATATTTGTTGTAGAGCAGGGATTATGAAGGACTTACCTACCCTGACCACAGTTTTTTAATCAATTCTTCAATTGAGGTGCATTTAGGTTGTTTCCAGTTTCTAGCTATTACAAATAAGGCCGCTATGAACATAGATGAGGAGACTTCCTTATGATTCCATGAGGAGTCATTTGGATATATACCCAGAAGTGGTATGGCTGGGTCCTGAAGCAAAGTTATTCCAAAATTTCTAAGATATCTCCATACTGACCTCCATAGTGGTTGCACAAGCCTGCACTCTCACTAGCAATGGAGGAGGGTTCCCCTTTCTCCACACCATAGCCAGCATGTGCTGTCATTTGAGCTTTTTATCTTAGCCATTCTGACAGGTTTGAGATGGAATCTCAGAGTTGTCTTGAGTTGCATTTCTCTGATGATTAAGGATATTGAGCATTTCGTCAGGTGTCTCTCAGCCATTAGGGATTCCTCCTTTGTGAATTCTCTATTTAGCTCCGTCCCCCATTTTTTGATTGGATTATTTGGTTTCTTGGCATTTAATTTCTTGAGTTCTTTGTAGATTTTGGATATTAGTGCTCTGTCAGATGTGGGGTTGGTGAAGATTTTCTCCCAATCTGTAGGCTGCCATTTTGTTCAAATGACAGTGTCTTTTACGTTACAGAAGCCTTTCAGTTTCATGAGGCCCCATTTATTGATTGTTGATCTCAGGTTCTGAGCTGTTGGTTTTCTGTTCAGGAAGTTGTCACCTGTGCCAATGAGTTTGAGGGTTTTTCCCACTTTTTCTTCTAGTAGATTTAGTGTGACCGGCCTTATGTTAAGGTCTTTGATCCACTTGGACTTAAGTTTTGTACAAGGTGATAAGTATGGGTCTAATTTCATTCTTTTACAAGTGGACATCCAGTTGGACCAGCACCATTTGTTGAAGATGCTGTCCTTTTCCCATTGTGCGGTTTTGGCTTCTTTGCCAAAAATTATGTGCCCATAGGTATGTGGGTCTCTTTCTGGGTCTTCAATTCAATTCCATTGATCCACTGGTCTGTTTCTATACCAGTACCATGCTGTTTTTATTACTTATGCTCTGTAGTACAGCTTGAAATCTGGGACGTTGATATCTCCAGATTTTTTTTTTAATGTACAGGATTGATTTAGCTATTCTGGGTTTTTTGTTGTTCCATATGAAATGGAGAATAGCTCTTTCCAGGTCTATAAAGAATTGTGTTGGTATTTTGATAGGAATTGCATTAAATCTATATATTGCTTTTGGTAGGATGGCCATTTTTATTATGTTGATCCTACCTATCCACGAACATGGGAAATCTGTCCATCTTATAAAGGCCTCTTCCATTTCTTTCTTCAAGGGCTTGAAGTTCTTGTTGTACAGGTCCTTTACTTGTTTGGTTAGAGTTACCGCCAGGTATTTTATATTGTTTGTGGCTATTGTGAAGGGGGTTGTTTCCCTTATTTCTTTCTCAGCCCATTTGTTTGTTCTATATAGAAGGGCTTCTGATTTTTTGAGTTAATTTTGTATCCAGCCACCAGTCTGAAGGTGTTTATCAGCTCTAAGAGTTCTCTGGTGGTATTTTTGGGGCTACTTATATACCATCTGCAAATAGGGATAATTTGACTTCTTCGTGTCCAATTTGTATCCCCTTGATCTCTTTTAGTTGTTTTATTGCTCTAGCAAGAACTTCAAGTACTATATTGAAGAGATATGGTGATATTGGGCATCCTTGTCTTGTCCCTGAGTTTAGAGGAAATACTTCAAGTTTCTCTCCATTTAATTTGATGTTGGCCACTCGTTTGCTGTATATTGCCTTTATTATTTCTAAGTACGGTCCTTGTATGCCCTTTCTCTCCAGGCCTTTTATCATGAAGGGGTGTTGGATTTTGTCAAATGCTTTTTCCGCATCTAGCGAGATTTTCCTGTGTTTTTTTTTTTTTTCTTTCATCTTGTTTATATGGTGAATTACGTTGATAGACTTTCATATGTTGAACCATCCCTGAATTCCCGGGATGAAGCCTACTTGATCATGGTGTATGATACTTTTGATGTGTTCTTGAGAATTCAGTTTGTTAATATTTTAGTATTTTATTAAGTATTTTTGCATCTGTGTTCATGAGGGAGATTGGTCTGAAGTTCTATTTCTTTGTTGGGTCTTTGTGTGGTTTAGGAATCAGGGTGACTATGGCCTCATAGAATGAGTCTGGCAGTGTTCTTTCTGATTCTATTTGGTGGAAGAGTATTGGTGTTAGCTCCTCTATGCATATCATATTGAATCTATTTCTCTAGAGAATTCAGAGTGACTGCCAGAATCCAGAGTACAGATTCTCAAATTTACCAGAACCATGAGTTGGATTTTGGGTACTTGACCTTGGCTGACCATGGAAACCAGTCCACACTGATGATTCAGATTCTTCCAGTTGATCTTATTTTTCCTTCGTTTCCAAACTAGCAAAAAAGGAACCCAAAGACAAGAGAATATGCATGTCCCACATCCTGTTGTTTTCCCTTATGGAAGCTGGGCTCTGAGCAGTTAACAGAGAGCAAGGAGCAGGGGTTTTATTATTTTTATTTTTTTACTTTTTTTAGCAGAGGATCATCAGTGGTTCTCCAGTGATCTGTTCTGCAGAGATATAGACATTAGTTGGTGTTTTCTGCTCTTCCAGGATGTACCAGCAGGTCTCAGGGCAGGATAGAAGAATCTTACTCATGGAGCTGCTTCTATTTTGAATATTTCTTATTTTAACACCCTTTTTAGCCTTTTTATTTATTAAAAAATTGTATCGCATTCATTTGTCATTGACACTCATTGTTTCTTGGCGGATAAAACAAACCTGCAGTCACTCAGCTGCCACTCCAAAACCATTTGATCATTCTCACATCCATCATGCTTATTGCTCATTTAGTCATCAACATGCAGTCCAGACTTTGAATATTAAACTAATGTTACTAGTATGTAGAGATAAATATTTTTTATCCTTTAAAAAAAGATACGTTTCTTCTTAAGTTAATTCAATTTATTTATTTTTCATGCAAACAAATGATATCCAAAATGTTAGGATGCTAATCCTAAACAGACATAGAATATCTATTTGCTGTTTGTTGATGTTTTAGTCTGTTTCATTTCTTCAGTAAATAATGCACATGCATAGTGGGTCTTGAACTTATTTTTAGTTAGCTTTAGTTTTCTGTTTCAATCAGTGGAAGGAAAAGACAGATTTACCCAAGGCGGCTACCATACTGTGAGGAATAAGGCTCTAGGGAGGCGGAAGAATGAACGAAGGCATTTATGGAGTTTTCCTGCGTGTGTTGCAATTTCATGAAACTTTACAAGAGTCTCTGCATTTGTTTTTAATCTCCATGAGCCGTGACTCGTGCATCTAATTCTGTACGGTTCCTGTTTAGCTAAACATTGTGTTCTCCAACTCCATAGCTGTTGCCGTGTTATATGGATTTATTTGTTACAAAGAAGAGTAGAGACATTTCTCATGAAAATGTGCTATAGCAAGGGGCACATTTGAAATCAGAAAGATATACTGAGTTGTAAGGTGTGTTTTTATGTTGCTTGACAATATTTCATATTTTAAAAGATATAAGGTGAAGGAAATAGTTCTAAAAATCACTAATTTAAAGAAAACTTTCACTTGAGTTTAAAACTAGATATAGATGATCTTATTTAATATTTCAATTAGTTCATTTACCTTTTTTAAAAGATGAATACTCTTGATCTATTTTTATAAAATGTGTAGAGATGTTGCAGTTAGTAGCTTTCTTTTTCTGATGCACTGTGAAATACTGCCAAAAGTTTAACTTCATTCTAATGATAAATACTGTTTAAATGGTGCTGTAAGACTATGCGATCTAGGGCTATTCAACAGACAAATTCTTCATAAAGGAGTGATATCTCTACTATACTAGTCTTGCTTCATTATCCCTTCCAAGATGAATGAAGGGGAGGAGAAGGTGTCAAACTGATTCATGTTATTGCCATGGTAAAACTCTTCCCTAATCAATCGGAATATTGTTGGGTTCTCTAAAAGTGAGATGCTTAAAACAATCTGATTTGTTTGAAACTCAATAAGTTTTCATTTAAAAAGAAGAGTGGGACTTTTTTATCTGAAAGCTGCCCTGTTTTCTAAAAGAAATTGGATTTCCATGATCAATGACTAAAATAGACACAGATGGTAGAGTTACACAGACTCACGCCATGGAGACTGAGTTGAGATAAAATGTCAGTCTTTTTGTTAAGTGCATCAACAAATGCATTGTAAGTTTAAATCAAGGCCTTAATCTCAATTTTAGGAATACAAAATAAATGAATTATTTAATTAGAAGCATCCTGAAATATGTTCTTACAGAAAACTTTTGTGACGCTTGTAAGCATCATCATCCCTCTTATGGTGGAATAGTCCTGTCTAACATCTTGTGATTCAACTTTTGAAACCTAAGTCACCTGGACAGTTAAAAACTCCTAAGCGATCAGGACACTACTCCTCCCCAGGTGGGTCTCCCTGTATGTTTGGTAGCTCGTGTCTCCACCTAATCCTTTTCTGAAACACCATTTGGTGTTAACTAAGTCCGTTGCACTTGCCATGTCTAGAGGCACTTGCTCATAGCACACATCAGAGTGCAGAAGAGCACATCTCTATTCTGCTCTCCCACTTTCTACCTTATGTCCCTGAAAGAAGGATCCACTGACCTGTAACTCACCATTTTTTTTAAGTAGAAAATTTGTCTAGATCAATGTAGTATGTTCATTGTGATTATCTACAAACAAACAAAAAAAAAATCCCAAAATTTTAAAAGGGATGATTTACCCAACAGACTGTGCTCAGAACAGATGTTTAGCCTAACATAAGTAAGATATTATTTAGACCTTATATACACAGTGCTCTAAGAAAAAAATGTTATAGATCTTTAAAGTCTTCTAGACTTAATAAAGCAGATTATTACACAGGATGATTATTAACCTCACAAGTAAAGAATACCTTTCAAATAAAATGTTTGCATTAGTAACAGAATTGAAAAACTAATTTCCATAAAATAATCAAAAAATAATATTCTCTGTTTCTCCATCTATGTCTCCTACTAAGGAAACACAAGTATTTATGTTAAGCCCTTCCTTTCTAATTCTTTCTTAGTTAGTGGTCATTGATGAAACAGTACTTCTATTCTTAAGTGAGACAAAAAACCAATAGAAGAAAAGTACAGGACTTTCCTTTTTGGCTACAGAATTATTCAATGCTTATCCATCTATTTAAAAAAATAACATCAAATTTTAAACTTTTGAATAGGAAAAAGAATGACTGTTATTTTGGTGACTGATCGGCAAATTTCTCTCTAAACAAAACTGATTAAAAATAAACCAAGAAAGTGAGACATTGATGTAAAAGATAGTATTTCTGCCAAGTATATGTGAAAAAATGGCTGATCTCATTACACATCTATCAATACAACTTTCCCATTCCCTGGCAATTCTTTTTTATTATTCATTATGAAGCTGAGGTAGAGTTGTGAGAAATGCATGCCTCTGGTTAGCCCTGAAAGACAAATATGTCTCTCCAATAAATATGAGGTCCAGCTTCAGATCAATGAAGTCGGAGCCAGGATTCCTACAATTAACTCATGAATCTTCGACGGATTTTTGCATATAGCTGGGAGAGTCACTTATGCTCTTACAGCTCCAATCCGTCCATGTGAATAACTGTAGAGCCTGTGCATTACCAAACCCTGCACAGTTTAATTCTTTGCAAAAGCACTTTAAGATACTTTGGTGAGAACTATATTAAAGCTAATTATTACTGTTATTCAGTTAGCTGCTTGTAAAACACTAGGACCAAAGGGCAGAATGAGCTCATTTCATGCTAGATAAGAGACACTGGAAATCACTAATGTAGTCAGATTCACCAAAGTAAACGATTTCGGCTCCACAAATATGTCAGAAAAGGAGACATTAGTTGATGTGTTTGCACACCTAGTGTTACATCGAATCTGATGGGAAACTGGACATTTTTGGTGAAAATTTAATTATATTTATTCCTAGTGTCTCGTACCTTCCAAGCAATTTATACTCAAATATATTTGATAGTGAGGCTTCTTAAGTCAGGAGAGGCTCTAGCATCATAAAACTTGTAACTCACCATAATTTCAACATCAGTACCTCTGTTGATCCAATAAAGAGATTAACAATGTCATGTTTATGTTCCTAAATGCTCAGACATTTTAGAAAGGCAACTCTTGCCTAGTAAGACAGTGTTTGATAACATGTCTTTCTAAATGACTTTTTAAAATAAAACATTACATTACATTTCCCTTCCTTTTTTCCTAGGCAATAACTTAACGGAGGATATTTATATATTCCACAAATGAAGTCCTTATGCAAAATCAAGCTGAACTTTCTGAAGTCTTATTGAGAACATGTACCCACACTTTCAAAAGACTACAAGTCATCAACAATATGTTAGCATTAGTTTTTTTTTTTTTTCCGTAAAAGAAACCAGAAACCGCTTGACTTTGCAGAGCTCGCTCATTGATCAGAGGGTTCTCTTAAGCTGGCTTGTCATCAGAGAAAAACCTCACTTTCTTTCTTCCTTCCTGCTTCTCTCCTCAATGAAGAGGTCACTGACGGAAACAAGATCATATCACATGCATGAAAAAAAGGAGTTTTTTCTCCTTGACCTTTTCTAGAAGCTACATCCAAAGCAAGCTCACAAAACCACACATTTCACAAAGAATCTTAAAATTGCAAAACGGAGAATCTGCAGAAAACCTTGCCTGTGGTTCCATAAGGAAGCACTGTTTTCTCGTATGAGAAAATCATAAAGGTTTATGGTTTATGAATAATTGTTATTTATCAGGTAACTCTTGAATGATTTTATTTTCCTCCTCGAACGGCCATTTGTTCTAAACTACAGAGTTCAAACGTGGTATTATCATTGTGGTCTGATTATATTAAACAATGTAAATAACCCTTAAAGAGGCCTGAAGTAACTTGGACATGAAAAAAAAAGACAAAGACACAGGGAATGCCACTCAAGACCACACGGGCTTTGCAGTGATCGACACCTTTCTTTCCATGCAGAAATAGTCTTGAAATATGCCTTCTAACATTTATTTGGTTTTAATTTAGGTTCTTTGTTAATATTTTGGGGGGATAATATTAACTCGGCTTCTATATGAAGACTTCAGCACAAATAAAACAAACGAATTGATTTTAAAAGAATAGCTAGTAGTTTTATATGCATTTAGTCCCTATTCGCCCTAAAACCTCCATCTAGTCACGGAGTAGTCTGGCTGTGTCATTAAAAATTTTGCTTCTAATTTCATTTCCATCTTGAAGGCAGACTAGAATAAATATTCATTCAGACTCTGCTAGAAGCACCAGATTTTTAGCTGACTTTTTTCTGGCCTACGAGTCCACACTTTCTTACTGCTTTTCTATGTTGACTTCAAAATAGATCATATTTGTTGCTATTAATTACCTTTCCCATCTCCCTGTATTGTTTCTAACATCATGTGAAAAAAATACACAATCCTTTACAAAGATTATAAAATCTAAAATCTGGGAAACCACACACAAACTCCTCTCTCCCTGCTCATGTTGAAGCTAACTTGCTCCTATTTTCAACAGGTTGATCAATGAACATGTGGAAGTGGGTTCTTCATGCTCCAAAGTGTATGCATGACACCTAACATGCAGAGTTCTTCCAGCTGTTATCAAAGTAATCGCACCCAGAGACTTTGCATCTGTGCTCGTCACCATGAAAAGCCATCTAGAGGTTATTCTAGCAAGAAGGAGTACTCAGGGTGACTGAGAATGAGTTGGAGCAACACACAGTTTAAATGCTTATCTCCTGAAGATTGCCTAATCATAAGGAAATACCTTAAATCACCAGGCTATTGTTCCCCAAGCTATTTTATGTTGGTATGTTGCCTCAAGCTATTTAGTGGGATGAAGCTTCAGACTCAGGATATAGCTAGTTCTGATGGGTTTCTTTTACCACCTTCATCTCCATTTCTAAGTATGAGTCATTATAGTATTGCATGGGAGAAATATTTTCAAAGACAAGCTACTGTGTTTGATGATCTAACCACATGAGCACTAAAACTCCACAACAAAGATGGAGTACAATTAGCAAAGATTAACACTTACCCAATTTTGCTTTGAACTCTGAACAGAAATCTTTATTTTCCTATACTTGTATTTCTAAATTATAAGCAGATAATTTTCAGTGGTGTTAAAGAAAATAGCAGAGAATACGGAGCATTTGTCTTTTCTCTTTAGATTAGAAAAAAAAAATCTTCTTTTTAGAAAGAAAGTCATTTTAACTGAAATTTTCTACTGATCTAGTATCATTGATTTGGTCTTTACTTAAGGTTCATTAATGGCAGCTTCTGCCACAATTCTGTAATGACTTTTTTGTCTGTGTCCTCAGCCTTCTATGGCTCATAAAATGTCATGTTTGAGGTTCCACCACTAGAGATTGACTTCACTGATATTTAAGCCAATTTCTAATTTATTTCAGTATTTTATTGTCCAAAGAAATTTTTCAATAACATTTGTTGCATTCTAATAGTGGTAATAAAAGCTAAAATTATCTATAATCAAATATCATTTGAATGGATAGAAAATGAAAAATATATTATATGAAATTAGTAATTAATGAAACCAATAATTTATTTTGATTTGAAGTAAATCTCATCAATAATCTGATTTTTTTCCTGAGAATTTGTGAAATAATTATTTAAAATATGCACAGTTCTTTTTTGAGTTTTTTCTTTGTTTGTTTATTTATTGCTTCAAGTTATATCTCCATCACAGTGCCCTCATTCCACCCCTCCCAGTTCAACCCTCTCACTCTCTCTCTCTCCTCCCTCTCCCACCATTCCCACTCCTCCAATGTGGAGTGTCCCTACATATCAGCCCCTCGCAGCTCAACAGTCATATGCATGCTAAGAGCTTCTGATGGGGTCGTGTTAAGCATTCTAAATGTTAATTGGTCCTGTTTGCTGTCTGTTACTTATATTGACTATGATTGGTTAAATGAAATGCTGAGGCCTGAGATTGGGCAAAGACAGAGAAAGGTGGGACTTCCTGAGATTAGAACAGGAAGCCTGCACTTTAGACAGAGGATTAGTGATTCCAGCCAGGAGCATCAGGAAGGAGGATGCACACCATGGGTTAGAAAAAAGAACCTCATTCCACATGACCAGGAACATCAGCATATCATGGAGAATGGCAGTCCAAGGGGGCATATGTATATATGGGGTCATAGTTGGGTAATAGAATTATGAGCTAGTTTAGATGGGCCAAGATTTCTCAATTCAAGCCAATGCTTGTTAAGATTCATGTGGTGTCTGTGTGTGTTCATTTATAATGGCTGCTTAAAGATTAACAGCCGCCAACCAATTAAATATAATCTAAATACTGTTAAACAATGTAATTAATTATTTCTACAAATGGCACCCAACATAATTTAATTAATTTTTTTACAAGCTTCCTCTTATACTAGGGGCCAACATGGTGGCACTGCCAGGACAAATTGTCCCCTTAATAGGTAACAAGGTCTATGTTTCTGATCCTTTTGGTGTATTGGTTGTAGGATAGTTATCCTCTACTATATGGCAAATATCCAATTATAAGTGAGTAGATACCATGTGCATCTTTCTGAGTCTGGTTTAACTCACTTAGGATGAACTTTTCTAGTTCCAACCATTTGGCTGCAAATTGCACGATTTCCTTGTTTCTGATGGCTGAGTAGTATTCCATTGTGAAGATGTACCACAAATTTTTATACATTCGTCAGTTGAGGGACATCTTGGTTGTTTCCAATTTCTAGCTATTACAAATAAGACTGTTATGAACATATGGTTTGGTCATGAATCATTTGGGTGGATACCCAGAAGTGGTATTGGTAGGTCTTGAGGTGGGTTATTCCAAGTTTTCTAAGTTATCGCCAGACTGATGAATAGTTCTTAAATAAATCTTTTGAATAACTGTAAAGTAAAATTTACTTGTACTATCAAAGACTGGAAAAGATGGAATATATCAACCATTTTAAAACTGTTTCCAGTTCATAAAACCTAATGCAATATTAGCCAAGAACTTCAATGCTTAATTCCAGTCTGTGTTGCATAAATTCAATGCATATGTGTTTGTTTCATTTATAGCTAAATTATTCAAATGTTGCTTTTAAAACTATTTATTTTGTTCTTATGTAATGTCTTTCATTTGAGGAATTCAAATAACTCCATAAATGTTAATGGACATTTTCACAGCACCCTGATGAGGGAGATGACTGGGATCCCTATGAAGTTCTCTGATGTCATTCTTCAAGGAATCAGGAAAATACTGACACATAAAAGTTGAGTCTTAGTAGTGCTGGGTCAAAAGAGGAATGAGTAATATAATGAACCAAGCAGGTTTACCTCTGGTTCCTTTGTTTATAAGAAAAATCATTCTTTAAAAATACTAGGCAGTTGATTAGCAAAGTCCCCATATGCTTATGTGGAAGAGAATGGATTCTCAATTATTTTCTCTTCCTTTCAATAACTTCTACAAATCTTTCCTCTACAAGACCTCCCTCAATTAGAGGCAACTGATTAAATCTCTCTTTTAAAGTCAGTCCTAGGAGGGCATTCTTCCTCATTAGTTTATAAGGAAAATTTACACTGAGTTAGATTGACAGCATTATTGAGTATAACTGAAAGTCTCCTTTTTGGAAAGGGTAAAAATAGCAAGAGGTTTGAAATTGTCAATATTAGTTATGTATTGACCATGAGCTTGTGACTGTCCTTAAAGAAAGTTCGTTAAAGGCTAAGTCCACATCAGACTCTTTTGTTTGAATTCCATCTTCTAACCCACAATGAAAATTAAAACTAATTCATAAATAACACTAAACCCAGTAGACCTCCAAACACTCCAGACTACAACATGCCTTCAGAACTTATCCTGTCTTAATAAAGAATATTTCTTACACCCAGCAGAATTCAAGCTGGCACATCATTTGGAATGTCAAGATAATTTTTAAGTTACAAGCTTTAAAAGAAACCAAGATTTACTCCTAAATAATACATTGGTTCCTATAGGAAGAAAAACAGAGTATATAAGATGTTTTATGTCATAGCTTTTAGTAAAATGCACCATCTTAAGAAAAACCAAACTCTGAGTCCCACAAGTTAGAGCTATGACTGTCCAGTTGAGGACAGGCAATCACGGAGCTCATGCCAAGGAAATGCTCCACACCATACAGGAGGAAAGTATGAGAGCCGTTCTTGATATCCACAGCCCTTGCTATAATGTAGTAAAGTAATTATATAAATAAAACCATTATCTAAAACTGATATCAATATTTGACACAAAACCAAAATCTCTGGATCTTACAAATCGCATTTTTAACAAATAAGCCAAGAAAAAATTGGAAACCATGCAATTATCATCATACTGTGAGATGAATTTTGACTTAGTCTCAAATTATATATTTTCTTGTCTGAATCTTGAGAAATTATATGAAGATGATAATTTTTGTCCTTGTTGTGTAACTCCTTAATTGCTATAAAAATATTTTTGGCCAGATTTCCTCTCTGATTTCTTTTATCAACTATCTCTTTTTTATTACATATGTATAACATATATAATAAAATACACATATCTATATTGAATAATCATGGAGCATGAGCATGAGGTATATATTAAGAATACATATATTCTTAAGTTTGAGTATATATTAATGAATATTACTGAAACCCAGATGGACACTGCTGAAATTTCTTTAAGGATAATGAATACACAAAATAAAAATTCTTTTATTTTCACACTGTGTTAATGTCAGTATAAAGAAATAATTAACTTTAATAAGTTTAAACAAATTATCTCTTAGGAGAAAAAGAAAGAGTGTGAGTTATAACTTTAAACTAAGAAAGACCAGAGACATTTTTGCCCACTGGAAATTTGACATTAAAAAACATTGCTTTTCATTTTGAAAATATAATTGGGCACACATCAAAATATCATCAAGGTTATTAGAAGACCCTGCTAGGATGATATAAGATTAAAAAAGAATTCTGCTAAATGGAATCAGCAAGGTCTTTAAACACAATTATATTTAAGTTGTAATAGGGCACCGAGCTGTTTCATGAGGCCATAATTGGATTCCTGCGTGGATAAACTATAAGGCTGAAGGCTGGTTAGAGCTTTGTAATAAGAGAACTGGATTATTGCCTCATAAAACCATTCCACACTTTTCTCATTGTGATTATTCTACAAGTCTTTGGGAATTCACTCTTAAATAAATGTCAGTACACAAGTAAGTACTTCTCTAGCAAGAAAAACATGACAAAAAGACAATCATGGAGGGCTGTGTTTCTCTGGTGTGAAAGGACAACTTCTCTATGGCCACAACCAATGTTTTCCAGTATTAAAAGGCAACTATTCTTAAATCCAAGGATCTCTTTGAATTTTTTAAGTAGTTTATTTTATTTATTTATTTTTTAGTGTTTTGGTCATTAGTCTTTGTTAAACAGAAGTTATAGAAGGATCTTCATGTCATGAGAACATCTTCTGTAGTGGTAAGAACCAACATTCATGAGTATTCATTAGAAAAGTTTGTACATCCAAGTTTTATTTTCTTTTTTTATATACTTTATTTTTTTATTTCTTCAAGTTATATCTCAGTCACAATCCCTTCCCTACTCCCCCCTTCCTGTCCCACCCTTCCACCCTCTTCCCCCCAACAGCTCCCCCTTTCAGTCCAACAAATGGTTCCTTCTCTTACAACAGTAAATACTATACAAAACAACAGAAATAAATACGCCACATTTATGAGAGTTAAATGGCCCAGCATACATTCCCAATGTCCAGTTCATACATATTTGGCCCCTGACTTTAACATTCTACCATCTAACCATCTCCATGAGTTTAAAGTTCTATATATGACTCAGCTTTCATACGAACTTGCATCACAATTTTAAAAACATCTTTTAGATCCAGAACACCCTCTTGATTCCTAAACAACTCAAAATTTAACTATGAGACTCCAGCTATCTATTCTTCAACCACCTCAGAGACCTGAGAGGGATAAATATATCTGATTATGTAGGAAGTGCAGGGCCTGCAACATCCAAAACTAAGAAATGACATATCAGTGGCTGCCTGGACAGTTCTTGTTTTCTCTCCATACGTTACAGCATCAATCTTCAGCCTTTTGGTCCCATTTCTCTGACAGACATTGATTGTAGAGCAGGGATTATGAAGGACTTACCTACCCTGTCTTGGCAGAGCTAAGCTGTCGACTTCCCTGTTACCAAGTTTTGTCCTTTTTGGACAGCAGTCCGTCTACAGTTGAAGCAAGGGGTTTTTCATGCCAAGAGGTAGGCTTGCCACTAATTCAACCATTTTCTAATCATGGTATTGGCTTGCATGAACTATGCTTGTGGTACTGTATAGTTTAACTCTCACCTAGACACAACCTAGAATTGCCTGAGAGTCGCAGATGAAGAATTATCCAGCTCAGGTTGACCTATACATCTGCCAAAGACCAGCTTGATTATTTCTGAGATGGGAAATCGAACTCTCTGGGTGGCATTATTCCCTAGTCTAATTCCTGAACTGTTGAAGAATAAGGAAGTCTTGCTTAAAATCAAACAGGGATGCAGTCAGTGGCATTATTTCTCTGGACTCTTGATTACTGATGTGATATGACAAGTTGCTTAAATTCCTATCTTGACTTCCACTCAGTGATGATCTGTACCCTGCAACTGTAAATCAGAGAAACACTTTCCATCACTAAGTTCCTTTAGCCTGGGTGTTTTCTCATAGTAACAGAAATGAAACTAGAATGTTGCCCAATCCCTTTCTGTTCTATAGTGTTATTTTTAATCACTCAGTAATCATATACAATTAAAACAACTGCAAAATACCTTAAACCATAGAAATGTGTCTTAGGATAAGAAATATTTGAATATATTGGATACTTCAATATATTAATTATTATATATTAATAAGAAATATATTGGATACTTCAATAGATTTTTGCTTTAGTTCACTGTCAAACAGAATTTTGTATGTCACAGACACAGAAGTATTTCAAGACTGAAATCTATTTTCAATAATGGCCTTTTACTAAGAAATATATATTTAAATAAAACCATTTCAAATATTTTCAAATTTCTTCTATTTTGACATTATAAATTGTAATTTCTCTTTTTTCTCATTCTCTTCAATATAAGTAAAGTTAAAAATGAAAATATGTGGTTACTATTTACTGAAGTCTGCTTACATCAGGAAATCTTGTATCTGTATGTAACAATTAGCCCTCTGTGAGATGTGGGGTTGGTAAAGATCTTTTCCCAATCTGTAGGCTGCCATTTTGTTCTAATGACAGTGTCCTTTGCCTTACAGAAGCTTTTCAGTTTCTTGAGGTCCTATTTATTGATTGTTTGTCTTATGGCCTGAGCTACTGGAGTTTTGTTCCGGAAGCTGTCACCTGTGCCAATGAGTTCGATTTTCCCCAATTTCTCTTCTATTCGATTTAGTGTGTCCGGCCTTATGTTAAGGTCTTTGATCCACTTGGACTTAAATTATGTGCAAGGTGATAAATATGGGTCTAATTGCATTCTCTTTTTGTTGACATCCAGTTATGCCAGCACCATTTGTTAAAGATGCTGTCCTTTTTCCATTGTACAGTTTTGGCTTCTTTGTCAAAAATTAAGTGACTGTAGGTGTGTGGGTAAATTTCTGGGTCTTCGATTCTATTCCGTTGATCAACTGATCTCTTTCTATACCAGTACCATGCTGTTTTTATTACTATTACTCTGTAGTACAGCTTGAAATCTGGCATGGTTTGATAATTTTCGTAAATTTTAATAGTGAAAATGTGGTTTTTAAGTACAATGACCTTAGGCTGGAGAGATAACTGAGTAATGAGAAGCATATTGTCCTTCAGCAGAGCCATATTGGGCAGCTCACAGTGTCCTGTACATGCCCAACTCTAGAGAAACCAGTGGCCTCTTCTGACCTCCACAGGCACTCAGACACATGTAGCATACACTCATAGGCACAAATGCATAAATTAAAAATACTTCTTTTAAAGTACAATTCTACAGTGCACCTTTCTATAGCAGAACTGGTAGGATTTAACAGAATGAGGAGTTGATCTAAATATATATTAAATACATTATATATATATGACATATCTATTTCAATGTGTTATCTATAAATATATTTCATATATTTAAAGTTATTATATTTAAATATATGTATCAGCTCAGATCTGAACATGAAAATTGTATCTTAGAACTTGTTGCAATTACCTCACACTTAGACAGTAAATGAAAATAAAATGTGTGGAACTGAAAAGAGTAAATAAGAACCTATAGAATTAATAAGATGTGACAAGTACACAATATGAAAAGGTGGTGTAAATGGGAAATGAAAGTAGAAACAGATAATCCTATACCGTAATTGACATGTGATAGCCGACTAAGCTGACCCTGGGAAATGATGGGCGTGTATCACTTCCACCCAGGATTCTGTATTCCTGCTTCTGCAATCATGTACAGGTCAAGTTAAGTAACAGAGCAGGCAGAGGTGTGTCATAGAGTGATCTGACATGTTGAACAAGGGCAATCTCTCAGAGTTGAGAGGGGAAATAAGACGAAATCATGAGAGAGAAATTAATACAACTAGAACTTATTCCTCAAACTGTAGCATTTAGTGGGAATCTCACAGAGGGAATGAACAGTGAAGAAAAGGAAGAAACTGAACAATCTTATATTCATGTGGAGGGTACGTATAATTTTTTTTAACTGAAAAGCATGGAATTTAAGATGGAAATCATCAACTGTGCATGAGCAAAGTCAACAGCAATCTTTAAAGCAGTCTTCATCACACATGTGATTGAAATGCTTGTGGGCACTCAGCAGGGGAAAACCTCGGATCTGAAAGAGAGCACATAGCCAGAATAGCATGTTCTCACCAGACGAAATGCAGACAATTTCCACTGAAAGGTTCCAAATTACATTTTCAAAATTGTCACTAAAAACACTTAGTCTTAGGTGCCTCAAATCACTCCATTAAAATTTAAATAACAGAAGTAAACATCCTTTCAAATTTAAATGACTGAATTTTAGCACCCACAGGGGACTTTCTGAAAAAGAAAAAAGATAAAACATACAAGTATGTATAATATCAATATATAAGTCAAAACAATATGTCATAATTAAATTTAATAATTTAAAATTTTGTTACTTGCATATTTTAGGGAAAGTTGGATATGATTTCTAATTTATTATATTTTTGAAGTAAAATAATAATTTCTGGATTCATAAAAAAGTAGGATCACAAGCTAAACCTCAGACATCAAAAAAAGGATCAAAAATTGCATAGGGTTAAAAACATACTTTTATAAAATAAGTTTTAATTCTACATACAAGATGAAAGGCAAACTAAATAACAATAGCGGATGAGTTTTGAAGGAATGGCTCCTGAATAATTCTCTGTCAATAGCCTCAAGCCTAAATTTAGCTCTCTTGATCCAGAAAAGCAAACTAAAATAGATAAATCTACTCTTTCTCTCACTTTACCTAACATGGATGGCCAAAAAGGAGCAGATTAACATTTTTTAAAAATATTTTATGTGTATGGTATTTTCTTGCATACATGTATGTGCAAAATTTCCCAACCTGGCTCCCCCAGATGCCATAAGAGGACATTAAATTCCTTGGCACTGGAGTTAGGGACCTGTCAGATGCCAGGTGGACACTGTGAATCAAACCTGGGTCCTCTCGAAGAGCAGCCTGGGCTGTTGAGCACTGAGTCATCTCTCTACCCCCAATGAGGCTTTTTCAAACCTTAATCAAGAAGACAGACTGGAAAGAAAACAAATGTAGCTTGTGGAATGATTCATGCTTTTGGGGACAGGATCACTAACCTCCCTCTAAAATCAGAACTTACTCCTGCTTAGAGAGTTTACCCGTCCGTCACTTTGTCCTTCTTGCAATACCTTCCTCCACTATATTTGAGAAAGACTGGGGGAGAACATATCTGCCTGACAACAGGGAAGGTTTATTTTATCCTTCTTACTGCCTGGCCAAAATCGGGGGCCAGTTGTCTTTTCCAATCTTCACTATTCACAGTCTCTTTTTAATCCAGAATGGTAATAGAGTTCTGTCAAATTTTTATTTTAGTTTTGGGGGAAAAATGTGACTCCAATCAACTTCACATGTCAAAATCATATCCAGTGTTCTTTTTGAGATACTATTCCAAATGTGAATTCTAACAGCCACTACAGGCCACTGATAGACTACCATGAAACCTCTTTGTCCCACACTAAGGCCCATCTCTGCCTTTCAGGTTATCAGAGGTGATGGCTTTTCTAGCTACTTCCTCAATTCATACAAGAGCTCCCAGTGATCTTTGCTGCCATCATATTTACATTTCTGTCTGACACTTTTTCTGAAAGCCAAAACCATATATATTTAGTTTTCATGACATTAGCAACCCAGTTCGGGAACTAGTTTCCAATTTAGGTTCATTTCTGCAGCATCCTGGCACATAAAATGAAGCCCCAAATAACATGACCTTCCCATCATGTTTTGCCTTTTACATTTTTTAGTAACTTATGTGAGATCCATGAGCATAGAATTTAAGGGACACAGAAGATGCATGAGTTCCCAAGCCAAACCATACCCTTTTATGATTTTCTCTGTCTATACCCACTCTACATTTGTCCACAGCAAAGGTGAGATGTAGAGATGGTATGTGTATTTCTTGTCACTGGCAAGAACTAAGTACAAAGTCCAGTGGTGATGACTATGGATATATGAACCCTTAAAGGAAAGAATGGAGAATTAGAATAAACTATGCATGTTAGCAAAAAAGGACCAAATACATTCTGAGCACAGAGCAAAGATTAACAAATTCCAGGTTGGAGGGAAATATTAGTTTGAAATATTGAAGAATACTTAAAAAATTTTTAAGTATAATAAAATTGATTTGTCATACAGCTAAGAGAGAATAAAGATTTTTAAATACAAATTATAATAATAAATTTCACCATATTTCATGGAGAAAAATCTTTCTAAAACCCTATATCTCTGAAGGATATAGATCATTTGAATATAAATATAAAAACTGTTGGTACAAAGGAGAAGTGAGAAGACAGACCATCAACTGCATTTGGAAACTGAAACAAAAGACCTAAATAGTACCCAAGAGAGAAAATGGACATCGGAATCACACTGCATTGGCAAAGGCCGACAGCAACAAAAGGAGGCCAAGTTCTCTAGCAGCCAAGTATCTCTTAGAGGGAAAAGTATAGCTATAAATGACTGGAAAATAAGTAACAATAAAAACTCAGTCGTGCTTCCAGTTATAAAATCTATGACGGGCTAGCTCTCTCAACCTGAACACAAGAGAAGGAAGAAATTAATGAAGACAAAGGCAGATCTTAATGAAATGAGGGGGCAAAGACACAGTAGATTCCAAACCTAAAATTGTATTAAATTCTGCTTAATACACACATTTAAAATTTTTAAATTGATTGAAAATGTGACATAAAATTATAAATTAACTAAAATGTATTTTAATGTACTAAAATTCACTAAGAACATAGAAAAGGAACAGAATTCAAACCATACATTATGAATAGTGTAAAATCAACATTGAGAATGAATGCAGAATTTATTTTTCTCAGATATGTGCTCAGAAATTACAGGTCAACATAGCATATAATTGCAGAAAAAAATTTAAAATATTAGGAAATGAAGTGCAATGGAATATAGGCATAGGCTATCAGACCTTAACAAAGTGCCCTTTGTGTCAGAACAGAATTTAGAGTCCATTATTCAAGACTGAAGCCTGAAACATATAACTACTTCAGTAAAATTAAAAAATACTGATGTTAAAAATGAATTTTAATTAAAGTTCTCACACTGGCATTTTCCATATACACAAGTGTGTGTTCAAACACACACACTTACAGTTAATGGAAGAAATTTTATATTTTACAAAAAATTGTTAGAATATTGAATATAATTCATTAAGAATAATTAATCTTCAAAGACATCCTGACAAACTGAACAATGAAATTTTGCTTCCTGCTACTGCTGCCATGCAGTCTCCTAAGGCATAATTTCAACTCAATCAGAAGCAACAATAAATGATACCCAGGACTTAACCTAGCTAAATAGTACAAGACTAAATGGAAAACACAAGAAATGTAGATTTTAAGGGAAGAATAAAAATTCCTTAGGTTGTTTAGGTTAGGCACAAGTTCAATACAATTCCAAAAATTTCTAAAAGGATACTTTGCATGACTGACAGCAATGGCAAAGATATCTGGTGTATCAGATGAAAATATTCTCAAGAGGATTTTAGAAAGGGAATAGTGGAGACAAAGTTAAAGCAATAGTAAGAAGTCGAATCCTCTTAGAAAAACTATCAGAACGTTGTGCTAACCTAGTGATTAGAACATTTGCCGATACTTAGAAGACAGGTGAACAGACAGTCCCCTGGAACTTACAATGTGACAACACTCCCAGAACTGTATTTCAATGCATGTAATTAATTTTGTTATGCTAACTAATCATTTATGAAATTCATACCAAGTACACAGAAATCTTTTGCAAAAACATTTGAGCTGAACATATAAGATTACACTCCTAACAATTAATGGTAAACTAGATATGTCCATAGTTTTTTCTTCTTTTATTGACTGTCATAAAGGAAGTAAAAAGGAGAGATATTAATGCATGAAGGAGAATTTTAACTAATAGATAATTAAGATGGTGCAATTTTATAAGTTATAAAATAAGACAATGTAAAAAACAGTTTCTAAATATTTCTGCCTGTCAAGTACTCAGAGAAAGACACATTCAAATAATTTTTTATTATTAATGTATTTTTTCAAGTTACATCTTGATCAAAGTCCCCTCCCTCTTCCCCTCCAGGTCACACCCTCCCTCTATCCCTCTTCCACAACTCAGTCCTCTCCTTCTCCACAGATGAGGGGAGCCTGCACATATCAAACACCCTCAGTTTATCAGTCATATAAGGACTATGAGCTTGCTCTTGTACTGAGGCTTGATATGGAAGCCTAGCTAGGGTTAGATGTTCCAGTAACAAGAAAAAGGGTCCATGACTCGATGCTGGGTGGGGTTTTCAAAAGATAGGTTAGGATTCTGTCTGATTGGGTTTGTGGGTTGTATGATGGTTGGCCTATGCTATATGATTAATATCCACTTATAAGAGAGTATATACCATGTGTATATTTCTGGGTCTGAGTTACCTCACTTAGGATGAGCTTTTCTAGATCCATCCATTTTGCAACAAATTGCATGATTTCCTTGTTTCTGGTAACTGAGTAGTAGTATTCCATTGTATAAAAATGTACCACAGCTGTTTTTGTTTTGTTTGTTTGTTTTATCCACTCTTCAGTTGAAGAGCATCTGGGTTGTTACCGGTGTCTGGCTATTACGATTAAAGCTGCTATGAACATTGTTGAGGTGATGTCCTTATGGTTTGGTGGAATATCTTTTGGATATATTCCCAGGAGTGGTATGGCTGGCTCTTGAGATAGAACTATTCCCAATATTCTAAGATATCACCAAATTTATTTCTAAAGTGGTTGTACAAGTTTGTACACCCACCAACAATAGAAGAACATTCCTCCTTCTCCACATCCTCACTAGAATGTGCTATATCTTGAGTTTTTGATCTTGGCCATTCTGACTGGTATAAGATAGAATCTCATAATCATTTTGAGTTGCATTTCCCTGATGACCAATGATGTTGAACATATCTTCAAATGCCTCTTGGCTAAACCCACACACCTATAGTAATTTAATTTTTGACAAAGAAGGGAAAACCATACAATGGAAAAAGAAAGCATCTTCAATAACCGGTGTTATCCTAACTGGATGCCAACATGTAGAAGAATGCAAATAGATCCATATTTGTCACCCTGAACAAAGCTTAAGTCCAAGTAGATCAAAAGACCTCAACATAAAACTGGACACACTAAAACTAATAGAAGAGAAACTGAGGAAAAGCCCCGAAGTCATTGGCACAGGTGACAAATTCCTAAACAGAACACCAATAGCTCAGGTTCTAATATATGGTTCAGGTCAATAAATGGGACCTTATGAAACTGCAAAACATCTATAAGTCAAAGGACACTGTCATTAGAACAAAATGGCAGCCTAGAGATTGGGAAAAGATCTTCACTAACCCCACATCCAACGGAGGGCAAATATCCAAAATATATAAAGAACTCAAGAAAAAAAATATAATATATATAATATAATAAATATAATATATATATAATAAATGAAAAATATATAATATATAATATATATAATATAATAAATATATAAAGAACTCAAGAAAAAAATATATAAAGAACTCAAGAAAAAAAAAAAAGAAAAAGTCCAATAAAAAAAATGAGGCACAGAACTAAATCAAGAATTCACAAAAGAGGAATCTCACATTCAAATAATTTTAATGAGACCCAAAACACTTTTTATGTTATGGTAATATCTGGTTTGACCAAATGTAGAAAGAAAACCATAGTTGCTCAAGTTTGGTTAAGATAGCCAAATATGTTTTAATTGTTATTTTCATGAATCATTTTTCTGGTGTGTGCCATAGAAAAGTGGCATATTTTTTTCTGAAAAGACACATAAGAAAGTGTTCCCAGGATCACTGCTTGCCTTTAGAAGATTGTGAGACAAGGTAAATGCCTATCGTTTGGGGAATAGTTAAATAAATAAAGGTACATCAATATATAAATAGCATGTAGTCATTAAAATTAATGAGATAAGTCTATAAGTGCTAACCATGAAGTATGTCTGTTATACTCACTGTTCACTATAAATATCAAGTTACAGATTTGGACCTATTTCTTCATGATTCAAATGTAGGGATATGAATACATTATATGAGCTCTTATGAGGTTATGTATATCATTGCTATATGATATATAATACAGGGAGTTTTATTTTATTACATAGTCTTTGACAAATTAACTATTTTTACAGAATTTCTTAATATTATGAATAATGTATTATTTTTTAAATTCTAAAACATTATAAGATCAAGTTTCCAGGAGAAAGTGTGAAGCTAAGTTTTGCACAAGCAGTGTTTTCCATGTGCAGTGTACATTTTTTTATTATCCAAACTCTTTTAAAACTTTAAGTTATATTCCAAGTTTTGCTGTTGGTAAATTTGACCCTCCTATGCGGTCCTCTTTATATGATGACAAAAGCAGAAAGTAGTTTTTAGTTCTTCAATTTTTTACAATAGCTTTAATTCATTTAGGTTAAATCATAGTGTTTCCCTTTGAAAACTGACAAAGTCAATGATAACACTCTTTCAAAAAATATGCTCATTTATAGTCCTCTGTAGAGAGGAGTCAGTACTTTTGCTGGCATGGGCTGGGTCACACCACTCAATTACTGGTAAAATACATGAAATTATCTCAGGAAATTTTTTTCCTAGAACATAATAATGTAGTTCTCATTTAAGGCCTCAGAATTTAACCACTAAAATTTGATAGTGTCATTTAAATAACTCCTTCCTGTTCAATTATAAAATTTATTGCTGCATACATGACATTTTCTTCACTGTGGTTTTGCTTGCTCCTACTCTATCATACCTCCCAGAGGGCCCTGCTTTCCCTCTGAAAGTTCTCTGGCAGCTCTTACATGTATGGAATTAATACCAAAACAAATTTGAGTATCTACTATGAATAGCCCTCTCACATGGTAGACACATGACATACTGGAGAATTGCTTTTTAAAAATTCTTATGTACAAGTTAAAAGCATTTCTGTAGTGGGATTTTCTTTTGTAGTTAGGAATAAGTGCTTTTCTAAAGAAACAGTGGACTAGAAAAAGATTTCACTAATTATTCATCAGAATTACAAAAGTGAAGATGACATCTCAGAACTTCATTTTGAAACATATCATTCCATACCAAAATGCATACAATTTTGTGTCCAATAGGATTTAATTCAAATTGAATTACAAAATGCTACTTCATAAATTCTGTAACCAAATTACTTAAGTACTTGTCAGAGAGTAATACAATTTTAACACTCCAAATCTGGAACAGTAAAGCAAAAAAGTAGCTTCCATTGGTGATGTGTTTAGCTGAACTGTCTCTCAAAAATACATTATAGTATATATCATAGTGACCTCATATAATAGAAGTAAACTATTTAGAGAAAACTTTGAAAATTCATGAAGAGCAATTTAAACATTGAAATGTATAAAATTCATGTATTTTGAAAATTCATTAACGTAGAGGAATTTTCATCCAGCAACATGGCTTTTCTGGCAAGGAATCACATCCAAAGACCTTCTGGGTCTATATGATCCTGCTGGAATACAGACACACTGAATTACAATATGATCTCACTGGAATACAGATAAGTCCTTAGTGAATTATAAATAACACTTAGTACACACCTTTAATCCCAAACAATGAAGGCAAGGTTAGTTTATAGAAGGGAGCAGGCAGCTTGAAAGTGGCATCTAATTGAAGGACAGACAAAGTGACAAATCAGAGAAAGATTTGACAGAATGAGTCAGAGATAAGATGTGCCCAACTCTCACAAGAGCAGGACAGGAAAGAGAGACTACTTAAGAGCAGCGAGGCAGAGAGAGGAGAGTTTTTTACTGGGACAATTTTACAAAGATAAATTACTGAGAAAACAACCTAAACACAAGTGAAGACAGAGTGAGTCAGAGAATGAGGAGACGGAAGATTAAACATATTGCCAGAATTGGTTTGAGACCAGGTAGAGCAATTCAGTCAGATGCCAAGAAAAGCCAATTTGAATCAGTAAGCTTAGAGAGGAATTTGGGCCAGAACAACTTAGTTGAATAGCCAGCAAGAGTTCAGAACATGATAGAAAGGTTTGGTAACAGCTCTCATTTCATCTCACCATCTGAGAAAATAAAAACAGCTTTTACACATAAACATATTCAAGTGTTCTTTAATATAGTTCTTGTCTTCGTTGTATTATAATTAAATGCTGATACTCCCAATATATTGCTGCATATTATAGTTTGATAGTAGCATAGAAAGCCATGTATGCAGTAGAGGAGAGAAATTCTTTTAGCACTTTTTTTCATTAAAATGAAACAAAACAAAACAAAAACAACTCTGGAAAAGACAACTAATGGAAAAGTCAATAGCCAATACTGCTTTTACAGTTACTTGAACAATCCTAATAAACAAATTAAAAAAAAACATTTTTATGTCTGGTATTGGATATTTTATTAGATGATCTATGGCTCTTTAAATTTTCATTTAAACTATATATGTATATTTATGTACCTACTTGCATGTATTACACATATCCACTATAGCCAAATTGTAGTTATCCCTGAAACGTAGAAATGGTTCGGTATTTGTCTCAGTTTGGATTTCTATTGCTGTGATGAAACACCATGACCAAAGCAATTTGGAGAGTAAAGGGTTTACTTGTCTTACACTTCTGTATCATTGCTCATGGAATGCACTCAAACCAGGCCGACAAGAGCTGATGCAGAGGAAAAGTGCTGCTTACTGACTTGCTCATCAAGATTTACTCACCCTGTTTTCTTATAGAAGTCAGTACCACCAACCCAGGTGGGGTCCCACCCATATCAATCACTAATTTAAAAACTGCCCTAGAAAGAGGGTAGGAGGGTAGGACCGGGAGGGGAAGTAGGGGGGAGAGGAATATGATTGAGATAATAACTTGAAGAAATAAATAAATGTTTTTAAAAAAGAAAATTCTTAATTAAAAAAAGAAAGAAAAATGCCATATAAGGTTGCCTACAACTCAGTCTTATAAAGACATTTTCTCAATTGAATCTCCCTCCTCTCTGATGTCTCTAGTTTGTATAAGATTGATATAAAAATAACTAGGCCAACATTTTCAAGTCAATAAATGCAATAAATCACATAAAAGTGTTTAAATAGAAAAATCACATGACCATCTCAATTGATGCAAAAAGAAAAAGAAAAAATCCAACATTTCTTCATGATAACATTCCTTCATGTTCAAATTTCTAAAGAACGTCAGACTGGAGGGAAAACACCTCAACATAATTAACGTTATTTATGAAAATCCACAGCCAACATTATCCTAAGTGGGGAAAGTTGAAGCAATCCCACTACAGTCAGCAACATGACAGGGATGTCCTCACTCTTTGTCAATATGGAAGCCAAAGCACTGGTATTAACAACCAGGGGATTAAAAGAATACAAATAGGAAAGTAAGAATTTAGTCTATCATTATTTACAGAAGGCATGATATTATGCATAAGAAATCATACATATTCTACCAGATAACTTTTAGAAGCAATAAAAAAATTCAGCAATGTGACAGGGCACAGAATCAACTCGTACAAATCGATAGCTTTTCAACTCACTACCAACAAACAGACAGAAAATAGATAATGGACACAGTTACACTCACAATAGCCTCAAAAATTTAAATATCCAGCAATAAAGATAGACAAGGAGGTAAAGGACAATCACAATGAAAACATTAAACCCTGAAGAAAGAGATACAGAAAGACACTAGAAAATGGAAAGACAGCTCATACTCATGGATTGGTAGAATGAATATTGAAAGAACGACCTTTTTACAAAAAGTCATTTGAAGATTTTTGTAATCCCAGCCAAATCTCCATCTCATTTCTAAAATTCATATTTCCACAAAAGACCCTGGGCAACCAAATTAATCCTTAGCAAGTGACCAATACTGGATTGATTACTACTTCAGTTCACAAATATTTATTGAAGTATTCTGTGAGGAAACAGAAAACAGAAAAAGCTACCTGATAGAGCATTTTAGACAAATAGATTAAATTTGGGGAAGAGAAGCTGATATGAGGGAAATTTGTTGAGTTAAAGACAAAGCTGGGGATGTGTAAGAAGGTAACACAAGTGAAAGTTCCTGTTAGCTTCTGCATAGCACAGGAATTCTTCTGTTTCTGTTGGAGAAAATCCACACAATAACTGAATTTCACACAGTGTAACTCCTAATCAACAGAGTATCAAATGAAAGCATGATGCCTTAAGGAATAAATAAGCATTGAGAACACCCTTTAAACCACATTTCAGTGGGACATCAAAAGTGAGCTTCTTGTTTCTACCTTCTTTATAGAACTGAGTACTTCTGTAACATTAGGAATTCTACTTTCATGGATTACTTTAGCAGTTCTTGCAGTTTTATATATCCACCTTTTTGTTTCTGTTTGAGTAATATTGGATTCCTTCTCAATCTCTCTCTCTGTGTGTGTGTCTCTCTGTCTCTCTGTGTCTGTGTGTCTCTCTGTCTCTTTCTCTCTCTCTTTCTCTCTCTCTCTCTCTCTCTCTCTCTCTCTCTCTCTCTCTCTCTCTCAGACACACACACATACACACAGTTCTTAGTTTCCTTATTTTCTTATTATCTCAAAAGCGTTATCCAGTTCTGGAAAGACTGTTATCCATAAGCAACAGGTGTACATGAAGATAGCCAAGTGGTTTCAGTTCTTATAACTAACTTGGAAGTGTCCAAGCAAGTTGATTAGAGACTTTGAGACACTGAGATTTGTTGTAAGTCATACAAGTAAATACAGGTTGCCTGTACTATGGAACTATTCACAATGTTCTTCAGAATCTGATGTTTTTCCTTCACATTTTCAAAATAATTTTTTCATTTTTATTAAAAATACTCATTGTTAAATGTGCTATTATTCTTCTTCATAATATGGACTTAACATAGAATAACACAGATTCAAATGTTCAAATCTGATTGTAAAACCTGGAGTCAACCTAGAAACTAAAAAAAAAAAAACCCAAAATGTGTGACCTGGCAGGGGAAACTATTTTACTGTCAGAAGTTTACCTTGGCTTTACAGTTTCAAATAAATATTTCTTTTAGATCAGAAGTTTATTCCAGTGACAGGTGGCCATGAAATAAAGTCATGCAGGTTGGGCTTGTCTTCTAGAAGAGAGAGAATAGAGAAATCCAAACTGAAATCTAAATCCTTGCCTGTGGGGCCACCTGAGCTTCACAACTCCTTTTGAGGAGACCATGAACTTGACTGCTCATGTTCTGTGACACTCCCATCATAGCCATGGAGGACTCAGTCTACCTCTCAACCTGATGACATAATCCGAAAGAGGCTTTCATGAATTCACTTGCTCCTTCATATCCATGTTACATATTGTTTTCAAAAAGACAATTAAATACGAGATGTGGGACAGTATAGAAACACGGGACTTAGAAATTTTAATTTCATAACCTTCAAGAATAATTAACAACTAACTATTGTTAAGACTAGGAGATATACAAAAAATCTCAAATTTGATTGGGTAGCAGATTGGACACATGGCATAGCAGCTCTCGCTTTGTGTAACTGGGTGAGCTCATCACAAATTCAAAACCTATACAATATTAAAGCAAACAGCTAACTGCAGGCTTTACATCTTCATTCCTCATGACATACTGCAGAAAGGTTTTATTTTTTAATATTAACAAAGGAATCTCCGCATGAGATGTGTTAAGAATCCATCCCAGCTGCTCTTCTTTCTTTTCATTGTGACCCCAAACAAAGAATGTTTCACATGGTTTAAGGTTTCCGAGTGAAAGTTCAGCACAGCTGTGATATCAAATGAGGTGCCACCTGGCCTAATCACTGTGACAATATGTGCTCTGTCCTGCACGGCTAACAGATGGATTGGGTATCAACCTGATGTCATAATCTGTTAAATTGGTAATATGGAGCATTAGCCTCCATCTAAGATTCATCTCTTTTTCTCTGATGGCATGTTGCACTCTAGGTGGAGAGAGGACACCATCCTTGCATGCTGCCAACACTAGTGATGTGGGCTCTCCATTTGCATTATTTCAGGGTCATTAGGTGGTGTTCTGACTCATTTGGTGAACTGTCACCCCACTAAAAACTTAGGTAGAATTTTCCATTCACAACATCAATTACTAGTTTTGACATTTATTTCATTATCTAAAAAACTACGCTGCTTAATTTTCTCTTTGGGGCATTTGGCTGCATGAATGTCACTAACTGTGTAATCAAATGATTTTACACTCACATCTCTATACCCTATAAGCTATATAATGAAAGTTAACATGTCTGCACACTATATAATCAACACTTAAAGATGATGTGATTAGTGTTAATAAACTCTTCACACATTTATTAATATTTCTTTAAATGAAAAGGACAGTGACAGGCAACAGTAATGGAGAGAAGATGATGATGTCTCGGCTTCAAGGTGTCCTTATCCCCTTTTCAGCAGCTTCCGTTATCCACTGCTCTCAGAACATCCCACAGATTTGCTGATACCAGTAGCCATTTCTTAAATGTGACAGGTGAATCTGTTGACCAGCTCAGTGGCATCCCAACACTTCCATCCACTTACTCTCTTCCAGGAGTGGCGCCTCCCACCCCAGCCTTGTTTGTTGCTTTGGCCAGTTAGGAGTCACGTGGGATGTGTTCATAGTACCCAAGTCTTCCACATGCCTTTCGCTGCCTTAGAGAAAAATAAAGAAATAAGATTACTTTGTTTAATTCCCTGAGAGAGAGTGTATTATGTATAGACAGAAGCAATGGATGTAACAGCAAAATAAAAATGAATTGACATTGTAAGTTTATCAAGAGTTTCTGAGTTGTATCATATTTCTTTTAAAAGTTGTATTTATTCTTTACACAAGGAATGAAATAAAGAAATAATGTCATAGTTTGATTTTCTTTTTTTTGCTTGTTTTAATTTCTAAATAAAAATTGTATTGTAATGAACTAACAAATAAAAACATTATATCACACAGCTAGATTAAGGTAGCCACACAAACAAACACTTGCACAACCTCTAACTCTATAAATCTTCACTCTATAAAACTTCTGTACACTTATGACAGCTATTGTGAAGCTCCACCTCAGGTTTTACACTTACACAACTTCATTTTTATGCATGTATCTGCCACCAAAAAAATCCTGACAGAATTGAATCTAGAAAAGTGATCATCTTTATATTGTCTTTTATGATTTATGTGCACTGTGCTGTCTGCACACTCATGTGCACACACGCCCCTGATTACACACACACACACATATATACTATTCACACAATGTACATATGGCAGTTTATAGTTAAGTCAGTTAATGCCATAGATATATGATGCAATAGCTTCATTGCCACATAACAATCACTGTAAAATAAGTTAATATACAATTCTTAATTATGCAAATATGAAATCTTCACTTGGTATAACCAAATGGAAGAACTTTTTTTTTTTTTTCGTGTTTTAGGAATTTACAACCCAGTATTCACAGAGAAGAAAGCATTCACACAAAATTCCAATAGCTGATGATTTTCAGAATCGGGTTCAAATTTCACTATTCACATGATTATGTTAATCAGGTTTGTTTTCCAAACTGTGGGTTTCATCACAGTTCCAATAAATGATTCTCTTGTTATCTAATTGCTAGGCATGAAAATTAGTCAGAAACCACACATCTTTTATTCTGTAAACAATGTGGCTTTGTAAATCCCATACATTTCCATGAATATACAATAGGGATTGTGTGTTTTCATTGCTGGATATCATGAGAAAGGAAAGCTTAGATCTGTGATATCCACTGAGAGACACAGATTCAAGAAGATACGGAACTCAACCACAAATGAACCCTAAGGTTCTGAAAAAAAATTAGAAAACATGATGAATCCCTCCCCCTCCAAAAAAGTACTTCCAAAATTTATAAAGCAAATGAATTGGAAGAAAATGGAACTGAAAGGAGTTTCTAGAAATTTCTATTTGTTCAGACTAACGAAAATGTTCTAGTATGCTTACAACACAGGAAAATAGCAAATCAAAGGGTAAAGCAAGTTTCTAGGAAGAAGAGATGGAGTGCAAAGGAGTGGGGTGAAGCATGTGAGGGAGTGAGGTGGTGCAGACAAAACTTCCCTTGAAAGTATTGGACTTGGGTTGCGAGAAGGAATACATTACATCTTTGTAAATAT
Source organism: Lophiomys imhausi (assembly GCA_907164525.1). Taxonomy (NCBI): domain Eukaryota; kingdom Metazoa; phylum Chordata; class Mammalia; order Rodentia; family Muridae; genus Lophiomys; species Lophiomys imhausi. The sequence goes on along the minus strand of CAJQZJ010033689.1, from coordinate 1,684,879 downwards.
CTGTACACAGCATATATGATTACCAAGCTCCCTCAGTGTTTACCTTTTCTTGTGACATTTGCTTTTTCTGACTGGATAGGAGAACTTCAAACATCTTATTTATCAATTCAATAAAAATCTAAAAATATTTTAATATTTCCTTCAACAAACTTGAGGATACACACAATGGATGCAGAACATCCCACTTCTGTGGTCACACATTTCATCCTCCTGGGATTTGCTCTGCTCTGTGCTCAGACATCTGGGCTCAGGATGCTTGTATCTTCTAAGGAGTTGAAACACAATTTGTTTTATGCAAGTACTTAACCTTAAACTCAAGAATTATTTATTTTTGAAAGAAATTTGCAATTTGCCTTATATTTTAATTTTAAGTCTCTCCTGTAGCTAACTGTAAAATTATATTCTTAAATGAATTTCAATTTCTAAATAGAGCAAATGTGTAAATTCACTGAGAGGCTTAACACTTAATAGACTTTTAACAAGCTCATCTAACTTCTCCCTTGTAACTCTAGAAAACTATAACTATAGTAGCAAATTCAAATATTTTACTTCAAAATATGAAGAATATTACATATAGAAATATTTTATAATGTTTCAGGGTAAAACCATTGCGATATGAGCAAGTTTAATTAGTTTAATTAAATATGTAAACATTGATGTCACTTTGGTAATATACACCATTTCTTTCTTTTTTTAATTTATTTTTTATTTCTTCAAGTTACATCTCAAACACAATTCTCTCCCTACTCTCCCCTCCAGTCCCACCCTTCCACCCTCTTCTCCCTTGACCTGTAACCAAACTTTTAAATTATTATTTAACACTTATTTATTTATTACTAAATTCACTTATAACAAACACCAACAATTTCTTAACTATTAATCCTATAAATTCCTACAACCCCTTTAACCTATCCACTAAACCTATTGATAATTATAACAACTACTTTCATAACCTTTTAGAATGATACAGTCTCTGGGGCAGGTCCTCAGTCATCAGGAACACAGTCTTTGTTGTAGATTCTTTAACACACTTAGCAGTCCTTCTTCTGGATCTCTCAGATGCAGGTTCATCAGGGTCGTTGGTTATTGCAGTCTTACCTTAAATAAGGCTTCATGCTTTCTTCTCTGTGGGAGACCCCAGCCGTCTGCAGGCCAACTTACTTCTTTTGAATCAGGAACTCAGCTGCTCTGCCTCAGTCCTTAAAGCCAGGCACCGTTTCCTTTAGGCCACTGTTTGGACAGATCAAACCCCTCTAGGCAAAAGCTGAGCCACAGGGTACAGTCCTTGGCCTTTTGGTGTCTTGCTCAGGCTTTCTTTGCTCACCGGCTTCTTTCTGCTTCAGGGAGAGAGCTGGCCACCAATGGCCAGCCCTTTTTTCAGCAGGACTCTTGGAGCTCTCTAGCATCAGGGGCCTCTTCTCTTCTTTTGGGCTCCACGTACTGTCCTCAAATAGGAGGAACTCTGTTTCATCTTAATTTGGGCTCCGCCCACTTAGCAGCTGAAAACAATGTCAGGCCAGATACTTTGTTTCTTTAATTCTATTGAGTCTTTTCTGTTTTCCTGACTTCAAACTTGTTTTTCAGTTTATTGAGTCTTTCCTGTTTTTGCTGACTTCATGCTGATAATGCTCTTCAGGCCCCGAATTAAGAGACAGTATCAGAAACTCCTATATATTTCCTAAATCTAATTTATCTAACTCCTACATTGACCCCTCATCCTCTACCCTTTTTTTTTAAGTTTAAGGTATATCTTTTTCCCCCAGCAGCTCCCCCTTTCAGTCCAAAAAATGGCTTTCTCTTATAACTATAAATACAATACAAAACAACAGAAATAAATAGGCCACAATTATGAGAGTTATATGGCTTAGCAAACATTCCCAATGTCCAGTCCATATGTATTTGGCACCTGACTTTAACATTCTGCCATCTAACCATCTCCATGAGTTTAAAGTTCTATATCTAACTCAGCTTTCGTACTAACTTGCATCACAATTTTAAAAACATCTTCTTAGATCCAGAACACCCTGTTAATTCCTAAACAACTAAAATTTAACAATGAGACTCTAGCTATATAGTCTTCAGCCACATCAGAGACCTGAGAGGGATAAATATATCTGATTATATAGGAAGTGCAGGGCCGGAAATTTATCAAAACTATGCATATGGCAATGCACACACCTCGAGTCACACCTCTTCATACAATTCAGATTATTCTCAGTAATTCCTGTTCTATTTTGCTCCTATATAGGGATTATCCAAAGTCTTGGAAAACTGGACAATGTTGTATTTTTAAGGCAGGTATGGTTGACACTGCTTCTTTTTCCTACAAAGGTAAATACAAAATTCTTAGTCTCCTTAGTTTCCTTCCTGTGAATGTCACATCCACACTCAGTGCCTTGTCCTAGAGTACCCAGTGTTACTTAGTATAGTGATTTCTACTTCTAACACTCCTACTTTTAGATTCAGTCCCCCAAAACTCTTGGTTTTCTAGGCTCAGCAGAAGTATTATATTTTAAGATATCTTCTCTCCCTGATTAGACCCAGCATAAGTTAACTTCTCATTCTTTTTTCCATTTTTATCTCATTTAAAGTACACCTTTAAATATAATCACATAGGTATACTCCTTTGCCTAACTCTTCTCTGTGTGTCTCTAGTAAAGCAGTAAGAAACTTTTCTATAGTTTTTTTTCTTTCTGACTACAGTTAATCCTAGATTTAAGGTGATTATAGTTTTGTGATAAGTGTGCTAGCTTTCTAATATAAATTCTAGTAATTATTGCCTCTGAATGCAATAATTATTGATTCTGCATATTTGATCATCAATTAGATATTTTACTGAATTATCTTGCCAACTCAGAATTTTCCAGTGATTTCTGTTTTTTCCTGAGTAATGACCATAATATGAGCTAACAAGAAATAAATATACTGCCATTTTTGTACCAATATTTTAACTTCTCAATTTTATTATTAAATTTAAAGGTGGTTGTGATATTTTTTCTCATATGTCATTTGTGGAAATATTTCCACGATTTGCAACTGAAGAATTATTGTTAATTTTTTATGTTTATTTATTACTTCAGGTTACATCTCCATCACAGTACCCTTTTTCTTTCTTATTTTTTTAAATATTTATTTATTGCCTCAGATTCCATCTCCATCACAGTGTCCTCTTTCTGCCCCTCCCAGTCCTTCCCTCCCACCCTTTACTCCCTATCCTTCTGTCCCTTCCATCACACTCCTCTGGAGTGGAGTGTCCCTACATAACAGTCCCCCACCCCATTTCAGCAGTCATATGAGGGCCAAGAGCCTCCTCATACACTGGGGGCCTACAAGGCAGCACCACTAAGGCAAAGTGTCTCATTGATGGGAAAAAGACCCTATGTTCATGTTCCCTTTGGTGCATTCATTGTAGTATAGTTATACTGTACTATACGGCTAACATCCGACTATAAGTGAATAGATGCCATGTGCATCCTTCTGGGTCTGGGTTAGCTCACTCAGGATGAGCTTCACTAGTTCCATCCAATTGGCTGCAAATTACATGATTTTGTTGTTTCTGATAGCTGAGTAGTATTCCATTGTGTAGATGTACCACAGTTTTTTAATCTATTCTTTGGTTGAGAGACATCTATGTTGTTTCCAGTTTCTAGCTATTACAAATAAAGCTGCTATGAACATAGATGAGGAAACTTCCTTGTGATTCGGTGAGGAATCATGTGGATGTATACCCAGAAGTGGTATGGCTGGGTCCTGAGGCAGAGCTATTCCAAGTTTTCTAAGATATAGCCAGACTGCCTTCCATAGTGGTTGCACAAGTCTGCACTCCCACCAGCAATGGAGGAAAGTTCCCCTTTCTCCTCACCCTTGCCAGCATGTACTGTCATATGAGCTTTTGATCTTAGCCATTCTGACAGGTATGAGATGGAATCTCAGAGTTGTCTTTAGTTGCATTTCTCTGATGATTATGGATGCTGAGGCCGGACACACATCTACTAGAAGAGCAAGTGGGAAAAACCCTCGAACTCATTGCCACAGGTGACAACTTCCTGAACTTTTAAAACACCAACAGCTCAGGACCTAAGACCAACAATCAATAAATGGGACTTCATGAAACTGAAAAGCTTCTGTAAGGCAAAAGACACTGTCATTCGAACAAAATGGCAGCCTACAGATTGAGAAAAAATCTTCACCAACCCCACTTCTGACAGAGCGCTGATATCCAAAATCTACAAAGAACTCAAGAAATTAAATGCAAAAAAAAAAAAAAAAAACAGAGGGGAGGCAGAGACAGGCAGATCCTTGGGGTTGTAGTCTGGACAGCCTAGCTGGACTGGTAAGCCCTAGATCCCAATGTGAGACCTTGAGTCAAATCTAAGGTGAGAATTTCTTGAAGAGAGGCCTCTGTGGTTGACTTCTGGCCTCTACACAAACACATTCACATGCAAACAGTTGAATGTGCTCACGGTGCATATATACACACACAGAAAAAAAATCTTTTAAAAATCATTGCATTTATTTTTTTCTAACTTCTTCAGAAACCTACTTCAACTATTATTAAAGGTACTGAGAGATACTATTACTCCAGTAGATGAAAAAACGTTGTAAACTTCAGAGAAAGAAAATGTCTCACCACCTTACATGAAGGAAGAAACAATGCCTTCCTCTTCCAACAAGACAAGTATTGAGGATGAAGAGGAAGAGAAGAAAAAAGGAAGACAAGGACTTTCTCCAGGTAGGATGCTGCTGTCCTCGAAATGCCAGAACTGTCTGTAATATATTTCCAGCTTCCCTTGCTTCTCAAATTTAGTCCACATAGTCTTGAAGGAGTCGTTGACAAGCAAATGAATTACCTATATAAATGACATTCACAAACACAGCTTCCATAATGATTTTAATAACACAATTAAGATACAAAATAATAAAGCTTAAAATTGTTGTCACATATGTAGACTAGGGGCACAGTGAAAGGAAGAATGCACCTTGTGATTAAAATCTCTGAAGTTCCCTAAGAAGATCCAAAATCCATCCAGCATTAGTGCTACAATTTCAAGTCAGGTGTCCATGAACAGATGCACTCATATCAACAATGAGAATATAACACTGGAATGAGAATATGGCCCATGTGTGAATACACATGCAGACAAAAGCTGTAAAAAGATGAACTGTTAAAAGAATTTCATTCCATTTTACATGAACTCAACATCTTGTCAAAATTGTATTGTCATGCAAAACATTATCCATTTTTAAATCCCTTAATGTCTTCAATGGTTACATTTGATTTCACAGTTGCTCAGACTATCATCAAATCTGAGTGGTCTTGCCTATATCTCTCAGAGGTATTTTTTAAGGTACATTTTAGTGTATGGGAATTCAGACAAGTGAAAATTTTCTCACAACTTTTGAATGTGCAGTGAAATAACTCTAAGACTTCACATCTCTTAGACTGCATTACTATGTTCACTTTGCGTAAGTGATATTTGGTCCAGTGAACACCTATTGATAAATGGATTTCCCCTAAATTGAGCATATTTGGTTCATGAAACTGGTTCTCTACAAAGCCTATGGTGACTATCAGCTTGCAATTATTTAGTCCCAGTCTCCTGAGTGCTGGCATTGGCTCAGTTTCCTTTTAGGTCTTGGAATACTTTATGTGCAAAGTAAAGGTGATGCCACCACACCTTTTACACTCGTACATTGGTAATTTTGTTAGCATTTGCATGCTTTCTCCCACTTTGATTCCTTTCAAATTAACATTATCAGTGTATGCTAAAGTCACTTTTCTTGGTTCTCTTAAAAATACATGCTAAAGAAAACATCTATGTTACTATTTTTCCTCTTTTGTTTCTTATTTTATATTATGTATCTTTTGCTGCTGTGTTTTTGTGTACTATGTACATGCAGGAGCTGGAGGAAGCCAAAAGCGGGCTTAGATTCCCTGGAACTGTGGTTACAGACAGTGTAAGCTGCCATATGGATGCTAAGAAGCAGCCAGCAGCACTCTTGACCCTTGTACCATCTCTCTGGCTCCTCTTTTATTTTATTTTAATTACATACAGATATACACTGGATTATATTATCTACTTTCTCCTGAAAGTTTCATTATTTGTACTTAAGATTCCTGATTGGCCTTTCATACCTTGGATTTCTTTTCACCATGTTCGGTTCTGTTTTGTTAAGGATTTTATTTGCATTCTGGGGAACTTGGGGACTGATATCATGCATGGCTCAGTATGTGAGGTTCTGATTCATTACTTTCAATAAGGCCTTTTCTTAACTTGAAACCATATGTTTGATCTTGAATACACAGTTCGGTCCTTTTTCCATGAATTCAAAGTCCCCTAAAATCTTATAAGTAGAACGTGTTAGGACTATTCTCTATTCTAAAAAATCATGTTCATAAAATTGTGAAGAAGAAAGTTGGAAATTTCCAGAAACGTCATTTTTTTTCTTTTCAGGATTCTGCTTTTCTCTATTTTATGTCTAGATAAGGTTGTATATCACTACATGTAAATTCTATCTGTATCCTTTGTTTATGTTGAATCTAAGGTCAGACATCATTCTTGGGGTCCAATTCTTTCCCCAACACAAGTTTCTAGAAAAGTCTGGTAAGTTGACTATGCTCGTCTTGGTTTTCGGTGTTGCTTCAGAAATCTTCCTATCTGTGTTTCCTTGGTTGAGAGAGCAGGGATAAGATACATAAGCTGAACATTAATCACAAAGCTTCAAATAATACTCATCAACACATTTTGTAATTTTTTTTCTATAAATGATTTGACAGAGTTCAATAATGTTAATAGAGCTAGTTAAAGTCAGTGCTTGGGCTCTGGCTGCCCTAACAAGCCAGGTTCAGCAAGTTGTCCTCAGCAGGGCAATTAAAGAGACAGACAAGTAATAATGAACAGCAGAGAAAGGAGATTTATTCAATGAGACTACATAGGGAAGGGGTCCAGATACCCTTGGTCCATCTTGAGGGTCCCTACATAAGGTTTAGGTATAGAGAGGGAGCAATCTGCATACATAATGAGTCTCTGGTGAGCTGTGGTTCCACTGGTCATTGTGTAGACACTAGCCTCTGTCTGAAAGAATAGCAGAGCTGTTGAAACCTCTTTCCAGAGATAAGGTTCTCTTCTGGCTGGCGCAGACTTCAGCCTTTTCCTCCCCCCCACTGGCCCCAAATGGGATGCTTATGGAAGTTCCAAGCCTTTGGAGACTATTGTCTGAAAAACCTTATAGCTAAAGAAAAGAGTCCCAGTGTGCCTTTAGAATGTATTTTTGCCAGGACAGCTGCAGTAATGCTAAGCGACATGTCCCAAATCACTCAGATGTATTTTCTTAATACTTTTTATGGTCTTTGTTATATAGTCTGCTATACCAAAATACCACAGAATAGATAATTTATAAATAGAATAAAAAAAAATGGAATTTGTGTTTTTACACAATTCGGGAGAAGGCTGAGAACTCCAGAATCAATGTACATGCAGTTTAAGGCCTGACATAGGCCTGGGCTCTGCTCCCAAAAGAGCTCACTTGAATATGTGAGGAGGGCAGGAAGGCTGTGTTCCCAGGGAGGATTCAGACAGTCAAAAGGAATGAGCACCCTAGAGGCCTTTATTAAGGACACCCATCCAAAAGGAAGGATGTATGATCACATCTTCAGAACTCTACTTCTTAAAGCCATCACACATAATATAATGTGGCTGTCTAAACCCTTTCTCAATGGGGTTTCAATACCTGTACTTGAGAACAATTCTCCTCACATTGTGCAACTAATGCAGAATAGGAATTTCCAGTTGAAGTCTTTAAGATGACCCCAGGCTCTCTTAAAATTTTACCTGAACAACTGAACATTTTCAAAGCCATTGGCTGATAATATAGCCAGAACCTCAATGCCTCATCTTTTTATAGGTCTTTACGTCAAAAAAATTAGTAGTCCTCCTATAAATAAATGACAAAGAAACAAAAAGAAATATTTTACAACTACAGAGCCTTTCTCTATAACTTTCAGACATGACTCTTTTATCACCTAAAAGTATTTCCTCATAGGCCAAGGTACCATTCATTTCAAATGTAAACTTCCTGGCTGTCCTTCCCCAAAGACTTCCATCCCTGTGTTAGCGAGGGGGTATTTAATTCTGTGGGTTGTTTTCATTAGCATTCCAAAGCTACCTCACAACCTAAAATCATGTGCCTTATCATAGGTGAAGTTAACAGACCCAGATGGTTTAATGTCAAGATTAAAGTCTCTTTTAGAATTTATAATGTATCCATTCTTCAATTGCCTTCTTCTCTCTCTTGGATACCAGGCCTCTCTGTGTGTGAATTGGAGACGAAGTGAACTCCAGCTATTTTAGGATGAACTTTTGTAAAAATAACAAAATCCAAAATCAGCTGATTCTAGAGAGTCAGGAAGAATGGAGGTTCATTGGAACATTTTGTAAACAAGATGAGAGCCAAGCAGACATCATGCAACAGAACACAACAATGTCAGGGTATGATGGGGAGAGATGTTTAGGAAATTCAAAACAGAAAGCAGAATAGGTAAAAGGGGGGATCAGGGGATCCTAAGATGGAAGCAATCATGGGTAATCTTGATGATTTGGAGGGAAAACACCAGGAGGAAATGGAATTCTACATTAGCCACCAATGGAACGGTTGCTTCAAAGTTCTTCAGACTTTTCTTTCTTCAAGATAATGAAGATAACCCTTGAGCACAAAGTTTGTGGCCAGAATTAGATATTGAAATTGTGTGAAGAAAATCTCAACTGCACATGGCCAGGATTTCTCTGAGAGGTGGAACCTGGGAATCTGGAAGTTTCTCTGAGTTCCAGAAAGCTCTCGGATACTTCAATCCTCCCATTAAGCTTGGGTGAGTTTGTAGTTTCATTGGATGCATTCCAAGATGGAATGTTGACAGTTACCATTTCAAGTATGGGCCAGAAATATGTCTAAATACTATTATTAGCCAATTACTTGCTATTAAGTTTATTCAGCATGAAAATCATTCTATTTTAAGTACCTTTTGGGCATCAATCAATATGGTTTTGTAGTTTCTGTCCTTAAGTTTGTTAATATAGCAAATCACATTGATTGATTAGCATGTGTTGAGCCAGCCTTATATCTTCCAGATGAAACCAACTTTGTCATAACATATTTTGGAATTTCTTAATGTGAAAGTGAATTTGGTTCACAAGTATTTTGTTAATATTTTTTATGTCTATGTTCATCAACTGGTTCATACTTTTGTTGTTGTTGTTGTTGTATTCTCACCTGGTTTTAGTAAAAGATATTGTTTTCATTTTGTATGAATTTGATAGTTTTCCTTACCTTTATATTTCATGGAACAAGTTAAGGAGAATTGGTATACAATTGTCTTGAAAATTTGATACAATTCAGCAGTCAATCCACTTGGTCCTGGGCTTCTATTTGAAGGGAGACTTGATGATAGCATCAGTCTTATTGGTTGTACTGAGTTGTTTAAGCTATTTTTGTTCTGGCCTTAAGTTTTCTGAGTCATAGGCATCTAGAAAATCATCCATATTTTAAGGTAACCATCATAAGTATATAGAAACCTCCTAAGATGCCTAAGTATAAGCTAGCCAAATGGAATTTTTTGAGTGACTACCTTAATCTAGCTGTATGATTTATTTATTTTGTTTGTGAATTATTTACAATACTTTTTCAAAATACAAAAACCAATATATCTATTACCTTATTCCCCCCACTCCTTAGAAAGCACCTTAATGTAAAATGGAGCTTTACATTTCTCATTGTGTATCCATCTATATAAATCCAAGCATTCTGAAGACCTGCTCACAAAACAAAGACAAATGTGCAACCATTTTATTAGGTAAATGGAATCTTTAGAAGAAAGGAGAAGGAAGCCAGGGATGATCAAGCAGACTGCCAAACTAGTGTGACTAGAGAAGAGGGAGGGAAGAGAGAGATAATGTTGGGTGAAGGTAACATATTTGGCCATAAAGTGACAAATTCAACATTGCTTTGTGGAGGTACTTCAGTCCTCTCAGAAAAGTTCCTGGTTGCTAAAGAATGTTTTAACCCTGGTTCTGTTCTACACCCCATAATTGGCTGGAGACAACTCCCTACCCATGAGATGCCCAGTTTTTTTGTATGGTCAGTAAATGGATTCAAGCCTAGCATCTGAAGATAAACTATATTCCCCATGACTAAAAGCATTGTTAATACCAAGTTACCAAGAGAGCACCAATATCCACTACCTCTTAAAACACAATGTTTTTGTTACACTTTTGTTTTTATTTTTCAGTGAACAACATGAATCAATACCAACCGGGCCCTAGTTCAAACACAAATACCTCCAAGAAAATGCTGAAATTATTGTGGAAAATACCATTTTATGGTCATTAGAGTTGTTAGCTATTAAAGTACTTCAAATGTAGAGCTGATTGTGGAGACAGACAGACAATAAAAACAAAACAGGAAAGAATAGAAAAAGAACGGGATTAAAGGGAGATTCTTAGCTATTTAGATTGTGTTCTTTTTTTTCTTTCTTTCTGTATTTTTTATTTCTTCAAGTTACATCTCAATAGCAATCCCCTCCCAACTCCCCTCTCTGGTCCCACCCTCCCACCCTCTCCCCCCTCACTCACCCATCCACTTCCTTTTTTTTTTTTTAAGTTTAAGGTATATCTTTTTCCCCTAACAGCTCCCCCTTTCAGGCCAACAAATGGGTCTTTCTCTTATAACAATAAATACAATACAAAACAATAATCATCTGGATTATTTTAGATTCATATTTTGGAGTGGCTTGAAATCATGACTTTTATTTAGTTTTTAAGCCAGTTTGAGTAGGATTTCTGTTGACTCTAATTACTTTTCCTGTGTATTATATATATCCTCATCCAAACACTCAGTAATAAATTAAGTTGTCATTTGAAAGATAATTGAAGGCTAGAGAACTGAAGTGTTTTCACTCAGACGGCCTCAGCTTGTGAGGTACTGAACTTCAGCTCAAAGTCACATTTGCTTCTTTTGAGACCCTACTGTCATTCAAGCACTTACAGAAAGTTAGCATTTTTATTTGTTTCTGGTGAATGTCTAATGATTGTCTTCCTGTTTTAATGTAAATGATGGGAAATTATTTGTTTGTGCTATAGGCATTTCTTTGCATCTGTTTTAACCTGTGCCTTTCAACACGAACATAGAGAAAAAATCCCATACTTGAAAACAAATAACATTACCCAACACACTAGTCTATATTTTTATTATGCTATAGATTTCTCTTCACAAAGTTAAACAAGAGGTCACGTGCACTCTTACTATTTTATAACACTTAATGAGTATTTTTCTATCTGCATTATGATATCATTAGACATGTGTTTCTAATTTATGTAAGCCTCTGTGTTTATGTCTGCTAGTGTTTAAAGGTAAGAATACGGGAATTTTTATACATAAAATTAAGTACTTCTAATTACATTGTTAAATAGTTTTAAATGAATGTCAAATAGTAGATAAGTCAATGCATACTAACAAAGCATTCTATAGTACAGGTGCAGCTATGAAAATGTGTCTTTTATATTTTGTATACAATTATAAATAGATTTTATATAATGTCGATTTTTGTATTGTGGGTACCAAAAATACACCCTACATTCTCACATTTAGAGTTATAGAGATTCCATTGAGCTCTTTTAATCAGGAAAGCCTTAGAGAACTTTTAAAACTAGAGTTAAGTTTTGATAACATCAATCTTGACCCATTTCCTTTGGGATGAAAGACCCGTGCTCTATAAATTACAGCCATCTGTTGATCCATTTACTGTTTTGCTTTGGCAAAGATGTGCCTACATCTACCCTGCCATCCCTCCATTACCTTTTCATTTCATTGAAGAAACTCCACAGTGGACTTGTAAAGGCCTTTAGTTTATTTTGTTGTGTCTAAATTTCCCTACCATTTATTAGCCAATTTTGTTTGCTGGATGTTGAACTTTCCTACAGGTGTCATTGCACATGAAGGCAATGTCAGTCCTAGGCTATTATATCACCCCAAATCCTAAACAAGTAAGAGAGTATACTAGGGCTCAGAGTCACATGTTTGGTTTGACTACCTAACATATACATATATATGTCCACAGATGTTTTCCAGATCACTGAACCAAGATCAAATGAGAGCACACATAATCTCCTGGGCATTTTCAAAATCAAATGTCTACAGATGGAGACAGATATCCAATTGTTCACATGAAAGACTATTTAAATTTAAAGCTTACATCAAACAACGCCATCAATTAAATCACCTAAAAGAATTATACAAATACAGTTGCCCATCCCTTTTCCCTTCCACATATCTAGAATTTGTGTGTGTTCTCTGAATTTATTTAGGCGGGGTGCTGTTCTGGTCCCAACATCACCTTTTGGGATCCAATTCTCATTGTTGCTTGCCCAGACCAGTGAAAACACCCACACACCAAATTTTTGCTCTAGAACTCTTTCCATTTCCAATCTGTGTGCAACTCTTTAGCCAAGATGACGTTGGTAGAATCCAAATCTGATCAAATCACCAACAAATCCTCAGTCCCTTTAAGAACAGCTCCAGATGCTCAGGGGGTAAACAAAGCCCTGGAAAGTCTCCAGTGTGTTACCTGCCATCACTCTCCCCTCCTTGCCCTGTCACTTGCTATCTACAACTTCTTCCATTCCTCCAAACATGCTTCTCTGTTCATACTCTAAACCTCAGAGGAACCTTGTCCAATCTAAAGTACTTGCTGCACATCTCATCACCTGCAATATCTCAAGCTTCCATTAAATAAAGCGTACATATTATCTTATATCCTTATTAATTTCACAGTCTAGGTTGTTTCTGTTCTTGGTGCACAGAGAGCCCTCAGCTAACACTTCAAAGCCACATTTATCCTACCCAATGCCAATCATCTATTTACATGTTTACTATAATGGCAGATACTTTACTTCCAGCCTCTAGTGTTTTCTGGATACTGCACCTGTGATATTCATGAATTCTGGCTGGATGATGTATTTGCTGGAACCTTGTTTCTAAGTAGTGCCCTGGTTTCTTAAGATATTCAGGTTCTATTCAGATCTCAGAGCATGGATCCAAGATTCTCTAGTACACAGATATCACACTTTTTCAGAACAGACTTTATGAATGTTTTAACAAAAAAATGGATATAGCTTCTGCCAAAGTGGAAATATGGCATATTTTGCAAGCTTGGCCCTTTACTTGAGAGTGGAAGTAGTAGAGACCTGAATGTACTTGAGCTACAAACAAGAGTACTCCATGCATGGTTCCTTTTCGAGCTTACAGGAAAAAAATGTGTGCTCCTTTAACGGCCAAGTAAATCAAAGTTAAAATAACTACTCAACAGGTCCTATTGGGAAATAATATTTAAAAGCATCTAATTTAATTTCATTCCTCAACTCATGTTTAAGAAAATTAAACCAATAGTGCCAATTATTAAGGAATCTGACCACATTTTAAAAATGTTATCGTATGGAGCTGGTGGATATAAAATCTGGAGGGTATTCCACTGTTTGAGGCAAAAGGTATTCACTACCTAAAACCATCAGCAATTAAAATTAAAACTATTATGAGAATCTACTGATCCCATCCAGAGTGGAGCAAGTAACATCATGAAACAAATAACAATAAATGGTGGCAAGGATGAAAGGAACAAGAAACCCTCAGCAGCTGTCAGTAGGTTTATAAGCTATTGGAACAACTCAGAGTCCGTAACCAGGCATTTCAAAAGTTAAAATAGGCAAACATACGATCCTGCTACACCATCCCTGGGCATACATACAAAAGGCCTCTCCAAGAACACATCAAAAGTATCATACACCATGATCAAGTAGGCTTCATCCCAGGAAAGCAGGGATGGTTCAACATACAAAAGTCTAGCACCGTAATTCACCAAATAAACAAGATGAAAGAAAAAAAAAACCATATGATAATCTCGCTAGATGCAGAAAAAGCATTTGACAGAATCCAACACCCCTTCATGCTAAAAGTTGTGGAGAGAACAGGCATACAATGACCGTACCTAGAAATAATAAAGACAATATACATCAAGCTAGTGACCAACATCAAATTTATTGGAGAGAAACTTAAAGCATTTCCTCTAAACTCAGGGACAAGACAAGGATATCCACTTTCAATATATCTCTTCAAAAAAGTACTTGAAGTTTTTGCTAGAGCAATAGGACAACTAAAGGAGATCAGGGGATAAATATTGGACACAAAGAAGTCAAATTATCCCTATTTGCAGATGATATGATAGTATATTTAAGCGACCCTAAAAATCCACCAGAGAACCCTTACAGCTGATAAACACCTTCAGCAAGGTGGCTGGATACAAAATCAATTCAAAAAAATCAGAAGCCCTTCGTTATACAACAAACAAATGGGCTGAGGAAGAAATAAGGGAAACAACCACCTTCACAATGGCCACAAACAATATAAAATACCTGGAGGTAACTCTAACCAAGCAAGTAAAGGCTTGTACAACAAGAACTTCAGGCCCTTGAAGAAAGAAATGGAAGAGGCATTTAGAAGATTGACAGATCTCCCATGCTCATGGATAGGTAAGATCAACATAATAAAAATGGCTATCCTACTAAAAGCAATATATATATTCAATGCAATTCCTATCAAAATACCAACACAATTCTTTATAGACTTGAAAAGAGCTATTCTCAATTTCATATGGAACAACAAAAAACCCAGAATAGTTAAATCAATTCTGAACAATAAAAAAACATCTGGAGGAATCACCATTCCAGCTTTCAAGCTGTACTACAGAGCAATAGTAGTAAAAACAGCATGGTGTTGGTATAGAAACAGACCAGTAGATCAATGAAATCGAATTGAAGACCCAGAAATAGACACACATACGTATGGCCACCTAATTTTTGACAAAGAAGCCAAAACAGCACAATGGAAGAAGGACAAATGGTTCTGGTCCAACTGGAGGACCACTTTCAAAAGAATGAAATTAGACCCATACTTATCACCTCGTACAAAACTTAAATCCAATTGGATCAAAAACCTAAACATAAGGCCGGTCACACTAAATCTACTAGAAGAAAAAGTGGAAAAAACCCTCGAGCTCATTGGCACAGGTGACAACTTCCTGAACAGAACACCAAGAGCTCAGGACCTGAGATCAACAATCAATAAATGGGACCTCATGAAACTGAAAAGCTTCTGTAAGGCAAAGACACTGTCATTCGAACAAAATGGCAGCCTACAGCCTGGGAGAAAATCTTCGCCAACCCCACATCTGACAGAGGGCTAATATCCAAAATCTACAAAGAACTCAAGAAATTAAATGCCAAGAAAACAAATAATCCAATCAAAAAATGGGGGACGGAGCTAAATAGAGAATTCACAAAGGAGGAATCCCTAATGGCTGAGAGACACCTGAAGAAATGCTCAACATCCTTAATCATCAGAGAAATGCAACTCAAGACCACTCTGAGATTCCATCTCACACCTGCCAGAATGGCTAAGATCAAAAGCTTAAATGACAGCACATGCTGGCGAGGGTGTGGAGAAAGGGGAACCCTCCTCCGTTGATGGTGGGCGTGCAGGCTTGTGCAACCACTATGGAGGTCAATATGGCAATATATTAGAAAACTTGGAATAGCCTCAGGACCCAGTCATACCACTTCTGGGTATACACCCAAATGCCTCTTCATGGAATCATAAGGAAGTTTCCTCATCTATGTTCATAGCAGCCTTATTTGTAATACCTAGAAACTGGAAACAACCCAGATGTCCCTCAACTGAAGAATGGATTTAAAAACTGTGGTACATCTACACAATGGAATATTATTCAGCTACCAGGAACAATGAAATCATGCAATTTGCAGCCAAATGGATGCAACTAGAGAAGCTCATTCTGAGTGAGCTAACCCAGACTCAGAAGGATGCATATGGCATCTATTCACTTATAGTAGGATTTTAGCTATATAGTAGATACTACAACCAACACACCAAAGGTAACATGGACATAGACTTTTTATTTTTTATTTTTATTTTTATTTTTTTCATTTTTATCTGCTTGCTTATTTGTTTGTTTGTTTTTTTAGTTCTCTCTCCCAGGCAATGAGACACTTTTCACTGGTGGTACTGCCTCGTAGACTCCCAATGTATGAGGAGGTTCTTGGTCCTCATATCATCTCTGAACTGGGGTGAGGGACTGTTATATAGGGACACTCCACCCCAGAGAAATTGGATGAAAGGGTTAGGGGGTAAAAAAAAAATGAAATGTGAAGTTACGGCCTTTTGCTACTAATTGTCATAAACTGTTTAGGATAATTAAGAAATGCAAAATAATAGTCATTCAAGCCTGTCATTGTGTTAAGTACTATGACAGTCTATTATAGTTATTTTCTAAGCTAATCAGAAATCAAGTTGCTAAGAGACAAGCAACATCTGCTTATCCTAATATAAGAGATAGGTAGGGCCTCTTCAAAAACCTCAAGAGATCTGCAGAATATGGCATTCAAAGATGTTTTCTTAATTTTAGATTTTTTGTTATTGAGATATGTCAACTCCTGACAGCACCCCCTATTCTACTCCAAGTAGAAGATGAGCATCGAAGAATCTCCAGTGGAAGATGATTGAATTAGTGGCAAGCCTATCTCTTGGCAGGAAAATCCCCTTGCTCCAACTGTAGACAGAATGCTGTCCAAAAAGGACAAAACTTGGAAGCAGGTAAGTTGACAGCCTAGCTCTGCCAAGACAGAGTAGGAAAGTTGTTCATAACTCCTGGTCTACAATCAATGTCTGTCAGAGAAATGGGGCCAAACAACTGAAGATCGATGCTGTAATGTATGGAGAGAAAATGGGAGCTGTCCAGGCAGCCACTGGTATGTCATTTCTTAGTTTTGGAAGCTGCAGGCCCTGCACTTCCTATATAATCAGATATATTTATCCCTCTCAGGTCTCTGAGGTGGTTGAAGAATAGATAGCTAGAGTCTCATAATTACATTTTGAGTTGTTTAGGAGTCAAGAAGTTGTTCTGGATCTAAGAAGATGTTTTTAAAATTGTCATGCAAGTTAGTATGAAAGCTGAGTTAGATATAGAACTTTAAACTCATGGAGATGGTTAGATAGAATGTTAAAGTCAGGTGCCAAATACATATGGACTGGACATTGGGAATGTATGCTAAGTCATATAACTCTCATAATTGTGGCCTAATTACCTCTGTTGTTGTGAATTGTATTTATTATTATAAGAGAAAGAGGCATTTATTGGTCTGAAAATGGGATCTGTTGGGGGGAAAAAGATATACCTTAAACTTAAAAAAAATGAAGGGGTTGGGTGGGTTGAGGCAGAAGAGACTGGGAGGATGAGACTGGAGGGCGGAGTAGGGAGGGGATTGTGATTGAGATGTAACTTGAAGAAATAAAAAATAAAGTAAAAACAAAACAAAAGACCTCTCCATCCAACACAGACACACTTGATGTCAGACACTGTTGCTGCCCTGTTCACAATAACAAAGAAAGGAATCTGTGCATCAACTGATACAGGAATAGTTAAATGTGGCACATGCGTACGATGGGCCTGTGTTCAGCCATGAAGAAAATAACATGAAATATTCAGTAAAATTGATGGAACTGAAAAGTAGTATATTAAACAAAGTAATACAGATCCAGAACAGCAAATGCCTAAATTCTGTCTTATAGGAGATCCTAGTCTCTAACTGTTAAATATATTTATCCAACAAAGAGTCAAGGAGGATAAAGATCAAGAACGTAGCAAGGGTCTCATGAGAGTGGAAATAAGAGGAGTTAAGGTAAGGATATGGGGACAACAGAACAATGTGGAAGGAGGTAGTTGTAGGACTAAAGGAAGCATCAGGTTGAGCAGGGTCAGGGAAATGTGAGGAGCAAGAGAAGGATGAAGCAAAATGAAATATAAATGCAAATTCCACATGAAAACCTGAAGAAGATGGAGACAAAAAAAGTCTTTGCAAGTTATTTTTGAAAATAAATGTTTAAAAAAAAGTTATAAAGTATTCCAGGAAAAAAAAAAGAATTGAGAATGAATAAGCTTTGAAACTTATCTTTCTCTCTCTCTCTCTCTCTCTCTCTCTCTCTCTCTCTCTCTCTCACACACACACACACACACACACACACACACACAAACCAAAATTATTCACTATAAAGACCTGGATATTATGATGGAGGACCTCTGTAGAAAGACACAATGATGAACAACTCTACAACTTTCATAGGCGTGAAGGAATAGACTGGGAAGTTAGAGTCCAGTCCAGCCAAACACAAGTCACTCCCCAGAGAAAGATGACAGAATCAAAAGGATTTAAATTGATTGATTCATAATATCCAGATCACAGTTACAAATCATAAAACATGAAAATGAAAAGAACAAAAACTTTGCTTGTTTCTTTTCTGAAAGGGGGTCATTAAAAACTGTCTTGATTAAGCCTGTGTATTCCAATTAACTCAGAATATAAAGAGGCTATATTTAAGGAACACATCCCAAAGTCATAGTGGAAATGGCTCCTAATGAATGTAAAGGAATTACAACAGAGAAAATAGAAATCAAAATAAAAGTGAAAAACCCAAGAAGCAAGATAGAACTTCTAAAATTAATGAGAATGACATAAAAATGACTCAGTAGCTTGAACCAAGGCCTGAAATGTTGGAAATAACCAGAAACATAGGAAATATATTAGTGAAAATTATCTTTATTGAGAAATAGATACGAAGACTAAAAAAATAAATTTAATCTGAACAATGAACAACAAATTAATAGTTCATTAAAAACTCATGATTCTAAAAGTGGAAATAAAACACTACCTATTCAGTATTGGAAAACAGTGTAACAGTGTTACAAATGAAAATTACTTCTCAGAATGAGACCAGAAATAGTAGTAAAGGAAAGAAATATTTTTATTCTGAAGGGAAATAAAAACTATGTGGTAATAATAACAGAATGAATTGAAAGCACAGACCTATAATGTTGAGAGTTTGCTATATTTTACCTGAAAAAGTAAGTTCAACTATGACTAGGCCGGTAAAATGTTTGCACATTTAATTCTCCGGAAAATCAGGAAAAGTAACATAAACAGGTATAACTAAAAGATACTCAATTAAAAATAAAGTTAAGTTAGCTGGAGATTGATCTATAGACAAAAGCATTTGCTTCCAAGCTTGATGATTGGATCCAGTCCCCATGAATTAAATATTAGAAGGTGAGAAACAGCTTTCACATGTCCATTGACTACCCCACATAGGCCATGGTGCACCTCCTCTCTCACACATCCATAGGAGGAAAATGCATTAATAAATATGTAACAGCTCTTTAAATTTAGGCTAAATTTAAAAGATAAAGAAAACAGCAAGTAAAAGTTTATGACATTAAAGGAAAAGAAGTGACTATCAAGCCTAAATTCAACTGTATTCATAGTTTCATTAGATAGCAATGGTTTGTTACCATACAATACAATTATTAAGAGAAATGTTCAATTTTGATAAGAAATTAAGAATGTCAGACTATTTAAAACTATAAGGAACAGCTATCTTGTGTCCAAAAAAACAGAACATACACAGTTAGACAGAAAGAAAAAAGATTAGCTATACAGAGAGTTAGCAGATGAAAAAAAAACAGGTATCAATATGTTAAAATTAATAGTTTCCAAGAAAGATTGTGGTCAAGAAATAAAGTTCTTCAAAAGTGCTTTTATACATGTATACATACAACACAACCTTCAGATAAATGAAGCAAATCTAACCCAAGCAAGCTAAAAGTCATAGAAATAAGAGTTAAATATTTTAATATTGTCTCAATATTGTATTTTTAATTTAATAAAATTTGGTAAATCAATAAAATAATCAAGCAATAGAGAAAACCTTAATCCATACCAGCACAGAAAAGAATATGGCTATGGATCCTAGGGACAGAGACAGAATCATAATGAAATATTATGATCAGAATTATGCAAGAAATTTTACATCCTCCCTCAATTAAATCCCTTAGGAAACATGACTTCTAACATATTGTACAAGATTAAATAATAATCTATTATTTTTATTATTCAAATAAACACAATATATATAGAGAGAGAGATAGAGAATATATATATATATATATATATTCTCCCTCGCTAAAATGCCAGGATCCCCTTCAGCTTGCTAGTTAACTTACTAGTCAATTGAATTTACTAGCTAACACTTTATAAATACAGGTTGTAATAAAACAGAGGGAAAGAAGCAATTACAAACCTTTTATTATTAGGATATCATATGTCAGAAAACATAAAAGTGGTATAGAATATGGCTGGACATGTACCTCAGAGGTAGAGCACATGCTTAGAAAGTGTATGCTCTGAGGTAAAAATAAAAGAACGATAGAGAGATTAACATGAAGTCCTACATTTCCTGTGGACCTAGAAGTAAAACTCCTTAGCAACATGTAACAGTGCATTATAGCGTGCTAGAGAACTGAAGCCATGAATGCAATTGTTTTGCTCTAAGACCACATGTAAGTCATCACTGTAAGACAACAGTGGTTTAATGTTCAAAAGACTGAGAACAATAGGACAAGGAGAAGAAACACAAGGTATTCTCAAGAAGTGCTGAAAACATATGTGTAAATCATTATGGATGCACAATTTTTCAAGAATTCTCTTCAAAGTGCACAGACAATGGAGTACCCAACTGGGCAAAGGGTCACTGCAAATAACCTGGATCTGACTCTGCTCTTAGTAATGAAGGCTGAATTCTTTTCTTCTAAATTCTAAGTAGGCAAAAGTATTCATATTTTGTTCCTTTCATTCACTATGGAAACGTCCTCACTGATACAGCAAAGCATTAAACAATAAATAGATAGATGACAGACAGACAGACAGACAGACAGATAGATAGATAGATAGATAGATAGATAGATAGATGATAGATAGATAGATGACAGATAAATAGATAGATAGATAGAAATAGAAATTAGAAGACAAATATATATAGTTGTTTGTACTCTCAGGCAATATTATTCAGTAATACCTTAGGAAATAAGTAATTCAGTAATTTCTTAGGAAATAAGATATTTCTAGAAAAAAAATAGTTTTAAGCCCTCCAAAAATGTCACTACACAAAAAATTATTTTACATAGAATCAGAATATCATCAAGAGCTAAAAATTCATTGGAGCACCAAAAGTGAAATATTTTGGGACTCATGTACTAAAAGTCATTTAAAATTCCTTCCCTGTAAGAAGTGGGGACACTCTTCCATTGTTGGTGGGAGTGCAAGCTTGTGCAACCACTATGGAAATCAGTCTGGTGATATCTTAGAAAACTTGGAATAGCTCTACCTCAGGACCCAGCCATACCACTTCTGGGTATACATCCAAATGTTCCTCACCAAATCACAAGGAAGTTTCCTCATCTATGTTCATAGCAGCTTTATTTGTAATAGCTAGAAACTGGAAACAACACAGATGTCTCTCAACCAAAGAATAGATTAAAAAACTGTGGTACATCTACACAATGGAATACTACTCAGCCATCAGAAACAAGGAAATCAGAAATCATGCAATTTGCAGCCAAATGGATGGAACTAGAAAAGCTCATTCTGAGGGAGCTAACCCATACTCAGAAGGATGCACATGGCATCTATTCACTTATAATCAGATTTTAGCCATGTAGTACAGGATATCTATACTACAACCAACGCACCAAAGGGAACATGGACATAGACTTTGTTTCCTATCAATGAGACACTGTGCCCTAGTGGTGCTGCCTTGTAGGCCCCCAGTGTGTGAGGAGGCTCTTAGCCCTCATATGACCGCTGAACTGGGGTGGGGGACTGATATGTAGGGACACTCAACTCCAGAGGAGTGGGATAGGACGGGGGTAGAAGGTGGGAGGGGTGGAAAGAGGACACTGTGATGGAGATGTAAACTGAAGTAATAAATAAATATTTTTTTAAATGTGGGAAAAAAGAAAATATTCAAGTAAATTTAAAGATTCTAGAAAGGACAAAATAGTTTCAAAGGAAGAAGGAGAAGGAGAAGTTACGGGGCTCCTAGTTTTGAGAAAACAGAACTCTAAAAGTCCCTAAGAGACTCTGCCCTGAGTATAAACCCTGAGATGTGGGACAGTGACCATGACTAACATGGGGGGTGGCTAAAACTAACGCTAACTGACGTGTGGTACAGGTCCTGTGGTGATCTGAGATGAGGGACATGGCGGTGACTAACGTGTGGCACATAGTAAGAATCGCCTGAAGTGATCTAAGGTTATAAGAGAAGTTTGCAACGAGTTGCGGAAGTCCTCTGAATTGGAGTCTGGGATCCAGCAAGGACAGAGAACTGATGTATCAGAGGCTATCAATGGGAGAAATTTGCCCTTAATTTAGAAGTAGATGGGGCACACCCTGAGAACGCAGGGAATATCCATAAACTTTGCCTAGTTTAAATTTGATAAGCGTGTGTGGACCTTAATCCCGCAAATCTCAGAAGCTGCATTCTGCCAAGTATCTAAATGAACTTGGGAGAAAAGCCAAAACTCAAGATGTGAATTCATCCATCTGATACCTTAGTTTAAGCCTGTGGGATGTGAGCAGAAAGCCCAGCCAAGCAATGCCTGTACTTTGAACCCACAAAACTGTGAGAAAATCATAGCTATTGTCTTAAATTGCTAAGTGTGGTTAATTTGCTACTAAGTAATAAAAAAGTAAATATACTGACTTAATAACTTACTAATAGTTACCATATGAAAGTTATATTGTGTTGATTAGACATTGTACAAAGATAAGCAAGGACATGAATGGAATAATACACAATCAAAACTTGTCTGACATAGAAATGGTTATGTGATTTTTAAAATGTCAGCAACTCATTAGTGGAATGAATGTTTTTCAACAAATGAAGCTACAACAATCAAATATGCAGATGAAGGGTAATACATGTCTACATTTGTCACATCAAACAGAATACTAAGATGTATCATAGCTGAAGTATGAAGTCCAAGATCAAATTCTTAGAGAAAAAACACAGGAATTGTTTTGCCATGAGTAGAGGAAATTTTCTTAGAAAGAATATAAACACTAGTATCATAAAAATGAATGTTTTACACTTCATGAAATTTAGACTATTTGTGGGAATAAGAAGCCATTTTGGGACTGGAGAGATGTCACAGTGGTGAAGACAATTACTACTTTACTAGGGGACTTGAATTCAATTTCATGCACCCTGAACAGAGGGTTTACAACCACTTGTAACTAATGTTTTCTCTGGTTTCATAGACACATGTACAGCATAAGGCACACACACATAGGTATATGTGTGTATATGCACAAATGTTTTTAAAAAGAAGTTATTAAAGAAATACACAGATAAGCAACAAGTGATGAAATATTCATAGAACATTTATCAGTTGTATAACTTTGTATTCAATTTCCAGGATATAGAAACATTAACAGAGAGGAAAAATTATTTGTTATCACAGAAAGGATTCAGTACTTGCTCATGATTTTGTTGCTTTGGAAGCATATTGATAAGCAGCACCTCACAGAGGAAGCATGCATTACAGAAAACCACAATATTCAGTGTTGGCTAAAAAGACAGGGAGAAGATGAGTGCCATACCACAAAACTAATAAGGTATCAGCCAATAGCCTGACATCTTCCGCTAGGGTGCATACCTTAATAGTTTCCACTACTTCCCTGTGAACCAGGCTGAGGACTGAAACTTTAGCACATAGACTTAATGATCTAAAAATCCAGTAAGAAGACCCATTATGTCTTTTTTAAATAATTTATTTTTTATTTCTTCAAGTTACACCTCAATCACAATCCCCTCCCTACTCCCCCCCCCAGTCTCACCCTCCCATCCTCTTCCCCCTCAATCCCTCATCCTCTTCCCTTTTTTTTAAGTTTAAGGTATATCTCCCCCCCCCAACATCTCCCCCTTTCAGTCCAACAAATGGTTATTTCTCTTATAACAATAAATATAATACAAAACAACAGAAATAAATAGGCCACAATTATGATAGTTAAATGGCTAAGCATATATTCCCAATGCCCAGTCCATATGTATTTGGCACCTGACTTTACTCCTCTACTATCTAACCATCTCCATGAGTTTAAAGTTCTATATCTAACTCAGCTTTCATACTAACTTTCATCACAATTTTAAAAACATCTTCCATCTTCTTAGATCCCGAACACCCTCTTGATTCCTAAACAACTCAAAATTTAATTATGAGACTCTAGCTATCTAGTCTTCAACCACCTCAGAGACCTGAGAGGGAAAAATATATCTGATTATGTAGGAAGTGCAGGGCCTGCATCTTCCAAAACTAAGAAATGACATATCAGTGGCTGCCTGGACAGTTCCCATTTTCTCTCCATACATTCAGCATCAATCTTCAGCCTTTTGGTCCCGTTTCTCTAACAGACATTTTTTGTAGAGCAGGGATTATGAAGGACTTGCCTACCCTGTCTTGGCAGAGCTAGGCTGTCGACTTACCTGCTTCCAAGTTTTGTCCTTTTTGGACAGCATTCTGTCTACACTTGAAGCAAGGGGTTCTGTAAGGCAAAGGACACTGTCCTTAGAACAAAACTGCAGCCTACAGACTGGGAAAGGATCTTCACCAACCCAACATCCAACAGAGGGCTGATATCCAAAATATATAAAGAACTGAAGAAATTAAACACCAAAAAATCAAATAACCCCATCAATAAGTGGGGTACAGAGCTAAACTGAGAATTCACAGAAGAGGAATCTCTAAAGGCAATTATGTCATCTTAATTTTAAAAAGGAGAAAGGAGAGAGGGAGAAGGGGGTGCTATAATAAAACAGAGAGTAGGAACTCTACTAAGATTTCTGTCATTCCTTTGGGATGATAGAATTCTCTGAAGGTTTGAAACTTCCACAAGAAATCATGAGCACTCAACTTGATGTTTTATATGAGCTATCGGACTCACCTGCACTCTTATAAGCAGCTCAAAAAGTATTCTAAGAGTAGCTTACATACAATCTTCAGAAATCAGAATGAATTAATGAATGAATGAGTTAATGAATGAATATCAAAAGCCCCATGCTACAGAATGGTCTTGACTGTCTAGAAATTCATTCAGATGTACAGAGTTTTGGACTAGGTAACTGTTAGATGGCTTCCTTAACTAGCTGTATGATGCTTTGATGTGAAGTTAATTTTTTTAATACTTTATTTTTTTATTTCTTCAAGTTACATCTCAGTCACAATCCCTTCCCTACTCTCCCTTCCTGTCCCACCCTTCCACCCTCTTCCACCCAACAGCTTCCCCTTTCAGTCCAACAAATGGTTCCTTCTCTTATAACAGTAAATACTATACAAAACAACAGAAATAAATATGCCACATTTATGAGAGTTAAATGGCCCAGTATATATTCCCAATCTCCAGTTCATACATATTTGGCCCCTGACTTTAACATTCTACTATCTAACCATCTCCATGAGTTTAAAGGTCTATATCTGACTTAGCTTTCATACTAACTTGCATCACTATATAACCATCTTCTTAGATCTAGAATGCCCTCTTGATTCCTAAACAACTCAACATTTAACTATGAGACTCTGTCTATTCTTCAACCACCTCAGAGACCTGAGAGGGATAAATATATCTGATTAAATAGGAAGTGCAAGGCCTGCAGCTTCCAAAACTAAGAAATGACATACCAGTGACTGCCTGGACAGTTCCCATTTTCTCTCCATACATTCCAGCATCAATCATCAGCTTTTTGGTCCTGTTTCTCTGACAGACATTTATTGTAGAGCAGGGATTATGAAGGATTTACCCACCCTGTCTTGGAAGAGCTAGGCTGTCGACTTCCCTGCTACCAAGTTTTGTCCTTTTTGGACAGCAGTCTGTCTGCAGTTGAAGCAAGGGTTCTTTTCATGCCAAGAGATAGGCTTGTGACTAATTCAATCATCTCACACTGGAGATTCTTCGATGCTTATCTTCTACTTGGAGTAGAATAGGGGGTGCTGTCAGGAGCTGATATGTCTCGATATAAAAAAAAACTTAATTAAAGACAACATCTTTGAATGCCATATTCTGCAGATCTCTTGGGGTTTTTGAAGATGCCCTATCTATCTCTTGTATTTAGATAAGCAAATGTTGCTTGTCTCTTAACAACTTGATTTCTGAGTAGCTTAGAGAATATCTGTGATAGACTGTCATAGTAGCTAAAAAAGTGACATGCTTGCACGATTAGGAGTTTGTATTTCTTAACTATCCTAAACAGTTTAACGGTTGGTATCAAGAGGCCAGAGCTTCACATTTCATTTTTAAGTATCTCTAGGTACAACACCATTAGGAAGCATTACCTTTAATTTTGTATCAATATACAAAGATCTATTCCAATGTGGCTAAATATACTCTTAATTTTGTATCAATATACAAAGATCAATGCCTATGTAGCCCAATACAATCTTAATATTATGTCAATATGCAAGGGTCAATACCATTGTGGCCAACTATAATCTTAATTTTGTATCAATATACAAAGCTCAATACCGATGTAGTCCAATACAATCTTAATTTTGCACAATAAACAATGGTCAATACCACTTTAGCCAAATATAATACTAATTTTGTATCAATATACAAAGGTATAAGGGCATATTCAATAATCTGTCCCTTCTTCTTGGTACTTCCCATACTATGTCTATGTCTCATTTTTCTCAAGTCCGTGCACTCCTACATAGGAGAGAAAGAAGGATACAGAAAAGGAAAAGAGGGGCGGAAGATTGCGGCGAACTGCACGGACACATTTTGAATGTGGGAGAGAAGAGCCATAGAGAACACAGAGTTGTGGGACACTGTGCAAAAACCGGAGGGTCTGGCCCCTCCGGGAACACGCACAGCTCCCAAGGGACTGTTAAAAGTCCCAGGGCAAGGCTTACCCCCATCTCTCGCAGACAGGGAAGCCACTAAATCCGGGATTCGGGAACTCCCATTTGGAGAGGCAACTGGTAAGATCGATCCCAACACACAGCAGGCAGACTCAAAGGCCACATGGCGATCGCCCACTAGCCAACTGGGCTTCCCATACCTCAGGAAGACCTTATACCTATTTAGGAAATTTTGCAGAACAGTTGAAGTCTTGTGGTTTTTGTTTGTTTGTTTGTTTGTTTGTTTGTTTTTTCGAGACGTAGAAAAAGGGCGCTCAGCGGGAGATCCGCAGCCGCTTGAGTGGGAGCTGAAGGTGGGCGGGCAGAGCAGTTGGGGAGGGAAGCAGACGCTGGCGGGAGGGGCCGAAGTTCCGCCCAACCACAGCAAAGCAGCTAGGGTGGGAGGGCAGCTCTGACACCAGGAGGAGCTGAAGCTCCGCCCACCCACAGCAAAGCAGCTAGGGCTTGAGGCCAGCTCTGACACCAGGAGGAGCCGAAGCTCCGCCCACCCACAGCAAAGCAGCTAGGACGGAAGGCCTGTTCAGAAGGCAGGAGGGACCGAAGCTCTGCCCATCCAAGGTGGAGCAGATAGGGAGGGAAGTGGCCAGGCCTGTGGCGGAGAAGCCTAGTGGGTAACCAGAAGCCAGGGGACCATAGCTGTATTTGGGTAAACCCAGACACATTAGGTGTGGAGACAGGCCCTGTCAGCCTCCGAGACAACAAACAAAGCCCACAAAATCACTGCCTGGGCAAACTGGTCTATACCATTAGAACCATTGAAGGCTGATCACTCAGTGTGCAAAATGGAGAAGTCTGAACTGGGAGCAGTGTAACAATCCCAGACCATTACTCACTACCTGGGAATAGGCTGCACCAGCTCACAACGATTCAGGCTATTAAAACATCATTGACCCTGAGATCACCCTGTAAGCAAGGACAGATAGCCAAGCAATTCGACTCCTTCACCAAAGCATCCCCTGTGGATCCAAACACAGAAAACGACAAGAACAGACAGCTAAACACACACACATGGCCAAAGGTCCAAAAAAAATAGAAATCAAGGAAATATGACTCCAACAAAGCAGAATTATCCTAGCTCATCCAATTCGGATGAACTCACACCAACAGAAACACATGAAAATGTTGACAATTCTGCATTATGGAAAGTGATAGAGTCCCTGCAAGAAGAGCTTAAATCTATGAAGGAATTCAAAGAAGCCACAATATTACATGCCAACACAATGAACAATACCATTAAAGAGCTCCAAGCCAAGGTGACAGAGCTTGAACAGGAAAAAGACAAAGCAATGAAAGATTTTCAGACAAAAACAAGTAAGCTGGAGAAGGAAATGTACAAAACGAACAATACCATAAAGACATGAAAATAGAAATAGAAACAATAAAGAAAACACAGTCAGAGTTAAAAGAGGAAGTGGAGAACCAAGGGAAGAGAACAGGAACTACGGATGCGAGTATCAAAAATAGGATGCAAGAGATGGAAGACAGGATCTCAGGCATGGAAGATTTGATGGAAGAAATCAGTACAACATCCAAAGAAAACGAGAAGGCTAAAAAATCTCTCACCCACAACATCCAAGAAATCAAGGACTCAATGAAAAGACGGAACCTAAGAATCATAGGCATAGAGGAAAGACAAGACTCCCGACTCCAAGGTCCAGGAAATATCTTCAACAATGCCATAGAAGAAAAGTTCCCAAACCTGAAAAAAGAGATGCCAATAAAAATCCTAGAGGCTTACAGAACACCGAACAGATTAGATCAGAAAAGAAACTCCTCTCGCCACATAATAATTGAAACACAAAATGTACACAACAAAGAAAAGATATTAAAAGCTGTAAGAGAAAAAGGCCAAGTCACATACAATGGCAGACCCATCAGAATTACACCTGACTTCTCCTCAGAAACTTTAAAAGCTAGAAGGGCCTGGACAGATATCCTACAAGTCCTGAGAGATCATAGGTGCCCAGCCAGACTACTATATCCAGCAAAACTCTCTATCAACATAGATGGAGAAAAAAAGATATTCCATGACAAAATCAAATTTAAACAATATCTCCCCACAAACCCAGCCCTACAGAAAATCCTAGAAGGAAAATTCCATCCCAGAGAAGAAAACTTCACCCAAGAAAACAAAGGGAATAGAAAACCCCTCAGCAACTAAACCAAAAGAGACACAGGACCATCACCTATACGAAACTAATGGGAAATAACAACCCCAGGTCACTAATATCCATCAACATCAATGGTCTCAACTCCCCAATAAAAAGACACAGATTTACAGAGTGGATCCGCAAGCAAGACCCGTCCCTTTGCTGCATACAAGAAACACATCTCACTACCAGAGATAGTCACTACCTCAGAGTAAAGGGCTGGGAAAAGGTTTTCCAAGCAAATGGACCCAGAAAGCAAGATGGAGTAGCCATCCTAATATCAAACAAAACAGACTTCCAACTGAAGTTAATGAAAAAAGACAAAGAAGGGCATTATATACTCATTAAAGGGAATATTCATCAAGAGGAAATCTCAATACTGAACATCTATGCCCCAAATACAAAGGCACCTACTTTTGTAAAAGAAACACTTCTAAAACTTAAATCGCACATCGATCACAACACATTAGTAGTGGGAAACTTCAACACCCCACTCACAGCAATTGACAGATCATCAAGACTGAGGCCAAACAGAGAAATATTGAGTCTAACAGAGATCCTGAAACAAATGGACCTAACAGACATCTACAGAACGTTTCACCCAAACACAAAGGAATACAACTTTTTCTCAGCACCCCACGGAACCTTCTCCAAAATCGACCATATAGTTGGACACAAAGACAGCCTCAACAGATACAAGAAAATTGAAATAACCCCTTGTATCTTATCAGACCACCACGGAATAAAGCTTTGTCTTCAACAGCAAAAGAATCAACAGAAAGCCTACACACACATGGAAATTAAACAGCTCCTTACTGGATGACCACTGGGTCAGGGAAGAAATAAAGAAGGAAATCAAAGACTTCTTAAAATCCAACGACAATGAAGACACAACATACCCAAACCTATGGGATACATTGAAAGCTGTGCTATGAGGAAAGTTCATAGCACTAAGTGCATTCAAAAAGAAAATTGTAACAGCTCATATTAGTGAATTATCAGCTAAGCTGGGTGAGTTGGAAAAAAAAGAAGCAAACACGCCCAAGAGGAGCAGAAGGCAGGAAATCATCAAACTTAGGGCTGAAATCAACAACTTAGAATCAAAAAGAACTATACAAAGAATCAATGAAACCAAGAGTTGGTTCTTTGAGAAAATCAACAAAATAGACAGACCCCTAGCCAAATTAACTAAAAGACAAAGAGAAAGAACCCAAATCAACAAAATCAGAAATGAAAAGGGAGAAATAACAACAGACATCGAGGAGATCCAGAAAATATTCGGGTCCTACTTTAAAAATCTATACTCCACCAAATTTGAAAACCTAAGCGAAATGGACAATTTCCTCGACACATTCCACCTACCAAAACTAAATCAAAATGAGATTAACAGCTTAAACAGCCCAATAACACCTAAGGAAATAGAAACAGTCATTAATAATCTCCCAACCAAAAAAAGCCCAGGGCCAGATGGCTTTAGCAAGGAATTCTACTGGACTTTCAAAGAGGAGCTAACACCATGACTCTTCAAACTCTTCCACCACATAGAAACAGAAAGAATACTGCCAAACTCATTCTATGAGGCCACTGTCATTCTGATTCCTAAACCACACAAAGACCCAACAAAGAAAGAGAACTTCAGACAAATCTCCCTCATGAACATAGATGCAAAGATACTTAATAAAATACTAGCAAACCAAATTCAAGAACACATCAAAAATATCATACATCACGATCAAGTAGGCTTCATCCCAGGAATGCAGGGATGGTTCAATACACGAAAGTCTATCAATGTACTTCACCATATAAATAAGATGAAAGAAAAAAACCACATGATAATCTCACTAGATGCAGAAAAAGCATTTGACAAAATCCAACACCCCTTCATGCTAAAAGTCCTGGAGAGAACGGGCATACAAGGGCCGTACCTAGAAATAATAAAGGCAATATACAGCAAGCCAGTGGCCAACATTAAATTAAATGGAGAGAAGCTTGAAGCATTTCCTCTAAACTCAGGGACAAGACAAGGATGTCCACTTTCACCATATCTCTTCAATATAGTACTTGAAGTTCTTGCTAGAGCAATAAGACAACTAAAGGAAATCAAAGGGATAAACATTGGAAATGAAGAAGTCAAATGATCCCTATTCGCAGATGATATGTTAATATACATAAGCGACCCCAAAAACTCCACCCAAGAACTCTTACAGCTGATAAACAACTTCAGCAAGGTGGCTGGATACAAAATTAACTCAAAAAAATCAGAAGCCCTTCTTTATACAACAAATAAGCATACCGAAAAAGAAATAAGGGAAACAACTCCCTTCACAATAGCCACAAACAATATAAAGTACCTGGGGCTAACTCTAACCAAGCAAGTAAAGGACCTATATAACAAGAACTTCAAGCCCCTGAAGAAAGAAATGGAAGAGGCATTTAGAAGATGGAAAGATCTCCCGTGCTCATGGATAGGTAGGATCAACATAATAAAAATGGCTATACTACCAAAAGCAATATATAGATTCAATGCAATTCCTATCAAAACACCAACACAATTCTTTATAGACTTGGAAAAAGCTATACTCAACTTCATATGGAACAACAAAAAACCCAGAATAGCTAATTCAATCCTGTACAATAAAAAAGCATCTGGAGGTATCACCATCCCAGATTTCAAGCTGTACTACAGAGCAATAATAATAAAAATAGCATGGTACTGGTATAGAAACAGACCAGTGGGTCAATGGAATCGAATTGAAGACCCAAACATGGATCCACACAGCTATGGCCAACTAAACTTTGACAAAGAAGCCAAAACGGCACAATGGAAGAAGGACAGCATCTTCAACAAATGGTGCTGGTCCAACTGGATGTCCACTTGTAAAAGAATGAAATTAGACCCATATCTATCACCTTGTACAAAACTTAATTCCAAGTGGATCAAAGACCTTAACATAAGGCCGGCCACACTAAAGATAATAGAAGAAAAAGTAGGAGAAACCCTCGAACTCAGTGGCACAGGTGACAACTTCCTGAACAGAACACCAACAGCTCAGGACCTGAGATCAACAATCAATAAATGGAACCTCATGAAACTGAAAAGCTTCTGTAAGGCAAAAGACATTGTCATTCGAACAAAACGGCAGCGTACAGACTGGGAGAAAATCTTCACCAACCCCACATCTGATAGAGGGCTATTATCTAAAATTTACAAAGAACTCAAGAAACTAAATGCCAAGAAACCAAATAATCCAATCAAAAAATGGGAGATGGAGCTAAATAGAGAATTCACAAAGGAGGAATCCCTAATGGCCGAGAGTCACCTAAAGAAATGCTCAACATCCTTAATCATCAGAGAAATGCAACTCAAGCCGACCCTGAGATTCCATCTCACACCTGTCAGAATGGCTAAGATAAAG
>CAJQZJ010033689.1:1604041-1646658 GCA_907164525.1 Lophiomys imhausi | reverse complement strand
AGAAAGAACCATTTGTTGGAATGAAAAGAGAAGCTGTTGGAGGGGAAGAGGGTGGAAGGGTGGGACAGGAAGGGGGAATAGGGAAGGGTTTGCGACTGAGATGTAACTTGAAAAAAAAATAAAGTACTTATAAAAAAAAAAAAGAAAAAAAGAAAAGGAAAAGAAGGAAGTCCCTGGGTCTACCCTTCAAAACCCATTTAACAAGACCATTTAACATCTTGTAATCTCTTCCCCTAAATAAAAAAGTTTTCAGTTATCCTTCAAATAATCAAAAGGGGGCGGAGAAACACCCTCCTCACCCTCTGGGCATGGGATGTCACTCTCTTAAAATGACTTCCTGCTGATTTGGGTCGTTGTAAACCTGTTTGGGGCCCGAACCAGAATGGAAAAATGGTTAAAAATGTTAGTACAATCCTTTTATATTCAGTCCTTCTGTGGTCAGCTGTTTAGATGTCCTAAGGAGTTTGTAGGCAGAAGCTGATCTTCCAGGCTTTACTGAAGTTCTGGCTGGGGCAGTGTGTAGAGCTGAACGGTCTTAGAGATTTTGAGTTGTTGTGGTTGTAGACTTTTGATGGAAACAGCTATTAAGGGAGTCTGTAAGGCTGAATCATCTGCGTCACTTGTCTTCTTTGGTGTCTGATTCTGTTTTCTGTTGAGGTTTCCGTTGTCCAGTTGTCCCTGGGTTCCTTGAATGGATGCTTTGAATCTACTGGAAAGATAAGAACAGATCCCTGTTCTAATCCTAACTCTGGGACAATTACCCTTTTTTTTTGGGGGGGGAGGTAGGTAATATTTCTCCTGAAGCAAATTTGGTTTTTTGACAATATATGAAGTTAATTTTTTAAAAATTGATTTGTAGGTACACAGTTTGAAAGGAAAGCAAAGCTTTTTGTTTTGCAAATGTCAGGAAACTGATCACTGCTTGTTAAATTACTAGTGAATACACAGCAAAATGTGCACCAAGAGGGAGCCTTATAGTTGTTCATGGAGGCATTGTTTGATAATCTTTTCCTCTTAGCAGAAGTGACCACTTGAGAATTACAAAACTCTGGCCGTTCCTTTCCTTTCACCTCTCTGCTATTGACCAGGTATTGGCCACTACACTACTCAAAACCAATTTAATACATAGGAAAATGTAATCGAACTTTTAAATTATTATTTAACACTTATTTATTTATTACTAAATTCACTTATAACAAACACCAACAATTTCTTAACTATTAATCCTATAAATTCCTACAACCCCTTTAACCTATCCACTAAACCTATTGATAATTATAACAACTACTTTCATAACCTTTTAGAATGATACAGTCTCTGGGGCAGGTCCTCAGTCGTCAGGAACACAGTCTTTGTTGTAGATTCTTTAACGCACTTAGCAGTCCTTTTTCTGGATCCCTCAGATGCAGGTTCGTCGGGGTAAGTTGGTTATTGCAGTCTCACCTTAAATAAGGCTTCATGCTTTCTTCTCTGTGGGAGACCCCAGCCGTCTGCAGGCCAACTTACTTCTTTTGAATCAGGAATTCAGCTGCTCTGCCTCAGTCCTTAAAGCCAGGCACCGTTTCCTTTAGGCCACTGTTTGGACAGATCAAACCCCTCTAGGCAAAAGCTGAGCCACAGGGTCCAGTCCTTGGCCTTTTGGTGTCTTGCTCAGGCTTTCTTTGCTCACCAGCTTCTTTCTGCTTCAGGGAGAGATCTGGCCATCAATGGCCAGCCCTTTTTTCAGCAGGACTCTTGGAGCTCTCTAGCATCAGGGGCCTCTTCTCTTTCTGGGCTCCATGCACTGTCCTTAAATAGGAGGAACTCTGTTTCAGCTTAATTTGGGCTCCGCCCACTTAGCAGCTGAAAACAATGTCAGGCCAGATACTTTGTTTCTTCAAGTCTATTGAGTCTTTCCTGTTTTTCCTGACTTCAACTTTGTTTTTCAGTCTATTAAGTCCTTCCTGGTTTTGCTGACTTCATTCTGATAATGCTCTTCAGGCCCCAAATTAAGAGACAGTATCAGAAACTCCTATATATTTTCTAAATCTAATTTATCTTACCCCTACAGGAAAAATTACACAGTAACTTTGTATACTCAGGTAAGTGTGAAAGTTGAGAAACTAACTTAGAAAACCTTAGGTTTACCCCTTGGACTATTCTTGGTATAGTGACCTACTATAGTAATTGAAAAATAAAAACAATAACCAAAAAAGAAAAGAGAGGAAGTGATTTCCAGAATTCTCATATTGTTATGTTTGATTTTTTCCTCTTAGTAAAAGTAGGTTTGTTTTGCTCCTTCAGTGAGTGTCAGGGCTGGGCTTCCTCTCATGGCCTGGATCTCATGCTTGACCACTCATTGGCTAGCCACTCCCACAATAGCTGTGCCACCTTTACCCCAGCAGCTCATGCTGGCAAGACAAATTGTAAGTCAAAGGTTTTATGGCTGGAACACTTTTGCCTGCTTTTAGGACACTTGTCCTCCTACTGGGGTGCTTCATTCAACCTTAATATGATGGGAGAAGCCTAATCATATTGTAACTTTATGTGCCATGATTGGTTGGTAACTCTGGAAGGCCTGTCCTTTTCTAAAGAGAAACAGAGGAGGAGTGGATATAGAGGAAAGAGGAGTTTGTGGGTGTTGGGAAGAGAGAAGCAAAAGGAACCTGATGTTAAGATGTAACATATTAGCGAATACATTGATAAAAATAGATTTTTCAAATAGAATATATCCTGATTACAGTTTTCCCTCTCTCTACTCCTCATCATTCCTCCCAGACCATTTGGACCTACCCATTTTCTGTCCCTCATTTGAAAACAAATGGGCTTCTAAGGGATGACAATAAAATAAGATAAAATATAATAAGATAAAACAAAATTTAGCATGTTGGAATTGTGCAAACAAACAAAAGGAAAAAAACACAGGACACAAGAACAGAGACCCACTTGTTGGCACACTTAGAAATCCCATAAAAACACTAAACACTAACAGAAATTCCTAATATATACATACACAAAGGACCTATAGGGTAAAAATACAGAAATATACATACATAGTAAAAGACAAATAAAAAATAGCAAGTTAAATTTAAAAGACAATGAAAATGAAAAATAAGAAAAATCTGTAACAGGACATTATGAGACAAAGAAACTTGGAAGATGCCATTGAGTTAGTTTTCTGTCACTTGTATACCACTGGGCATGGGCCAGTCTTTAAGAATATTTTTTTTCCCAGTGAGACTCCCTTAAAGGAAAGTGAATTTTCACTTGTAAATAGTTATCAATTGAGGATAGCTTCCAGGTTAGAGACGAAGACATGTGACCATTTCTCCTTTTAGCTCTAGGAACCTATCTGGTGTAAACCCATGCAGGCCCTGGGAATCAGTCTCTGTGATTCCCAAGTGCATTGTTCATGTTGATTTCTTTTTTTTTTTCTTTATTTTTTATTTCTTCAAGTTACATCTCAATTGCAATCCCCTCCTTACTCCCCCTTACAGTACCATTCTCCCACCCTCAACCCCCCATCATCTTCCCTTTTTTTTAAGTTTAAGGTATATCTTATTTCCCCCTACAGCTCCCACTTTCAGTCCAACAAATGGCTCTTTCTCTTATAATATTAGATACAATACAAAACAGCAGAGGTAATTAGGCCACAGCTATGAGAGTTATATGGCTTAGCATACATTCCCAGTGTCCAGTCCATATGTATTTGGCACCTGATTTTAACATTCTACTATCTAACCATCTCCATGAGTTTAAAGTTCTATATCTAACTCAACATTCACACTACCTTGCAACACAATATTAAAAGCATCTTTTTAGATGTATAACACTCTGTTGACTCCTAAACAACTCAAAATGTAATTATGAGACTCTAGCTATCTATTCTTCAACCACCTCAGAGACCTGAGAGGGATAAATATATCTAATTTTATAGGAAATACAGGGCCTGCAGCTTCCAAAACTAAGAAATGACATACCAGTGGCTGCCTGGACAGTTCCCATTTTCTCTCTATACATTACAGCATCAATCTTCAGTCATTTGACCCTGTTTCTCTAACAGAAATTGATTGTAGAGCAGGGGTTATGAAGGACTTGCCTACCCTGTCTTGGCAGAGCTAGGCTGTCAACTTACCTGCTTCCAAGTTTTGTCTTTTTGGACAGCATTCTGTCTACAGTTGGAGCAAGGGGCTTTTCCAACCAAGAGATCGGCATGCGACTAATTCAATCATCTTCCACTGGAGATTCTTCAAAGCTCATCTTCTACTTGGAATAGAATAGGGGGTGCTGTCAGGGGTTGATATGTCTTGATATAAAAAAAAATCTAAAGTTAAGAAAACATCTTTGAATGCCATATTCTGCAGATCTCTTGAGGTTTTTGAAGAGGCCCTATCCATCTCTTACATTAGATTAAGCAGATGTTGCTTGTCTCTTAGCAGCTTTATTTCTGATTAGCTTAGAAAATAACTATAATAGGCTGTCATAGTACCTAACAAAATGATCGGCTTGCCTAATTATTACTTTGCATTTCTTAATTACCCTAAACAGTTTATGACAATTAGTAGCAAAAGGCTGAAACTTCACATTTCATTTTTTTTCTTTACCCCCTAACCCTTCCATCCCATTTCTCTGTAGCGGGGTGTCCCTATATAACAGTTCCTCATCTCAGTTCAGAGGTCATATGAGGACCTAGAGCCTCCTCATACATTGGGGTTCTATGAGGTAGTACCACCAGTGTAAAGTGTTTCATTGCCTGGAAAAGAGAACTACAAAACAAATAATCAAATAAGCAGATAAACAGATAAAAAAAGAATAAAAAATAGAGCAAAAAAATAAATAAAAATAAATAAAAAATTAAAAGTCTATGTCCATGTTCACTTTGGTGTGTTAGTTGTAGTATCGATATCCTCTACTATATAGTTAAAATCCTAATATAAGTGATTAGATGCCATATGTATCCTTCTGAGTCTGGGTTAGCTCACTCAGGATGAGCTTTTCTAGATCCATGCATTTGGTGCAAATTGCATAATTTCATTGTTCCTGATAGCTGAATAATATTCCATTGTGTAGATGTACCACAGTTTTTTAACCCATTCTTCGGTTGAGGGACATCTGGGTTGTTTCCAGTTTCTAGCTATTACAAATAAGGCTGCTATAAACATAGATGAGGAAACTTCCTTATGATTCCGTGAAGAGGCATTTGGGTGTATACCCAAAAATGCTATGGCTGGATCCTGTGGCAAAGCTATTCCAAGTTTTCTAAGATATCACCAGACTGACCTCCATAGAGGTTGCACAGGCTGCACTCCCACCAGCAATGCAGGAGGGTTCCCCTTTCTCCACACCCTTGCCAGCATGTGCTGTCATTTGAGCTTTTGATCTTAGCCATTCTGGCAGGTGTTAAATGGAATCTCAGAGTCGTCTTGAGTTGCATTTCTCTAATGATTAAGGATGTTGAATATTTCTTCAAGTGTCTCTCAGCCATTAGGGATTCCTCCTTTGTGAATTTTCTATTTAGCTCCATCACCCATTTTTTGATTGGATTATTTGGTTTCTTGGCATTTAATTTCTTGTGTTCTTTCTAGATTTTGGATATTAGCCCTCTGTCAGATGTGGGGTTGGTGAAGATTTTCTTCCAGTCTGTAGGCTGCTGTTTTGTTCAAATGACAGTGTCCTTTGCCTTACAGAAGCTTTTCAGTTTCATGAGGTCCCATTTATTGATTGTGGATCTCAGGTCCTGAGCTGTTGGTGTTCTGTTCAGGAAGTTGTCACCTGTGCCAATGAGTTCGAGGGTTTCTCCCACTTATTCTTCTCGTAGATTTAGTGTGACCGGCCTTATGTTAAGATCTTTGATCTACATGGACGTAAATTTTGTACAAGGTGATAAGTATAGGTCTAACTTCATTCTTTTACAAATGGACATCCAGTTGGGCCAGCACCATTTGTTGAAGATGCTGTCCTTCTTCCATTGTGCCGTTTTGGCTTCTTTGTCAAAAATTAGGTGGCCATAAGTGTGTGGCCTATTTCTGGATCTTCAATTCGATTCCATTGATCTAGTGGTCTGTTTCTACACCAATACCATGCTGTTTTTACTACTATTGCTCTGTAGTACAGCTTGAAATCTGGGATGGTATACCTCCAGATGTTTTTTTATTGTACAGGATTGATTTAGCTATTCTGGGCTTTTTGTTGTTCCATATGAAATTGAGAATAGCTCTTTCCAAGTCTATAAAAAATTGTGTTGGTGTTTTGATAGGAATTGCATTGAATCTATATATTGCTTTTGGTAGGATAGCCATTTTTATTATGTTGATCCTACCTATCCACGAGCATGGGAGATCTTTCCATCTTCTAAAGGTCTCTTCCATTTCTTTCTTCAAGGGCTTGAAGTTCTTGTTGTACAAGTCCTTTACTTGCTTGGTTAGAGTTATCCCCAGTTATTTTATATTGCTTGTGGCCATTGTGAAGGGGGTTGTTTCCCTTATTTCTTTCTCAGCCCATTTGTTTGTTGTATAAAGAAGGGCTTCTGATTTTTTTGAATTAATTTTGTATCCAGCCACTTTGCTGAAGGTGTTTATCAGCTTTTGGAGTTCTCTAGTGGAATTTTTGGGGTCGCTTATGTATACTATCATATCATCTGCAAATAGGGATAATTTGACTTCTTCGTTTCCAGTATTTATTCCCTTGATCTCCTTTAGTTGTCTTATTGCTCTAGCAAGAACTTCAAGTGCTATATTGAAGTGATATGGTGAGAGTGGACATCCTTGTCTTGTCCCTGAGTTTAGAGGAAATGCTTCGAGTTTCTCTCCATTTAATTTGGTGTTGTCCACTGGCCTTTTTATATTGTCTTTATTATTTCTAGGTACGGTCCTTGTATGCCCGTTTTCTCCAGAACATTTATCATGAAGGGTTGTTGGATTTTGTCAAATGCTTTTTCTGCATCTATCAAAATTATAATGTGTTTTTTTTTCTTTCATCTTGTTTATATGGTGAAGGACGTTGATAGACTTTCGTATGTTGAACCATCCCTGCATTCCTGGGATGAAGCCTTCCTGATCATGGTGTATGATACTTTCGGTGTGTTCATGAATTTTGTTTGCTAGTATTTTATTAAGTGTTTTTGCATCTATGTTCATGAGGGAGATTGGTCTGAAGTTCTCTTTCTTTGTTGGGTCTTTGTGTGGTTTAGGAGTCAGGGTGACTGTGGCCTCATAGAATGAGTTTGGCAGTGTTCTTTCTGATTCTATTTGGTGGAAGAGTTTGAAGAGTATTGGTGTTAGCTCCTCTTTGAAGGTCTGGTAGAAGTCCATGCTAAAGCTATCTGGCCCTGAGCTTTTTTTTGGTTCTAGCCTTGCCGCTCCCACAGCTTGGAAACTGGCAAGTGAAGTCAAGGTTGACTAAGCTCCCATATACTGCAGTATGTTGCAATCTGCAGCCTGATGGCACTCTGTAGCCGAGCTGAGTGCACTTCCACCGGTCGCAACCTTTTGCCAGATAGCCGGATCGTCTGTGCGAGACCCTGGGTTGCCCAGCAGGCTGGAGATTATCTCTGCATGGGGTCTGGATCAGCCGGCTGGGTATTAGATTGGAACTTACCTGGCATGTCTCTCCTGGTGGGGGAGGGGGAGATCCCGATTTCTGGATTCAACGGCTTCCATGAGTGTACAAGATTGGGGGGGAGCGTCCTGCCCAGGGACCCCCAGTGGTTCCTGGGTAGTTGGGTGAGACCCAGGGGGGTTGAGCCCCCCAGACCCATTTGTTCAACATCCTGCAACACCCGCTTCCCTGTGACTGTTTCCCCTGAAATCAAAATACGTCTGTGCGGGCCGCCGCCATCTTAGATCCACCTCCATCTTGCATCCACCTCATGTTGATTTCTTGATTTCTTCCACCCCCTTTTGTTCTTACACTCTTCCTACTTCCTAGTTTGTGTTCCATTTAAACATACTTTTACAAAAAGCTCAGGAAGAGTGCAAAGAAAAAGTAAACTATGGTTCATTTGGAGGTAGTAAGTCGTAAGTCAAACAAAATCATGTCTGAGAAAAATCTGATTATAAATTATAAAATAATTTTATACATCTATCTTAGTGACATCTAACTAAACAAAAACAAAGAAAACAGATATCCAAAAGGAGAAGAAAAAGAATGCTAAGTAAAATATGGAACTGAAACAAAAAAATTAGAACAATTCAGTCAAGTTTGAAGTACTCATTCAAAAGAAACTACAAACTTGATGATGTACAATAGAAATAAGGAAATCTGAGAAAAGAGACATCAGACACCATAACCTGGACCAATCTGTGAACTGTGAATATCTCAGATTGAAAGGAATGAAGAAAAGATGAGAGACAACTTGATGACTGAAATTTTTACAAAGCAGAATACGACCTGATCCCAAGATCTCAAGAAGCTTAGTGAACTCCAATAAGACTGTTTCAAGAGGTGCAAACTGAGATAATTTATAATCAAATTTAAAGAAATTAGAAATGAAAAAGAAACCTTGGGAGAAGTGATTTGTCATATACAAGAGGTAGTTAATATGATAGTTGACTGATTTGTCATCAGAAATTTCAGAGGATAGAAAATTATGGGCTAATCTTTTAATGGTGCTAAAGAAAAAAAAATTATCTACCAAGAATCCCGTATACAACCAAATTATCATAAAAGGAAAAGAACAAATTATTATGTTGTCAGATAAACAAAAAGCTAAAGAAATTTATTGCCAATGAGCCTGCTCTACAAAATACACTCATTGAGTCATGCAGGGCAGAATTTAAGATACTATACAATAGGTTAAATCCATAGAAACAAATATATTAATTAATGTAAATGTGAATAAAATTGTAAGAATTATTTTCATTGTTGGTATATTTTTTGTACATATCTTCAGGAATTGATGCAATTAAAATAAATACTAGTTTGTAATTTGTGTTCAAAATATGTTAGTAAGTTATTTTGTGATATCTGCAACTGAAAATATTAGTGTTAGAGGTTTTAAAACAGTGGGGTTTCTCTGTTATCAAATTTTACCTGCTGGAAAATATTCAAGTTTGAATTATAGAGTGTAGAGTTATTAAATATAACTAGGTAACTATAATGGACAAACCCATATTTTTTCATAACAGAAATTTTGGGAAAGAAACAAGAAAGCTATTTCAAAATATCACTGAAAAACTCAAACACAAAAGGACATCAATATACTAATTTAAAGATAAAAGGCCATGGAGCACATTAAAGTTAAATAAATGCAATCAGCTCAGACTGCACTATTAAAAGTCATCAAGGAAAGACAAGATGCACCTTTTATTACACCTAATATTCATCATCAGGCAAAAACTCACAACTGAGTGTCTCCCAGCTCACTCAACTCAGGGAGCATCAGCTACCAGCTTATACATCCTGCAGTCATAGACATGGAGGCTTGTGTTTGGATGAAGTATGATCTTGGATATTTGGCACCAGTCATAGAAATATTAGGCCACGATAAGAACTGTGGTCCCTCCACCCCAGGAAAAAATGATTCTATAGTCATCTGGAGTTCACTGGGGCTTATGGTACAGATACCTCAGATAGTCCTAGCAAAAGCTCGAGGTGTCTTCTGAAATCTTTACATAATTTTCTCAATTCACCTATGAAAGATTCAAGACTATTGGTGCTAGTTTAAGGATAATCCAGCTAGCTAACATACTGACAGTCTCTTGCACAAGGCAGCCAGAACACTGATAAAGAGTCCCAACAGATATTAACTGGGAAGATAAATTGCTCTATCATCCAGTGTCTTACTTATTTCCAGAACAATGACCATCAGGAGAAGTTATAATAAAAACATAAATAAATTCTCATCCACAGTGATAATAGTGACATGAACACATATTAATTAGTGCTTTAACAATGCTTAACACCTTTCTAGTGCCTCTCATTTGCCTAAACGCACTTGTATAACATAATAGATTCATTCCCTGTCAGTAAACCATATATCTAAAAGTTTGAAAAATCATTAATTCTATTTAACACAAAATTTCAAAATAGAAAAATGAGGTAAAAGATTTTAACAGTCACTTAAAAAAAAAAAGAAGAAAGAAAGAAAGCATCATGAAACTCCTATCAGTAGCCAATCACATTCACGGTGGCAGATCACAAAGCATACTCATGGTGCAGATCACATTATGAAGCCTAAAATTGCACCATCTATGTCTTTGCAACTTTAATTAGTGTTAGTATACTGGGTTTTCTCTCACTGATATAATATACTAAAAGAACATATCCTCTTTATTAGGTGCTTGAAACAGTTATGTGTGTAGACCCAAAATACTCTCTAAGACCAATTATCAACAGGCAAAATCACACCCAAGTATACATTATGTCAATTGTCAGAGAGTACCAGACGGAAATGTTTGCAAAGGTAAAATACTAATTGCACTCATAAAATGCTTTCAGTGTAGTATCTACATAATTCTGTAGACTAAAATTTGGAGCACCATTATCCAATCAAGTTGACATATTATCCAACACCACTGAAAGACTGTAAAAAAAAAAAAAAAAAAAGAGAAACAATCTTGTCCAAATGGCTATCCATGACAAGAGTGAAGGAGCTTTGAGAACAAAATACAGCAATAACTATTTATTTTTATGCTGTGTACCAAAACAGTGTAAATCCTAAAATATCTAGTTTTTTTGTGACCATTTTACATACATACATTTATTGTATGTATATTTTGAAAGGAAATTAGCTACATTCATTATTTGAACTAAAAGGAAAGGAAGCACACTATGCACCCAATGTCCAGCTAAAATACAACTGCAGTTGTTCAGCACACAGAAGAAACCAGAATCAGAGGAGAACGAAAAACAGCACGAGTCCAGCCTGCCTACCAGCATCCTCAGAGACAGGAGTTATACACATTTCAGCTCCCATAGGAATCCATTCTGCAGGGTGGGGTTCAAGCTTTTTTTAATATTAGAGGACAGTGTACTGCAACTGGGGGAATATGTCATAAAGAGAAAATCACAAGCAATGGATATCAAACTGAGGATTATTCCTGGGGAACCATAGAATCGCCCCAAAGAGCAAGAGATTAAGCATTAAAAGAAGTCAGAATCCCTTTGATTAAGACAGACTTTATCTCCCAGCAAATGATCACCTCTCATGTAAACGTGAATCAGGTAATCTTTTTTTTCAATATTGTAAACACTTGTTTTTAATGTTTATTCATTAATTCAAGTTACATCTCCATCACAGCCCCCTCGTTCCACCCCACCTTGTCCTTTTCCACCCTCTACCCCTTCTCCCACCTATCCTACTCCTCCAGTGTGGAGTGCCCCCACATATCATCCCCCTTCCCCAGTCCATCAGTCACGTGAGTGCTAAGAGCTTCCTCTTGCACTGGGTGCCAACATGGCAGTTAAAAGTTTTATGTCAGGGTTTCCTCATTGTACATATGCCAATGATGGGTGGCTTACCCAGACCCTATTAGGACAGGATTTAACAGATCTAAAACAGTGTAAACATTGTTCAGTGGGAGACTTTAGGGCCAATGGTAGAAATTCTTGCCTTTGTCTAACTTATGTTCCTAACTGGGAGTAAAGCTCAACAAAGAGCAAACATTACCTTGTTTTCCTTGTAGCAAAATCCTAACCAGACATTATAAAAAAGGCAGGTTTAAGGCTACAGTAAATTGTATTATTTGCTCATAGTTTATTAAAATTTGTCTTTTGTTATTCTCATATTCTGTAATCTCGCTGAGTAGTTTACACTGGAGCTTTTTAAGCATACTTGATGACAGGTGAGTTCATTATTTCTACTTCCATTTAGGGTAAACATCTCAGAGTATTCAATAAAATTACATACTTTTGTCACTCTCATATCTTAGAAGTGTTGTTGTGGTTATCTATAAGAATTATGAGAAAGCAGGAATTGCTATATGCTGGACATCCAGATAAACTACAGAAAAGGAAATCACGGATTGATGAGGGCTGTACAAGGTTGCTGATATGAGCATGTTTCACAGAAACTATCACAAAAAAGTTGGCATTCTGCCCCTTTGCTTTCCCCATTA
This sequence comes from Lophiomys imhausi, assembly GCA_907164525.1. NCBI lineage: Eukaryota > Metazoa > Chordata > Mammalia > Rodentia > Muridae > Lophiomys > Lophiomys imhausi. The sequence continues at coordinate 1,634,623 of CAJQZJ010033689.1, read as the reverse complement.
CTTCAGATCACTTTATTTTAACATAGTACTTGGTTTCTCGCAGCTTCAGTCCTCTCTTCTTCGTAGTTCAGATACATTTCTTCCACAAATATTTGCCAGGCATCTATTAAGAACCAGAGTTTCTGCTGAGTATATGACTAAATTGGATATGATATCTTACTTGGAGGAAATGTAGTAAATATGTAAAGTTCTTAAGAAACTAGAACAATACTACCAAGTCATCATTTTTCAGTTACAGAAATAAAAAGTAGAGGGAAAAGTGCTGAGTTAAAGCAGAAAAATCATCTTCATGTTTTGGAACGGTTGACAATATGTAGAAATGCACCGTTGATAGATAGAAATGTCTAGAAGTAGTTAAGATTTTATGTATGCAGCCCCATAGAAGTTGAAGTATCAAAGATGGTGAGGGATTGATGCAATTGTGTATGGGAAATCATCTTGAGAAATGTCAGTCATGAAAATGACCATTCTATGTTAGTGACATAGTCCAATAATACCAATTTTAATACCATGTACAGATAGCAAAAAATTAATTAGTGATCACTTCCTATTATCTTGAAGTGTCCAGTCTTTTATGAAAAGAGAACATCAACTTACTAAATGAGGCCAGGATAATATTATCAAGAGAAAACACTAAGTCATTTCTGCAAATATATCCTGATTTTTCTTTATATGTTTAAATTTTTAATGTGTGTGTGTGTGTGTGTGACAGAGGAAGATGTGTCATTGAATGATTGCATATGTGTGGAAGTCGGAAAAGAATTTATGACAATCAGTTTTCCTTTTCTACCATGTGAATTCTAGGAATCTAATATAGATTTCTCATAAATGTTATTAGCTCATTAACAAACAGAAAACAATTGTACACAGTAATAAGAAAATATAGCATCAAATTTATTCCCAAATGCTGCCAAATATTTACCCTTAAAATCTCTATGCTTATTTTGTAAGTCACATTATCCAAAAATGGAATCCATAAGGGATTATCGAAGCTAATCATGACCTCATTATCATAATCTTGAAATTAATATTTATTGAGCATTTATTACATAGATCATTTCCCTGTGGACTGAGTGAAAAGCCTAATTGAGTCATTCTTGATTCCCTTGAGGTAAGTGAGTGTGAGGCAGAAGATTATAATGGCCAACATATGAGCTTGGAACTTAAGAGGAATTGGTTAAAACTTGGCTTCACCACTTACTGAACTTGGCTAATTAGCCAGTTTCAGTCTCTATGCAATAATGACTTCATCAGCATTTTAGTTACTTTCTTGTTGCTCTGACTAAAGTATATATGAGAACTTGGTTTGGCTCACAGTGGAGTATGCGGTCCACAATGGGAGGGAAGTCAGGGTGGCAGGCAAGTAGGCAGCTGGTCACATCACATCACATCAGAAATCAAAAACCATCTCTGCCGCTCATCTCATTTTCTCCTTTTTAAGAGTTTGGGACTCAAGCCTATGGAATAGTGCTGCCCATGTTCATGGTGGCAGCCATATTTATTTTGGATCTTCTTGGCTCAGTCCAAACTAGAAAGACACACCAAGGTGTGTGTTTTCATGATGATTTTAAATCAAGTCAAGCTGACAGTAAATATTAACCATAGCAATCAACTTGAATGAATAGTAATTGTATCTTCATCCTACGGTTTCTAAATGTGAAATGAGTAAGGTTATGTAAAAGGAGCTTAAATCAGGGCTGGAATGTTTTGCTTTGTTTTGTCTTAATGAATATTAGCTCTTGTTAACTAATAGTCTACAATATCACTATACTATTAACCCTTGCTATGCCTGAAACTTTTATTAACATAGATGTAAGTACAATATGCATAAATCAGGAGATTTTTAGCCCTAAATTCAACACTGAAATAGTTTTAGTTTTGTGTCCATCTTCATCCTTTGGATGCCATATCTTACTTTTTGACTTTGAAATACTTCTATAGTACATGTTTGTGTGTGTGTATGTATTATATACTTAATATTATATATTTTAAATTGAATAACAATTAAAGTAAATATGATTTGAAAGTAATCAGTTCTTTGTAGGCAATGAGGTGAAGTATACAATAATTGCCTGAGTTTCATTCTAGGAAAAATATAAGAAAATCCTCTACTTTCTGTTCTTAAGAAAACCAGAATAATAGATCAGTCTGTGAAGCTGTGGGCTGCAGATTTCTCAGAAGAAAGAGACAGGGGCAAACAAAAACTAGATCTGTGGATTAGGAGAAGTGCAGTGGATATTTTCTTGAAAAGAGAGTTATTGCATATTACTCATCCATTTGATTATGTGTTTACTTAGTTCTTGTCAGGTGATTAAGTTGTCTTACCTTGGATTGAAAATTGCTTCTAGCTAACATCCATTGTCTCTGGGAAGGACTCAGGTCTTTGCTTTGGATATTCTACTTTGGGTATTACACTTCTATTTTCTTAGTTGTCACAACTGAGACTTTAAAATTCAAAATATTATAGAGATACTCCAGTTTGAAAATTTGAAGTGCTACACACAAAAATAGAATAAGAGCTCCCTTATGAAATGACCCACAGCAAACTAGAAATAACTCAAAATATCAGCACTCTACTTGGATAGCTTAATATAACATTATAGTTGGTTAATGATAATTTCTGAAGTAACCCATATCTGAACTTCTCTAAATTTGCTCTTTTAGTTTTTTGAGATGGTCTCTATGGGCCTAATATGGACTCAATATTGCTATGTAATTGAATCTGGCTACCAACGCCTGATCCTTCTGCTCCTGCTCCCAATGCTGGAATCATAGCTTCCTTCCATCATATCCAGTTAATACTGTAGTTCTCACCATTTGTTCAGCATTCCTAGGTCCTCACTTAGGTGCCACCAGAACCCAGTGAGATAGGTTCATGGTGATCTGCTTCTCAGAACACTACTTTGATAGGGTATGATTGTATGTATGTATGTAGTACTTTGATGCCTAAACATGGTTTTCAGACCACAGGGGTCATTTTGCAATTGTTATTTAATACAGGGAGCTGCAGCTGGTCCACTGTGTATCTACTCGGGAAGTAGATTGGTTCACACATGTGAACTAGAGCTACATGATCATTTTATATTCCCATAGATTAACTTAAAATTTAGATGAAAGACACATCATGATTCTTTTCCTTTTTTAATATTAAACAGGAATTTTGCAGCTAATCTGTGGGAAAATATGATTTATGTGTTCAAAGTATGTGTGGTTTAGTAAAGGAAATGACAATTAATTATGCAAAGAAAAGAGTGAGGATAAATTTTAAATTTCTGCTCATGATAGCCTTGATAAAGTTAAAATAAAATAACTCTCCTACAATATAATTAAAATAACTGAGACAGCCTTCATTTTAGCCTAGTCCATTTATTTTACACCACCTGTGTGTCTCTTTCTCCCCCTTGTTACGTACACCACACATAAATTTATGCTGGGATATATTTTCATTCACACACCATGGCTCAAAATAATAGTTGTATTCCATAAAATTACATTAAAGCAAACATGACTCTATTACACATTTTAAACATAATTTTTCCCAGCAAAAGACTGTGCATACAATAAATATTATATTAATAAAAATCTCTCCTCCCACCTTTATGTTCAGCTATTATTTCAGGTATTTGATTTTTTTAGACTACGAATAAATTGTATTTTGAAATAGTTTATTATTTCAGTCCTTCATTAACAAAGAAAACTGGTCCATATCAACCTGCTCCAAGGTTCATTACCCAAATACATTCAAATATAATTTGTTTAATTCTCTCCTAAAAATATTTTTCTTCTACAAACCAAATGAAGGACCTTAAAAATGCAACTGATCACTTGTTTTCTAAGCACTTGATCTTTGTTTTTATCTTTAGTATTGACTCCGAAGATCTTTATGAAGATGTTCCTGTTTAAGTGTGCAGGGGGAGCAGTTTATGTATTTTCCTGTAAGTAGTGATGGGGTACTCAATACTTTTAGAGCTCCTGATAAAGCAGTAGTAATGTACATTACGAGTTCCTTGAACATCTCTATCGACTTTTTTAAGAAAAAAAAGAATTCAGTGGAATATGGATATAACTAAATTAATATTATTAATGTAATATAATTAAAGGGGATTGACTTCTCTCAATGCATCAGCTTGAACAATGAAATATCATGAGTTGCTGCAAGCTGCTAAGCCACACAATACAAAATCCGCATGTTAGATAATGCTTATTATCAGAAATTAACTTTCTCAGTCAGTCAACATTTATGTTTTCCAGGGATATTATGTACCAAGAAAGCACTAGGGGGGTATGTGATGATGAGCAAGTCAGACAAATGTTTTTATCTTGAACTCAGTGATCTGGGAGTGAATTATAATTGACTATTAAAGGATTAAGTCTCTGCCTTGCCTGTAACTGTGGGATGACTGCAACATGGTTGGCTCCTGCCCCACCCTCACATACATTCTGCTGCTTCCTGTCCCTGTCTGAAGGCACACCACATCTTTGGAATATCTTCACCATGTCCTTTCTTTTTTCTTTTTCTTTTTTTTTGATTTCTCATTCTTTCTTTTTTTTATAATTTATTTTTTATTTCTTCAAGTTACATCTCAATCATAATCCCCTCCCTACTCCCCCCTCCAGTTCCACCCTTCCACCCTCTTCCCCCTTGACTCCCCATCCTCTACCTTTTTTTTTTTTTTTTTAGTTTAAGGTATATCTTTTCCCCCCAACAGCTCCCTCTTTCAGTCCAACAAATGGTTCTTTCTCTTATAACAATAAATACAATAAAAAACAACAGAAATAAATAGGCCAAAATTATATGAATTATATGGCTTAGCATACATTCCCAATGTCCAGTCCACATGTATTTGGCACCTGACTTTAACATTCTACTATCTAACCATCTCCATGAGTTTAAAGTTCTATATCTAACTCAGTTTTCATACTAACTTGCCTCACAATTTTAAAAATATCTTCTTAGATCCAGAGCACCCTCTTGATTCCTGAACAACTCAAAATTTAACTATGAGACTCCAGCTATCTATTCTTCAACCACCTCAGAGACCTGAGAGGGATAAATATATCTGATTATATAGGAAGTACAGGGCCTGCAGCTTCCAAAACTAAGAAAGGACATACCAATGACTGCCTGGACAGTTCCCATTTTCTCTCCATATATCACAGCATCAATCTGCAGCTGTTTGGCCCCGTTTCTCTGACAGACACTGATTGTGGAGCAAGAATTATGAAGGACTTACCTACCCTGTCTTGGCAGAACTGGGCTGTCGACTTATCTGCTTCTAAGTTTTGTCCTTTTTGGACAGCAGTCTGTCTACAGTTGAAGCAAGGGGTTTTTCTTGCCAAGAGACAGGCTTGCCACTCTTCAACTATCTCACACTGGAGATTCTTCGATGCTCATCTTCTACATGGAGTAGAATAGGGGGTGCTGTCAGGCGCTGACATGTCCCGATATCAAAAAATCTTAAGTTAAGAAAACATTTTTGAATGCCATACTCTGCAGATCTCTTGAGGTTTTTGAAGATGCTCTATCTATCTCTTATATTTAGATAAGCAACTGTTGCTTGTCTCTTAGCAACTTGATTTTTGATTAACTTAGAAAATAACTGTGATAGACTGTCATAGTAAATAACAAAATGCCATGCTTGCATGACTATTAGTTTGTGTTTCTTAATTGTCCAAAACAGTTTATGACGGTTGGTAGCAAAAGGCCAAAACTTCACATTTCATTTTTAAGTATTACTAGGTACAATACCTTTAAGAGGCATTACCTTTAATTTTGTATCAATATACAAAGATCATTACCAATGTGGCCAAATATAATCTTAATTTTGTATCAATATACAAAGATCAAAACCTATGTAGCCCAATACAATCTTAATTTTGCATCAATATATAAGGGTCAATACCGTTGTGGCCAAATATAATCTTAATTTTGTATCAATATACAAGTCCTTTTCTTAAGCATCGTTTTCAAGTCTGTCACCATTGCCTAATGAATTATGGAAATTGTTTGTCCATTTTGGTAAATTTCACTTTTGTAATAAGTGAAATGTTTTTCTACTAGCTAGAATTTTGTGTTTTTCCCAACTGTAATTTATATCACAAGGCACTGGACTGTAAACTTCTTGAAAGAAAAACTGCATTTTGTTCACTTTCCCATTTCCAGCAAATACCTCAGATTTTGCTGCATAGAAGACATTCGGAAATCATTTGGTGAGTAAGTTTACTAATAACTTAACTGATTAAGCTAAGATCCCAATGAATATCTCTCTTTAAAATGTCAATTAAAGATTAATGATTGGGTAATGGTGCTTGCCACCAAGACCTGAGTCCAATCCCTGAAATACACATGTTGAAAGAAGTGAACAAACCCTTGCAAGTTGTCTTCTGACTTCCTCATGCATGCCACAGCATGCATCCCCATGGATATAGACACACCCAAACAATAAATAAATTAAATAACATTTCTAAATTTTTCAGTAAAAATCTAGAAACAACAGCAAATTAGTGTCTATTCTTTCCAAGGACATCAATCATAAAATGAAGTTGACTCAGCAAATAAATCATGAACACTAGACATACTCATAGGCTCTGTTTCTGTCCTTGGAACACGTTAGTCTTAATTCTGGTTAGAGTAACCATTGCAGTAATGAATATTGGTGACACCAACTACAGGTCATTTCCCTCCGCAAATGTGAACAGCTAAGAGTTCTAACTGTTCCTGTGCCAAGCAGGTGAGGCTTTTCAAAATGGTGCCTAGCTACAAGAAACCAAAACACAAGCCACAAGAACCAAAAAAAAATATTTGAAAACCCACTTTCTTTTATTTTTTTATTTCAATGTAATAAACATCTCCTTGGTGAGAATAATGAAGATAGACATTACTAAATCATACAGAACTGTACTATCGAAAGGAGCCACCCATAGATGGAAACTAGCACATTAAAAAGATAATTGGAAGAAATCAAATTTAAAACTCAAACAAAAATTGTTATTTTTTTAAAAACAGATATTTTTAAATAAGTTCAAAAAACAGACTTGCATAATACAAAATATATGAAAATAGCATACAAGTTAAATTTAAAAATCAGGTTGATAAGTGGAGTCAATGCATAAATCTGTTTTTGATATTTTGGAGCACAAAGAATATTCCTTGGCAATTTGCAAGTTTTCTTAACATTAAAAATTAGAGTTTAATTTTGAAATACATGTAAATATTTATTATATCAGATGTAAATATATAGTTCTTGGTCTTATTTAGATAAGGAGACATTGGGTGTTTAGTAATATAAATTAAAGAAACTGTGGCAGACAATTCAAACAAAAGTTATGCTACAAAATGTTTAAAAGCATGAGAATCCCTTTTTAAGATAGTCAAGTTCTGAAAAGTTGCTCAGCAATAAGACAATACCAACTGTCCAACTGTGCTAAAATGAAATATGACCATGCTCACATGTGTGGATAAGTTGATGTGTACTGAGGGGCAAAATACGGCAAAGATTTGCTTCAAATGTTAACAGTTTTATCTCCTGGGAATAAAAACAACATACGCCTAAACACACTCCATAGAAACACAGATAGATATTCTAAGATATTTAAGTACAATACCATACATAAAATGTAGTATATGCAAGCTTATTTTTATTTTAAATGACAAAATACTGACTTTTAACCGTCATTGATTTTCATCTGTTCTGAATTCTCTAGAACAAACTTGTATTTCTTTGGTTACCAGACAACACAGTGAAAATGACTTTAATTACTACTATAGAATTTGTGAAAATAGATCTAACCAAAAACACCACCAATATGACAAAGGAAAAGAAACTAGGAAGCCTTTCCTCTATGCCCTACCTAGTGTCTTGTGAAAGTCACCTTTCTCTGGAAATCTCACTTTCAATCCCCCTTTTTTTTTTCTTCTAACTTTCAGATATCAGATGAAAGAAAATGGACCATGTGTAATAAAATATCCATCCTAATAAAATTGAAACACTATTTTACACCACATAAATTATCAATCTATTAGACACTTTAAAATGTTGGCTTGGCTACTGGCCAGTTAGCTGTCAATATGGGTGAGATATAGACAACTCTTGAACTTTGTACAACATGCCTCATGCTTCTCAGACTCCATGAAGGACCTAAAGTCACTCCCTTTATGATGATCATTTCTTCAGATAATTTATATCCTCTGCCTGCAGTGGCAGCACTGTTTTGCTGAAATCTTCCAGGTCATGTTAGAACCAAAGCAAGAGTCTTAACAGGTCATGTGAGGTGTACCAGTGATGACATTTCCAGAAACACAGTCCACTTGTTTATCTCATATCCAATTGTCAATTTGAATTCTTGTGACTTTTTAGTAGCCCATAAAACTAAAAGTAATTGTACCAACCTGGAAGATAATTTTTTTCCCCCTCTGGAAACAAACTTTAGAAATTACATAGTTCCCCAATGGGCATTTTTGGAAAATGTGTATGGGGGGAAATGTCTACTGGCTGTTATTTTTCTATTTTATTTTGCTTTTCAATTTTGTGAACAAATTGAGTTCCAGTGTGAAGATATTTCTTTCTGATGTAAAAGGAAGATGGAACTAGTAGACATTTTTCTTGTAAATCAATTTTCAAGAGCTCTGGGTATTTTTCAACCTAATTATGTTGTAAAGTTATAACAATCCATGTTTTTCTACCCTAAAACACAACAATAAGCATTAGCTTAGGAAAGATAGAGCAAACTTGTTTCTAAGAGGAGTAGAAAAAGGTAATTAGTGTGGACTTAATAGAATTTAGATAATTTCTGAGGAAAGAAGCTGTGAAAATATTTCTTCTTCAAAAAGGGACCAGAACCCTTCTGTATGTGTCATGATTGGAGAAGAGGATACAGTTGCGACAGGTGTTTACCAGCCTGTGAAGTTTAGATAACTAAGCAGAAAGCTTATTGTAGTAAATAAATAACTTGAGTGAATCACAGATTAAGAATGTCGGTGCTGGAGCATAGTAATCACTTCAGGTAATAGTCAGCTCAGTCCACATGCTGTCCAACCCAGTGACTCCTTCTGCCTGTGAACCTATTTTCTTCACCCAGAAGCTTGGAAAAGGAAAAGGCATGAGAATTTTTGCTGTGCCTCTGATGGTGGTTTCTTTAAGCAAAATAGTAAAGTTTTTTTTTCTATGTACAGTGAAAACTTATAAATATCTGTGAAATGCTGACATGAGAGCCATGCTTAGTCAATTACAACCCCAAGTTGTCCTATTACTAAAGTGGACAGGTAACAAACATCTTACAAGATAATCCCTGCCCACTTCTGTTTTGCCTTGGGTTTGGGTCCTGTAACACTAGTAGGGTTGCAAACCCATATGAATGAATTAATCCAACTGGACAGGGCCATGGAGTGTTATCACAGCTGTATTATACAATATGAACTGGAGACCAGGTTGAAAAATGACTCAGTGGAGCTGTGCTATATCAGACTTTATATGAGACATGTAATAGATACATTGTTCATCAAGGAAGTTTTCTAGTGATTGTCAATGTCTCTGGATTTTAGTGTTATTGGTACAAAAATTTTAAATGTTAGTGATGTTATATATATCCTACATATGTAGCATTATATTTCATAAATATATACACTATATATATATATATTTATAGCATGCTTTACCTAACATATTCGTGTGTGTGTGTCTATGTCTGTGTGTGGGAAGTTTGTTTATTTAAAAAAGCATTTATGAGAATGTTTTTGTTTAATGCCAGGTGTGGGCTGCTTCAGTTAGTCCACAGGTGTAATCAATATGTGTCTTTCGAGCTAGTAGAGGTGTGGCTTAGCCAGCTGGAGAAAGTTTAATTGGAAGACTCTGGAGAGGGATAAAGAGCCAGAGTCGTGAGGAGAAGAGGGGCATTCTGAAGAAGGGAGAGGTTTCTGGTCTCCAAGCTGCTGTTCCCCCAGACTGCTGCTGGTTTGTCCTGCTACAGTATTTCCTGGTTTGCTGTTGTTGGTTTACAAGAATACTGGATATCATGACTACTGAGTTTGGTATTTTCCCAAAAAAAGACCCTAATCAGTAGGAAGTGGCTCAAAGAGAACTTCATCCCTTTTCCCTTTAACCTTCTTTCTCTCCCACCTAGTATTGGGGACTTGGAAGGGACAAGGGTTGAAAGAGAAGTAGAGGTATTAAGTATGATAAAATTATTAGAGTGTAAAATAAAATAAAGTCACTTTCATCATGTGTCTGTGTGTGTTGAAATACTGATCTACCTTCTTAGTGAATTTTAACTACTCACTAACTGTACTAACCAGCCTGTACATCAGCTCTCCAGAGCTCAGTTGTTTTTTATCTAAATGTTTGTAACCTTTGACCATCCTCTGTTCATTTCTCAAGTTTAGCCCCTGGTGGTTTCCGTTTCTCTCAGCTGCTTTTGACGTTTCCATGTTCTGTGTACAGGAGACATCCATCATGCTTTTCTGTGTCTCTCTTGTTTCACTTATTGTTTTTTTTTTTTGGTTCATGTATATTACCAAAAATAGAAGTCATTAAGACTGAACAACAATGTAGTCTGTGTGTATTTGTTTGTACTAATGTTGAGATTATATACACAGAGTCCATATGTACACATCTGAAATTTCTGACTCCTCTGATATACATCTCTCTCATACCAATTTTATTGATAAATAATACACAAATTAAAATTCCGAAGTTAAAGCTACATATCATCATTTGATACATTTGAAATAATTCACATATTCAAGTCAACATGTCTACAACCTGACAAGCCTCACCCATTTTTGATAAAGATTTGTTTCTACTTCATGTGTCTGAGTGCTTTACTGCTTATATGTTGGTGTACTGTGCTGTAGTGGCCATAGAGGCCATACGAAAGCACGAGTCCCCTGAAACTAAAGTTACAGATAGTTGTGAGCCATCATTTTGGAGCTGGGAACTGAACCCCATGTCTTCCACAAGAGCAGCAAATACGCTTAATTACTGAGTCATCTCACCAGCCCCTCCCTCACCCTTTTTCATTTGATTGGTGGTAGCCATTCTGTGGAAGAATAAAGCTTCCTTTTAAACTTTGTTAGTTTTAATAGTAACTGACATGCTCCGTAAAACTTCTCCCAAACCTTTGGGCTAGCTGGGGGCTCATATCACTTATCACCATAAATATTATCTTCATTTACAAATTTTAATTCCAGAGAAACTTATTATCACAAGTTAAAAACACACTGTTTCCTTATAGTCTTATCTCTCTGGGAGAATTCATGAGAAAAAGATTTGGTGAGAGAAAATTGAATTCATTGACAACTTAATTCTTTCTGCAGAACTGGAAAATCTCTGGAGACAACGTCACTGGCCACTCTCAAAGCTTGCACCTTATGTTCCTCAGAACTTTAGTATTATGTGCATTCCCAAGAGTTTATACACTAAATATGGAACCCAAATATTTCTTCCTAACTCTATCATCTCTCTACCCAAATCTTACATCTGCTGCTAGCATATACTTATCCCTTGCTTTCACTCTTCCATTCTTCCTAGTATTTTTAACAGTATAATTCTCTAAGAACTCCTGACGTTATTTTCAGGTTACCTATAGCAATAAAATGGTGAAATGAAAACTTTATTTTCTTGTTTCTTTACTCAGCTCAAATGTTCAGGAGTTAAGGCTTAGAAATAGATTCACAGGTGCATGGGACATTCTCCACTTAGGAAGAGAAACAGTCTTGTTGGGGCTGGGAAAGAGAGCATATATGGCATGACTGAGAGTAAGGGAACTTCGGAATGTTGAGCTTTTTAGTCTTTAGTAGGCTTAAATGTTCAGCCAAAACTCTGTTCATCTGCCTTCTGTGGAGAAAAGCAAAAAAAAAAAAAAACCGAGGTAAGATCTAGCATTTTTTGCAAATCTGTTTCATAAGTGTATAACACATATGTTTCCATACTCATAATGCAATTGTTTCTTCTCTTCTTCCCCCCTGCCAACTGGGAACACAATATGCACCCAACACACCTATAAAAGGTTGACTGGAAAAAATTATCATACTTTACAGTCTGCCAAAGGAATGCTTGTATTAAATTGCTTCCGAAGGAGAAAGTTGCATTGTTATCAGAAAAGGGGAGATATAAAAGAATCATAAAGTCTGGGTCATAATGTGAGTTTACAAGTCTATTTGCTACTTAATTTAAATTATAGTGGCAGCACAAGAAATGGTGGTTTGCCAATAGCCCTAGGACTCAGGCCAAATGCTTTCTTTCCATGAGCTACCACCATGGCTTACCTCTGCTGTAAACAGTTAATTTCCAGGAGGAGATATGCCTTGTAACTCCTCTTATGAGAAAAATAAAAGTTAGTAATCACAGAGAGGCACACACTTTCCTCTGCTTTATAATTAATAAGCAGCACATTCAGGGAGGTGCAGACACGTGTCAGGAAGTTTCCTCCTGTTGTTTTGTTTGCCTTGTGTTGCCTTTTGTGCCCACATTAGTTCAAAACTCAGCTATCTGCCTAGAACTGACACATGAACCCCCAAAAGAATGAAATTAACATCACAAAAATGTACCTTAGAATTTGATGTGGTTTGACTTTATTTATTGTTGCTCATACTGAATTCTACAAAGTAAAATTACAGTTACACTAAGACGAATCACATTCTCTTTTGTTTCTTGTGTCTCCTTGATGTGTAAGTGTAAAGGAGGCCAGAACACAAGGGATAAACTCTGCTGTCTAATCTTTGACCAAATCTGCTTGGCAAATTTGTTAAGTGATAGAAATGGGGAGGAAAAACTAGTTTTGATTGATTTCCATCACTTTGAGTGTTATCTCAGAGTCTAACATCATAAGACTTAGAAAAACAAACAAAAAGAAAATTAGATTTTTAAAAGGTGCTTAGTTTATTATTATTTTCACAATCATGACTAATGATATTCTGGGGTTTTAATATTAAACTAAAATATTTTACACTATAGCAAAATGGCATGCTTGTCATTAAAAAGATATTATATATTAGTACATGTAAGAAAATAACATAGTTAAAATATCCTCATGTTTTCTGCATTCATGTTTCAATTGTCCTCTATACAAAAGGATTTTTTTTGGGGGGGAGGATATTTTCCAAGAGAGTATTCCGTAGTGTAGTAGACAGTCTTTCCCTGAGCAGATAAAAACAAGTATCTACTCCCTCCTTTTATAATATCACCAAAGACACATCAAATTACTATTCCAACAGAGTCCAATTTGGGTAACAAACAAATGAACTGAAGTTATTTCCAGAAAATTGGTGTATCCAAAGTAGCTGTACCACTGTGATGTCTCATCCCATCATGCACAATGACTTCTCCTTAGCTTCGCAGACAAAGGACCTACTTCTGTCCCACTTAGTCATGAGTCTGCCTTGCATAGTCCTACGCTAGCAACACTTGAGACCATGAAGTTGTGAGGGCAGAATCATACAGCTTCCTCAGAGGTGTAGTTGGATGGAACAGAATCTCAGTTAAAGGCTCAATGACCTCCAGTTTTTTCTTCTCTGAGGGAATGCTAACGATCAACAGGACTGACCTCAGGTGTCTGTTTCAAGACACAGCTTCTGAGATGAGACTGTCTGTCCTGCTGAGAGAACAGTGCTCTACAGAATATAGTTTAAAAAAAAGAAAATAATAATAATAAGTGGTGTCTTAGATACTTTCCTATTGCCATTATATAGTACCATGACCAAGGCAGCTTATAAAAGAAAGGATTCAATGGACCTTATGGTCACAAACAGTCAGTATGCTGTCTAGTCTCATGTCAGCTTGGCACACAATCTAGAGTTACTCTGAAAGAGAGAATCTCAGTGAGAAAATTCTTCCATAAAAGCCAGCTGTAAAGCATTGTTCTTTTCTCATTTATTTGATTGTGCTTTTAATTGTAAATACATTCTTCTCTCTATGAGCCCATGTGAGTTCTGCATCATTGATTTGGTGGGCCATGATTTCCTGGTGTCCTCCATCCCCTCTGACTCCTACAAATGTTTCTCCCCTTCTCCCATGGGGTTCGCCAAGTTCTGGAGATGAACACCTCCAACTTAGACCCTCTCTCTACATACTGTCTGGCTGTGGGTCTTTGTACCTGCTCCTATCTCTTGCCAGAGGAACTTCTTGGATGATAACTGAACAAGACACCAATCTATTAGTATAGAAGAATATCATTAGGGAATCATTTCATTGATTTTTTTTTGCCAGTTGTGTTTGGTTCTACCATAAGTATCTAAACTATCATGTCTCTGGTTCCTGGGCATCCAGACTGTGTAGGACCTGGACTCCCTGTTATGACATGGACCTCAAGTCAAACCAAACACTGCTTGGCCATTCTTACAAGTTCTGTGCCACCAACCCCAGCATATCTTGCAGGCAGGACATATTTTAGGTCAAGAATTTCATGGCTAGGTTAGTACTCAGGTGTCTTTTTCCATATCCTGGAGAAAACTGTCTCAGGCAAAAAGACTAGAACATAGTGGTGAAGGCTCCACAAAGGCACCAACTCTACCTCTCTTCACTGAATGAACCGTGTGGATGCTGTCCTCAGCATTTTCTTAATTAGTGATTGTTGAAGGAGGGCCTATGTCATTGTAGGTATGGCTATCCCTGGGCTAATGGTGAGCAAGCCAATAAGCAGCACTCCTAATGACCTCTACAGCATCTCTTGACTCCAGGTTCCTGCCCTGTTTGTGTTCCTGTCCTGACTTCCTTCAATAATGAACAGTGATATGGAAATGTAAGCCAAGTAAATCCTTTCCTTCTCAACCTGCTTTTTGGTGGTGGTGCTTCATCACATCAATAGAAACGCTAAGACAACTTGATGCCAGGAATGGGGTATTTCTGTGACACACTTGACTCCCTCCACCACCCCAGAGGCTTGTGGAAGGACTTTGGGACTTTGGGTTAGAAAGTCATTGACTATTGAGAGCTCAGTGATCTGTTTGAGGAAGCTTGGAAGATAAGAATGTTGAGAGCAGTGCAGAAGATGGAGACCTGGCTTGTGACGTTCCAAAGGGAAGTTTAAAGAGTCTATTAAGGCGATTTGCTTTTGAATTGAGATTCTGTTGTTCTGGTCAGCCAGGGATGAAAAGCTAGACATAATTAACAAGAAATTGGCAACTTAGAAGTGAAAACTTTGCATTACTGAAACAATTGATGCTGACTGACTGGAGCTAAGAAATTAGCAGTGATTGAGAAGAAACCAGTATCTTTGAGGTGAAATCTTCTGGGGAATGTTTCATTGAGGCCAGAACATGCAAGCTGTGTTCCAGAGACAATGTTGCATCTCACACTGGCATCCAACTTGGTAGTATAAGAGTCACCCATGTGGTATTGATTTTTAAGGCACAAAGGGGTCATGAATAGCAGGTTACATTTGACACTGTGAGAGGACAAAAGGGGCCACTGGTGAAAGTGAAATATCAGTGGGTGTTGAAGGGGTACTGCAGAGAGGTTGAGGTTTTACACCATAAAGAGAATCTATGAGAGGATATTGGGGAAAATACAGCCCAATTGCAGCAGAAGACCTCAAAATTTTGGAGATGACATTGAATAACCATTAAGAACAGCAACAGTGATGGAGTGGAAACAATGAGAGCCTAGAAAACAAGTTGTGTGTGTTGCAGAGGCAGTGGAGACATGACCCAAGCTCCTTGGAGGATCCCAGAAGATTGTGAGTGAATCTCAGACAATTGGACATTGAGTTATTTATACTGTTTGGTTTTACATAGTTCAGATTGTGACCGTCCTGTGGTTCCTCTCTCTCTCTCTCTCTCTCTCTCTCTCTCTCTCTCTCATTTGTTTTTGTTTTATTTTTTGTTATTCATTGTTTTTGTTTTGTTTTGGGGGTTTTTTGTTGTTGTTGTTTTGTCTTGTTGTTTCTTTCTGTTTTGTTTTTTGAGACAGGATCTCTTTCTGTAACCTTGGCTGTTCTGGAACTCACTCTGTAGAGGCTAGCTTTAAACACAGAGATCCACCTGATGCTTCTCCTGAACTGTGGAATTAAAGGCATACATCACCACAACCACCTGGAGATTCTTCCCTTTTGAAAAAGGTATTTATTTTAATTTTTATTTTTACAGAAGCCCACAGCTGAAAGATTTCAGACTTTTAAAAAGTTTGGATATTGGAAAGATCAGATATTTTAAAGAGACTGACATTTTAATGTGTTTGAATTTGTAAAGTCTAAGGGACTTTTAAAGTTATTTTTTAATATGAGATCTTGGGGATGAATAAGAAAGGAAATGTGTGGCTTAATGATGATGTGTTTGTGCGTCAAATTTACATGGGGTCCATTGTGCAGTCTAATATTATGTCAACCTGACAAACAAACTAGAATTTTCTCAAAGGAGGGAAAGTCAATAAAGAAAATGCCTCCAGGGCTGGAGAGATGGCTCAGCCGTTAAAGGCTAGGCTCACAACCAAAAAATATAAGAAAATGCCTCCATAAGACTTATGAAAATGATCACAAGCCATTTTCTTAATTAGTGATTGAGGGAGAGGGCCAAGCCCATTGTAGCTGTTTGCATTCCTGTCCTAGTGGTCCTGAGTTCTATAAGAAAACAGACTGAGCAAGCCATGTTGAGCATGACAGTAAGAAGCTCCCCTCCCGTAGCCTCTGCAACAACTCCTGCCTCCAGGTTTCTGCCCTTTTGGAGTTCCTGTCCAGACATCCTTCAGTGATCAACAGCAATGTGGAATTATAATCCAAACAAACCCTTTCCTCTCCAACTTGCTTTTTGGGCATGATGGTTAATCACAGCAATAATAACCATATCTAAAACAGTTAGAGACTACGCTGATGAAGAAAACGCATGGTAGCAAATTAAGGTCCTCATGCTTAGGCAGCAGGTGCTCTTGCCCACTGAGTGATCTCCTCAGCCATGACACTTACTTTATGTGTACACATGCATTCTCACTCTTTCTAGTGAACTTTAAAGACAAGATGTAAGTTCAAAAGACCAAAGTATCAATGATTTCTAAACAATGCTAGAGTAGCAATACAAGTGTAGGCCCTTTAGAGCACCATTCCTTGGACAAGGGTAATGCCATATACCCAGATCCTTATTTCTCCTATAGTAGATCTTGGCAAGTTTCCATTTCTACTTCTTCCCATGAACTGGAACTTCTTTGGATGGCTTTTCACCCTGGTGTCTACCACAGTGTTTTCCTTAGTGAGCACTTGTTCTTTGAATGAGTTTATGGAAGACTGAATGATGTTGCAACCTTGTCACATAGGATTTAAAATAATAAATAGGGAGCTAAAATGATTAAATAAAGTATTGTTAGACAAGGAATTATTCCAGATTACAAAGCATGCTCTGGTAGTACAAAATCTAAAATATCATCTTGGTGGAAAGCAGAAAGATATTTTAGAAAATCTAAAATTCTCATTACTTCCTCTGAATCAAAATGCAAGTATTGAAGAGTGTGTAGATGTTGGTTCATCTACCATTTTGTCAGAGAGCAAGTACAAGAAGTATAAAGGGTGTCAACGTTTGTTGTTCATTGTCAGCACTGCTCTGAAAATATGGCATTTGATAAGCATGTGCTGGAGGAAACTTAAAAAAAAGTGAAAGTTCATGTCAGGATAAGTTCAACTCAGCTCAGTTTTTTTTTTTTTTGGGGGGGGAAAGCTGAGTTTAGTGATTATAGTTAAAGAAGAAGAAGAAGAAGAAGAGGAGGAGGAGGAGGAGGAGGAGGAGGAGGAGGAGGAGAAGAAGAAGAAGAAGAAGAAGAAGAAGAAGAAGAAGAAGAAGAAGAAGAAGAAGACTGGGGCCTATGATATGGTTCAGCATGTTCAGATGTTTGTCACTAACCCTGAAGACATGAGTTCAATTCCCAGAATCCATAAGGTAGCAAGATAGCTGACTTTGACGAGTTGCCCTCTACCGTCCATAAGCACACCATAGCACTCAACATATTGACATCTACCTTAGTTTACAACTTCATGTGAATCATCATATTATTGTGCAATAACACTACCAGAATTAATAGTGCACTCTCACCAGCCCTGAAACATTCTCTCTCTCTCTCTCTCTCTCTCTCTCTCTCACACACACACACACACACACACACACACACTTAAAATGAATAAATAAAAGTAAAAAATGAAGTGATAAATAAGATTTGATGGGCATAGCTACAGTATCTCTCTTCCCTGGGTGAGAAACACCCAGAAGCCTATCATTTTCCTGATTTATCTCATAATCGACTTCTTGTCAAAGGATTGAAAAAGAAAGAGAAAAGGAAATAATTTTAAAAGTTCCTTAAAATTCTGGGTTTGAAGTTCCAAGTCATTTCTTTTTAAGAAGTTACCAATTATTCTAAGGAGAATGGTCCTATTAAAATGTTTACTTATGCAATCACAACTAAAACTGTGGACTGCCCATGCCCTGCTGCCTGCTTATGCTATCAGACCCTAGCTTTGTCCAGCTCATGAGGGATTCTGGTCTTATGACACAGTCATTACCCAGAGTCTGCTGCCTTCCTGAATTTCTCTTCAAATTTTCAAATCTCTTGGCAATAATCCAGGTTTTGGAATTAAATAAAAAATGGACTTTAATTCTAATAATTATTAGTATTGCATTATTAATATTACAGATGAACAGTAGTATATTTTCAGTGTTTAAGTTCATCAAAGACCACCCAAGTTTTTGATGCATATATATATATGCATACATACATATAAACCAAGAATGGTAAATAAATGGTAAATATATATATATATATATATTTGTGCATATATGTGTATGTGTTATATATATATTTACCACTCTTGGTTTATAAGGTAAAATTGAAATTAAGGTTTGCACATATGGCTCTTCGGCATCAGACTGTTTTAAGTTCTGCCTCCTTTTGCAGACATGCTAGGATGTATTGTATTAGGCTAAATTGTGGTCTTCTGTTATATTTGAAAATACACATTGTAACCATCTTACAGTGGAGGTTCTTCGATGCTTATCTTCTACTTGGAGTAGAATAGGGGGTGCTGTCAGGCGCTGATATGTCTCGATATCAAAAAAAAATCTTGATTTAAGATAACATCTTTGAATGCCATATTCTGCAGATCTCTAGGGGTTTTTGAAGATGCCCTATCCATCTCTTGTATTTAGATAAGCAAATGTTGCTTGTCTCTTAGCAACTTGATTACTGGGTAGTTTAGAGAATATCTGTGATAGACTGTCATAATAGCTAACAAAGAGACATGTTTGCATGACTAGGAGTTTGTTTTAACTATCCTAGACTGTTTTAGACGGTTGGTATCAAGAGGTCAGAGCTTCACATTTTATTTTTAAGTATCTCTAGGTATGATACCATTGGGAAGCATTATCTTTAAATTTGTATCAATATACAAAGATCTATTCAATTGTGGTTAAATATACTCTTAATTATGTATCAATATACCAAGATCAATGCCTATGTATCCCAATATGGTTGAATTAGTGGCAAGCCTTTCTCTTGGCATGAAAAAACCCCTTGCACCAACTGCAGACAGACTGCTGTCTAAAAAGGACAAAACTTGGTAGCAGGGAAGTCAACAGCCTAACTCTGCCAAGACAGGGTAGGTAAGTCCTTCATAATCCCTGCTCTACAACAAATGTCTGTCAGAGAAACAGGACCCAAAGCCTGAAGATTGATGCTGGAATGTATGGAGAGAAAATGGGAACTGTCCAGGCAGTTATTGGTATGTTCTTTCTTAGTTTTGGAAGCTGCAGGCTCTGCACTTCCTATATAAGCAAATATATTTATCCCTCTCAGGTCTCTGAGGTGGTTGAAGAATAGAAAGATAGAATCTTATAGTTAAATTTTGAACTGTTTAGGAATCAAGAGGGTGTTATAGATCTAAGAAGATACTCTTAAAAATGTGTTGCAAGATAGTATGAATGTTGAGTCACATATAGACCTTTAAACTCATGGAGTTGGGTAGATAGTAGAATGTTAAAGTCAGGGGCCAAATAGGTATAAACTGAACATTGGGAAGGTATACTGGGCCAATTTACTCTCATAAATGTGGCATATTTATATCTATTGTTTTGTATAATACTTACTGTTATAAGAGAAGGAACCAGCTGTTGGACTGAAAGGGGAAACCTCTGGAGGGAAGAGGGTGGAAGGGCGGGTTAGGAAGGGGGAATAGGGAGGGGTTTGTTACTGAGATGTAACTTGAAGAAAAAAAAATAAAGTATTTAAAAAAAAAAAGAAAATCCTAAATAAAGTCAAATGGAAAACTCTAAAAAAAAAAAGAAAATACACATTGTAAAATAAAACAAAGCATATTCATAAATACTGGATATCCTTGAATATTCCGATATGAAAAGTCTTAGTAGGTAACCTCAAGCTTGAGTACCACAGTGATAATAACTTTCTGTGACCAACATGATGTATCTTTCTATATTCACTTAATAATATATCACATACATTCCATCAGGACAGTATGTATAGATCCAATGCATTCTTTTAATAGATGATTAATATTTCTTGTTAGACATCCTCAGTAAACTTTTAACCTGTGCCCTATCAATAGAACATTAGCATGCTTTTAATTGAAGCCTTCCTGGTTAAAAAAAAAATCTTCAAAGATAACAATCTATATACCTATATACCTCTATATCTGCATTTTTATAATTTTATTAGTAACTCCTGATTGTAGGAACACAATGTCCTAGATATAATTTCCAGGAAGTGCATAAATTTCTTTCTAAAACTGTATTGTTTGAACTTGCTCTTCTTTCAGATATTTTTTAAATGGTTAGAGACCATTGTAGACTCAGGTGGAATCTGCGTTAGAATCTTATTCAAGAAGTTGGCAGAAATTCTACCTCTTCCTCGACATGTAACAGCACAAGAATTCCACTGCCACCCCATTTTAAATCTGTCTTTACAATATCCTGAGTAGGGGGGACAAAAGGCTTTGCAGATTCATTGAACCTGTATATGACAATAATGACTATTTAATATGTCAATACTTGTAACTATATCAGAATCTCCAAATGGAGTAGCCCACAGAAATACGAGAGCTTCCCAGTGTAAAGAACTCAGCTATGTGCATATGAGAACAATCTGAAGAGTGTCAGACAGTGAGTCGTAGAGACAAAGAAATGTTAAGTCAGAAGTCGGTTGAGCTATGGCAAGTTCATCTTTTGTTTATATTCTATGGACTGTATGAGACAGCAAACTATTCAATATGATGATTATGGGTCCTGTGAAGAGAAAGAATCAGCACATCTTCTAATAACATAAAGCATATTTCTGTCCTTAATTAATATACATGATTATTATAATTACAGCCAACTATTTTCTTCTCAGACTAAATAAAATAAGTGTTAGTTTATTTGCATAAATCGCTGACTGACTGGAGATGGAGCTCATTTGCAGAGCACCTGACTATCCTCAAGGCTAGCACCAAGAAATTAAATGTATTGATGGCAAGTTAGGTGGATAGCTTAGATCAGGATTCCACTTGCTTGGTAACTTGGTAACTTGAAAAGAAAAATAAGCTGTTCTCAAAGTTGAATTCATTCTAATTTTCTAATCAACACGCAAAGAAGTTTTTTTGTCTTCTATGTTTTTAACATCTTTTCCACCTTATGCAACCCCCCTGACCCCAATAGAGACATCCTTTTTTAACTCCATGTTCACATGTCTCCAAACTGTAATCTGTATTTGCTGACATCAAAGGGATGTCAAAAATCACCAAGAACCAATCCATGTGGGAGATTTTTTAAAATAAATGTATATTTTAGGCTGCCCTACGTTTGCTTATTTCTTTTTTTAAAGAAAAATGATAATCATCTGAAGAGATATCCAGAGTTTGCTATTCTTATGAAATTCTCAAGGCCATCATTACATATCCTAGATTGTAAGAGATGAAACTGAACAGCTTCCTAAGCCGCATTAAATGACTTACTGTTTCCTGAAATAGTTTATTGCTTTATTTCCTAAAAAAAAAAAAAAACTATTGCCACTAGATGCGGTGATTCACATCTATAATCTCCACTTTCAAGACCATTGTAGTGGCAGATAGCCTTGAGTTCATGGGCAGCCTTGGCTGCAGGGTGAGACTGTCTCTCATGGTGTTCTTCCTACTTTATACTTATTGGATTGCCATTCTTCAGTTCCTAATTCTGCCTTGTAAGGTTTTACATTCTCCATAGTTACATAGAGTACACATCCAATTACACTTGAAATATATCCTGATTTACATTTGAGAAATGATTGTGTTTTACTTCTCTTCTTTGGAATATTATGTTTCCACATATAGCCAGTTAATATTATGATGATTTCAATTATTATTTCCATAGTACATGCAAGGAAAATATGACTCAAATAGTGAAATCAGGAGGTAGAGAAATGATTCAATGTATAAAGTATGTATGTTTCAAGCATGAGTTCATATAACCAACCCCCTTTTCAATGCTAGGCAGTGTGGTGTCTACCCGCAATCTGTGTTCTGGAAAGGTAGAGACTCGAGATATCCTGGAAAAGCAAGAAGCCTAGATGGACCAAATCGTTAAACTTTAGGTCCAAGTTAGTGACCCTTCCTCAATTAAGGTCAAGTATTTTCAAGAAAAACTACCAATATTAACCTCTGACCTCCATACACAGATATACATAGGGATGCATGGACCTGCACACATACATTGCCCACATCTGGACACACACACACACACACACACACACACACACACACACACGCACCCACACACACGTGTGTGTGTGTGTGTGTGTGTTTATAATATATATATATGTGTGTATATATATAGAGAGAGAGGAAGCTTGAAGTTTCATTGAAATGAGTACTACATAGCACACACAAAATTCAACACAGTCCTGCCTGACTTTGAAGCTTCAGATTTTTCTGTAGTATTTTCTTTCTTTTTTTTTTCCAAACATTTATTTTATTACTTTGTTCTATCTCCATTGCCCCCCCCCCCCTCCACCCCCTCCTGGCCCCTCCCTCTCACCCTCCACCTCCTCTCCCACCCATCCCATCCCTCCTATGTGGGGTGTATCAGCCCCCTTCAGTTTGTTAGTCACATAAGGTCTAAGAGCTTCCTCTTACACAGGAGACATAGATGGCAGATCCACTAGGGTAGGTGGCCCACTGACAGGTAACCAAGTCCCTGTTCCTGCTCATTTGTGTCTATTGATTGTAGGATGGTTATCCTATACTATAATGACTAAAATCTAGTTATAAGTAATATATGCTATGTGTATCTTTCTGAGTCTGGATTAGTTCACTCATGATGAGCTTTTCTAGTTCCATCCATTTGTTTGAAAATTGCATGATTTCCTCTGATAGCTGAGTAGTATTCCATTGTGTAGATGTACCACAGTTTTTTTTTTTTTATCCATTCCTTGGTTGAAGGACATCTGGGTTGTTTCCAGTTTCTAGCTATTACAAATAAAGCTGCTATGAGCATAGTTGAGGAGATGTCCTTATGGGCTGATGAGGAATCATTTGGATGTATACCCAGGAGTGGTATGGCTGTGTCTTGAGGTAGAACTATTCCAAGTTTTCTAAGATATTGCCAGACTGATTTTCATAGTGGTTGTCCAAGTTCGCACTCCCACCAGCAATGGGGGGGTATTCCTATTTTCTCAGCAGCCTCGCCAGCATATGCTGCCTTTTGAGTTTTTGATCTTAGCCATCCTAACAGGAGTGAGATGGAATCTCAGAGTCATCTTGAGTTGCATTTCTCTGATGATTAAGGATGTTGAGCATTTCTTCAAGTGTCTCTTGGCCATTTTAGATTCCTCTTTTGTGAATTCTCTGTTTAGATCTGTAGTATTTTTCTTGCACTCAGTAAATGTTAGTTAAATGATTGATTGTATGATATGCCAGCTAATTCTCTAAAATTGGGCAATTAGGCAATCATCCCTCATTTCTGTCAACCTAGAGAATATTAAAAAAAAAGTATTTATCTTTCCTCAGTACAGAATCCAAGTAATATTTTCCACATAGATTATTAAGAAAGAGAAAAAATAGAGTAGTTGCTTTGTGTCTTAAAGAGCAATGTAATCTCCTCCTAGCTTTAGGAAGCTCTAGAAGTTCAGAAAACTGCCTCACTTCTGTGACTAGGGAAAGAAGATTAGATAGCTGAAGGTTTGTTCAGTTAAGAAAAGCTCATAAAATAAACCCAGCATTTTAATAAAAATAAAGCAACCATTTTGAGAATTCACTTAGTGTCTCATCTAACATGAGTGTTTATCTTATCACGCAATACCACTAGACACCAAATGTTTCATTCACCAGCTTTAAACCCTGCAGTTCAGATGCTTCAGAGAACAAGATGTCACAAGACACTCAGTTGGGGATGTTAGAGTCCAGCTGTGAAACTAGATATCCCTGAGCTCTTCCAATATTATATCTTGCTTTTCCTGATAATCTAACATTTTTAGCTGTTGCATTTCTTATGAGCAACTACCCATGCTACTTTTCTAAACAAATGACCAAGTTCACTGATCATCCTATATTATAACCAAACTAAACTAAATATATATATATAAAGGAGCTACCACTTTATCAGTCTCTGAAATCATTGTCTTAATATGTTGTTAGGTCTATACTATAATATATTTTACCAACTCAATTAAAGGATCTTAGCCATATGTACAAGAGAGAGAGAGAGAGAGAGAGACCTGGAAAGCTCACACAGTCTTCCCAATGTCATGTGCCTGTACTCCTGCCATGAGCAGTAGCTGCAACCCACCTTCTCTGTCTTCTTGATATTAGACAATATTGTTCCATCTAACATGGATAAGGTAAGCTGAGTCCTCATCTCTGTGTAAGTGCAATTCTCCAAGTCCCAAATAAGGCTTTTATCCCCAAGGTGTAAATTAATTTAAATAGACTTCCCTTGGACTTGGCACTTAGCAGCAAGAAAGCAGAGGCTTGACTTCCTGGGGACTTGGATTACTTAGGGATTTTGTTATTAACTCTAATCAATTTTAGATTATTAGAATGCTGGCAACATGGGGGAGATAAATATAGTTCATATGTTTCCAAGAAGAGGAATCAGAGGCCTTCAACTTCTGCATTATGAGTCTCATTCTGCCAAAGAGACTAATTTCTACCTCATACATCTGGTCTGGCCTCCAAGAGGTAATTGCCCAAATGCAGCCATGTGACTGTGGGCAGGAGAGCCTGCGGTCTTCCTCTGTGTGTGCATTTGTTCCTCAGAATAATGTGTAATTCCAGGATATACTTGTTTTCTCCTCCCCAACAGACTAGAAAACTTCTACACTCACAACCTATTGGGTCTAGGTAAAAAGGAAGTTTAGAAATAAGCAAGGAGCGGGCAGAAGAGATAGCCTATTGAATAAGAGCACTTGCTGTTATTCAAGAGAACCAAAGTTTGATTACTAGTACTCACATCAAGAGGATCACAATGACCTGTAGCTCCAGCTCCAGTATATCAGAGACCCTTTTCTGGCTTCTTTGATTAAAATATATATACATACACAGAGAGACCCATATATAAACAGTTATACACACACACACACACACACACACACACACACACACACACCACAGACTCACACACACTGACACACACACAAAACAATGACACATACAGATACACAGATATATATACATACACAAATATAGTTTTAAGAAGTGAAGAGAAGGGCGGGCCAAGATGGCGGCGACCTACACTGACGCATTTTGAACGCGGGGAAAAAAGAGCCATAAAAACACAGAGTTTTTGGGCACTGTGCAAAAACAGGAGGGGCTGGACCCCCCCCCCCGGGAACACTCACAGCTCCCAAGGGACTGTTAAAAGTCCCAGGGCAAGGCTCTCCCCATCTCTCACAGCCACTAAACCCGGGATTCGGGAACTCCCATTTGGAGAAGTGCCTGGTAAGATCGATCCCAACTTAGAGCAGGCAGAATCGGGGTCCACTTGGCCATAGATCGCTGGCCTATTGGGCTCCCCACACATCAGGTTGAACTTATACCCACTTAAAAAACTTTGCGAGATAGTGGAAGGCTTAGCAAGGAACAAACAGGGGGCTCAGCAGGTGGTCGGCAGCCGCTCGTGAAGCGGAGGGCGGGAGGTTCCAAGAGAGCGTGGGAAGCTGGGAACACAAAGGCGGGCGGGGGGAGGGGCGAATCTCACGCACTCACGGTAGAGCAGCTGGGGAAGGAGCACGGCTGGCAGGGCCAAATCACTGCGAACCCACGGCAGGTCATCTGGGGAGAGAGACAGGCATGGGCGGGGCCAGGGTTCCGTGCACCAACGGCTGAGCTACTGGGACGAGAGGTCCACTCAGGCAACCGGAGGATCCGGGGCTTGGGGTACCCATGGGACCCGTGGCGGCGCAGACAGGAAGGGAATCAGGCACAGAGTCCAGCCATGTGGCGAGAAGCCTAGAGAGAAACCAGAAATCGGGTCCATAGATGTATCCTGGAAAATCCAGACATATTAGGTGTGGAGCCAGACACTGTCAGCCTCCATGACGACAAACAAAGCCCATAGAATCTGTGCCTGGGCAAACAGAACCATTACAGGCTGATAACTCACAGTGCAACATAGGGAAGTCTGAATTGGGAGCAGTGAAACAATCCTGGTCCATTAATCACAACCTGGGAATAGGCTGCACCAGCTCACAGTGACTCAGACGATTAAAACCACAGTGAGCTTTAAATACCCCTGTAAGCAACGACAGATAGCCAAGTAACTCGTCCCCTGTACCAAATCATCCACTGTGGTTCCAAGCACAGAAAACAGACAGCTAAATGCTTCCAATGGCGAAAGGTCAAAAAAAAAAAATAGAAATCAAGGAATTATGACTCCAACAAAGCAGAATCATCCTAGCTCATCCAATTCGGATGACCACACACCAACAGAAACACATGAAAACGTTGACAATTCTGCATTATGGAAAGTGATAGAGTCCCTGCAAGAAGAACTTAAATCTATGAAGGAATTCAAAGAAGCCACAATTCTACAAATCAAAACAAGGAACTACACCATTAAAGAGCTCCAAGCCATGGTGACATAGCTTCAACAGGAAAAGGAAAAAGCCATGAAAGATTTTCATATAAAAACAAGCAAGCTGGAGAAGGAAATGTACAAAACGAACAAAACCATACAAGACATGAAAATAGATAGAAACAATAAAGAAAACACAGTCAGAGTTAAAAGAGGAAGTGGAGAACCAAGGGAAGAGAACAGGAACTACGGATGTGAGTATCAACAATAGGATGCAAGAGATGGAAGACAGGATCTCAGGCATGGAAGATTCAGTGGAAGAAATCAGTACAACATCCAAAGAAAATGAGAAGCCTAAAAAATCTCTCCCACAACATCCAAGAAATCAAGGACTTAATGAAAAGATGGAACCTAAGAATTATAGGTATAGAGGAAAGAGAGGACTCCCGACTCCAAGGTCCAGGAAATATCTTCAACAAAATCATAGAGGAAAACTTCCCAAACCTGAAAAAAGAGATGCCAATAAAAATCCAAGAGGCTTACAGAACACCAAACAGATTAGACCAGAAAAGAAACTCCTCTCGCCACATAATAATTGAAACTCCAAATGTACAGAACAAAGAAAGAATATTAAAAGCTGTAAGAGAAAAAGGTCAAGACACATACAATGGCAGATCCATCAGAATTACACCTGACTTCTCCCCAGAAACGTTAAAAGCTAGAAGGGCCTGGTCAGATATGCTACAAGTCCTGAGAGATCATAGGTGCCCAGCCAGACTACTTTACTCAGCAAAACTCTCTATCAACATAGATGGAGAAAACAAGATATTCCATGACAAAATTAAATTTAAACAATATCTACCCACAAACCCAGCCCTACAGAAAATCCTAGAAGGAAAATCCCAACCCAGAGAAGAAAACTCCACCCAAGAAAACAAAGGGAATAGAAAACCCTTCAGCAACTAAACCAAAAGAGGCACAGGACCACCGCCTATACCAAACTAATGGGAAATAACAACCCCAGGTCACTAATATCCATCAACATCAATGGACTGAACTCCCCAATAAAAAGACATAGGTTTACAGAGTGGATCCGCAAGCAAGACCCTTCCTTATGCTGTATACAAGAGACACATCTAACTACGAAAGATAGACACTGCCTCAGAGTAAAGGGCTGGGAAAAAGTTTTCCAAGCAAATGGACCCAGGAAGCAAGCTGGAGTAGCCATCCTAATATCAAACAAAACAGACTTCCAACTGAAGTTAATGAAGAAAGACAAAGAAGGGCACTATATACTCATTAAAGGGAATATTCATCAAGAGGAAATATTAATACTGAACATCTATGCCCCAAATACAAAGGCACCTACTTTCGTAAAAGAAACACTTCTAAAATTTAAAGCGCACGTCGATCACAACACATTAGTAGTGGGAGACTTAAACACCCCACTCACAACAAAGGACAGATCATCAAGACAGAAGACAAACAGAGAAATATTGAATCTAACAGAGATCATGAAACAAATGGACCTAACAGATATCTACAGAACGTTTCACCCAAACACAAAGGAATACAACTTTTTCTCAGCACCGCACGGAACCTTCTCCAAAATCGACCACATAACTGGTCACAAGGATAGTCTCAATAGATACAAGAAAATTGAAATAACACCTTGTATCGTATCAGACCACCACAGAATAAAACTGGTCTTCAACAGCAAAAGAATCAACAGAAAGCCTACACACACATGGAAATTGAACAGCTCCTTACTGGATGACCACTGGGTCAGGGAAGAAATAAGGAAGGAAATCAAAGACTTCTTAAAATCCAACGACAATGAAGACACAACATACCCAAACCTATGGGATACATTGAAAGCTGTGCTACGAGGAAAGTTCATAGCACTAAGTGCATTCAAAAAGAAAATTGTAACAGCTCATATTAGTGAATTATCAGCTAAGCTGGGTGAGTTGGAAAAAAAAGAAGCAAACACGCCCAAGAGGAGCAGAAGGCAGGAAATCATCAAACTTAGGGCTGAAATCAACAACTTAGAATCAAAAAGAACTATACAAAGAATCAATGAAACCAAGAGTTGGTTCTTTGAGAAAATCAACAAAATAGACAGACCCCTAGCCAAATTAACTAAAAGACAAAGAGAAAGAACCCAAATCAACAAAATCAGAAATGAAAAGGGAGAAATAACAACAGACATCGAGGAGATCCAGAAAATATTTGGGTCCTACTTTAAAAATCTATACTCCACCAAATTTGAAAACCTAAGCGAAATGGACAATTTCCTTGACACATTCCACCTACCAAAACTAAATCAAAATGAGATTAACAGCTTAAACAGCCCAATAACACCTAAGGAAATAGAAACAGTCATTAATAATCTCCCAACCAAAAAAAGCCCAGGGCCAGATGGCTTTAGCAAGGAATTCTACCGGACTTTCAAAGAGGAGCTAACACCATTACTCTTCAAACTCTTCCACCACATAGAAACAGAAAGAATACTGCCAAACTCATTCTATGAGGCCACTGTCATTCTGATTCCTAAACCACACAAAGACCCAACAAAGAAAGAGAACTTCAGACCAATCTCCCTCATGAACATAGATGCAAAGATACTTAATAAAATACTAGCAAACCAAATTCAAGAACACATCAAAAATATCATACATCACGATCAAGTAGGCTTCATCCCAGGAATGCAGGGATGGTTCAATACACGAAAGTCTATCAATGTACTTCACCATATAAATAAGATGAAAGAAAAAAACCACATGATAATCTCACTAGATGCAGAAAAAGCATTTGACAAAATCCAACACCCCTTCATGCTAAAAGTCCTGGAGAGAACGGGCATACAAGGGCCGTACCTAGAAATAATAAAGGCAATATACAGCAAGCCAGTGGCCAACATTAAATTAAATGGAGAGAAGCTTGAAGCATTTCCTCTAAACTCAGGGACAAGACAAGGATGTCCACTTTCACCATATCTCTTCAATATAGTACTTGAAGTTCTTGCTAGAGCAATAAGACAACTAAAGGAAATCAAAGGGATAAACATTGGAAATGAAGAAGTCAAATGATCCCTATTCGCAGATGATATGTTAATATACATAAGCGACCCCAAAAACTCCACCCAAGAACTCTTACAGCTGATAAACAACTTCAGCAAGGTGGCTGGATACAAAATTAACTCAAAAAAATCAGAAGCCCTTCTTTATACAACAAATAAGCATACCGAAAAAGAAATAAGGGAAACAACTCCCTTCACAATAGCCACAAACAATATAAAGTACCTGGGGCTAACTCTAACCAAGCAAGTAAAGGACCTATATAACAAGAACTTCAAGCCCCTGAAGAAAGAAATGGAAGAGGCATTTAGAAGATGGAAAGATCTCCCGTGCTCATGGATAGGTAGGATCAACATAATAAAAATGGCTATACTACCAAAAGCAATATATAGATTCAATGCAATTCCTATCAAAACACCAACACAATTCTTTATAGACTTGGAAAAAGCTATACTCAACTTCATATGGAACAACAAAAAACCCAGAATAGCTAATTCAATCCTGTACAATAAAAAAGCATCTGGAGGTATCACCATCCCAGATTTCAAGCTGTACTACAGAGCA
>CAJQZJ010033689.1:1507489-1602638 GCA_907164525.1 Lophiomys imhausi | reverse complement strand
CACCGTAGAGTTGGTGGTCTTATGTATTCTGGAGTCATACGGAGCGGTGTGGTGAGGGTGCATACTCTTGGTCCCACCATTCAAGAAGAATTACACCCTTGGTCCCAGCTCCCAGCACACTGGAGACAGAAACAGGCAGATCCCGGAGCTCAGGGTCAGCCTGTTGCAGGGCAAACTCTAAATAGAGAAAGACTTCGATCCAGGAGTGGTGGAACACATCTTTGATCCCTTCAGATGGGAAACACAGGTCCCTGATCCCAATAATTAGAGTTCAGAGACACACCCATGGGATTTGGAGGGACCTAGGTTTGGAGGCTACTTACAAAAGTCCTTCTCGATGCAGGCAGATTGTCCTTTGGGATCTCAAAATATATACACTAGAGCTGGTTTAGCTCCAAAGTGACAGAATGATTTCTTCTTTAACCCGGATTGAAAGATAACGCTTTGTATGTTGTCAGAAGGCCAAATTTGCTTCAGGAGAAGTACTACCTAGCCCCCCATCCCCGCCCCCCCAAAAAAGGGGGCAATTGTCCTAGGGTTGGGATTGGGGCAGGGCTCTGTTCTTATCGTTCCAGGAGAATCGAAGCGTCCATTAGGGGAGCCCGGGGACGGCTGGACAGCGGAATTCTCAGCAGAGAGCAGAATCAGGCACCAAGGAGGACGAGTGACCCAGTTGATTCTGCCTGGCAGACTTCCTCAATAGCTGTCTCCATCGGGGGCCTGCAACCACCACAGCAATCCAGTGTCGCTGGGACCGTTCAGCTCTACACAATGCCCCGGCAGGAACCTCAGTGAAGCCTGCAAGATCAGCTTCTGCCTACAAACCCCTTAGGTCATCTAAACAGCTGAGAACAGAAGGACTGAACATAAAAGGAGTGTACTAACATTTTTAATCATTTTTCGCATTTGGGTTCGGGCCCCAAACAGGTCTACTACGACCCAAATCAGCAGGAAGTCACTTTAAGAGAGCGACGTCCCATGCCCAGAGGGTGGGGAGGGTGTTTCTCTGCCCATCTTTTGGGTTATTTGAAGGATAACTGAAAACTCTGTTATGTAGGGGAAGAGTCTACAAGCTGATAAATGGTCCTGTCTTAATGGGTTTTGGAGGTTAGCCCCAGGGAATTCCTACTTTTCCTTTTCTGTATCCTTCTTCCTCTCCTATGTAGGAGTGCATGGGCTTGAGAAAAATGAGATATAGACATAGCACAGGAAGGTCCAAGAAGAAGGGGCAGATTATTGAATATGCCCTTATACCTTTGTATATTGATACAAAATTAGTAGTTTATTTGGCTAAAGTGGTATTGACCATTGTTTATTGTGCAAAAATAAGATTGTATTGGATTACATCGGTATTGATCTTTGTATATTGATACAAAATTAAGATTATAGTTGGCCACAATGGTATTGACCCTTGCATATGGACGTAATATTAAGATTATATTGGACTACATAGGCATTGATCTTGGTATATTGATACATAATTAAGAGTATATTTAACCACAATTGAATAGATCTTTGTATATTGATACAAATTTAAAGGTAATGCTTCCTAATGGTATCATACCTAGAGAGACTTAAAAATAAAATGTGAAGCTCTGTCCTCTTGATACCATCCATCTAAAACGGTCTAGGATAGTTAAAACAAACTCCTACTCATGCAAACATGTCACTTTGTTAGCTACTATGACAGTCTATCACAGATATTCTCTAAACTACCCAGTAATCAAGTTGCTAAGAGACAAGCAATATTTGCTTATCTAAATACAAGAGATGGATAGGGCATCTTCAAAAACCCCTAGAGATCTGCAGAATATGGCATTCAAAGATGTTATCTTTTTTTTTTTTTTTTTTTTTTGGTTTTTCGAGACAGGGTTTCTCTGTATAACAGCTCTGGCTGTCCTAGACTCACTTTGTAGACCAGGCTGGCCTCAAACTCACAGAGATCCGCCTACCTCTGCCTCCCAAGTTCTGGGATTAAAGGCGTGCGCCACCAACGCCCGGCACCAAAGATGTTATCTTAAATCAAGGTTTTTTTTTTGATATCGAGACATATCAGCGCCTGACAGCACCCCTTATTCTACTCCAAGTAGAAGATAAGCATCGAAGAACCTCCACTGTAAGATGGTTGAATTAGTGGCAAGCCTTTCTCTTGGCATGAAAAAACCCCTTGCACCAACTGCAGACAGAATGCTGTCCAAAAAGGACAAAACTTGGTAGCAGGGAAGTCGACAGCCTAACTCTGCCAAGACAGGGTAGGTAAGTCCTTCATAATCCCTGCTCTACAACAAATGTCTGTCAGAGAAACAGGACCCAAAGGCTGAAGATTGATGCTGGATTGTATGGAGAGAAAATGGGAACTATCCAGGCAGTCATTGGTATGTTCTTTCTTAGTTTTGGAAGCTGCAGGCCCTGCACTTCCTATATAAGCAAATATATTTAGCCCTCTCAGGTCTCTGAGGTGGTTGAAGAATAGACAGCTAGAGTCTCATAGTTAAATTTTGAACTGTTTAGGAATCAAGAGGGTGTTATAGATCTAAGAAGATACTCTTAAAAGTGTGTTGCAAGATAGTATGAATGTTGAGTCACATATAGACCTTTAAACTCATGGAGTTGTTTAGATAGTAGAATGTTAAAGTCAGGGGCTAAATATGTATAACTTGGACATTGGGAAGGTATAGTGGGCCATTTAACTCTCATAAATGTGGCATATTTATATCTATTGTTTTGTATAATACTTACTGTTATAAGAGAAGGAACCATCTGTTGGACTGAAAGGGGAAACTTCTGGGGGGAAGAGGGTGGAAGGGCGGGATAGGAAGGGGGAATAGGGAGGGGTTTGTTACTGAGATGTAACTTGAAGAAAAAAAAATAAAGTATTTAAAAAAAAATCTAAAAAAAAAAAAAAAAAGAAGTGAAGAGAAACTCTGGGAAGCACACCATCATTGAAATAGTCTACAATTTTCAGTGATGAAGAGAAAAAAGATTAGATAGCACAAATTAAAAGAAAAACTGTTGGCTTTGCTCAGGGGTTACCTAAAATTTTTGATTTTTATAGTATAAAAAATCAAAATCATCCTCTGAAGAGATGATGCAGACCTGCCTTGAACTCTGAACTTTAGCCAAGTCTGACCTTGAACTTCTGATCAATGTTTTCAAGTGTTGACATTATAGCCTTTTACCATCATACCTGGTATCCTGGACCAGAGACAGAACTCAAGGCTTTGTACATGATAGGCAAGCACTCCCATACTGAGCTATATCCCAAGCTTATCATCACTATTCAAAAGATGTAAACAAGTTACACTAGGGAAAAGATATTTGCAAAACATTGATTACAAACTGCTTGAGTGCTAAAACTTCTATAAATCAATAAAATTTTAAAAAATGAAACAAGAAACAGGTAAGTGTGTGGGCAGTATATCAGATAAAAGGCATCTGAAATGGTAAGTAAATGGATGGGAAAATGCTTACTTTGTTAAAAACCTGCAAAATTCAAACTCAGAGCATCCTCGATGCCACTTCAGAGCCTTGGTTGGAAAGGTATTGAAGTACTAAATGGGTAAGACAAGCCTGACATAAAGATTCTTAGGTATCCTTGAGGGCTTATAAAATCCTCCTCAGGAGACAGTTTGGTGGCCTTTTATACAGATATCTCCATCGTTACTCTGTGGCTCAGGAGGACCACTTCTAGGGTATGTCTTACACACTAAAAATTAACATATCTAAGGGAAAACAATCTACTTGGGTGGGCGAAAGGCACTTGCTGCTAAGCCTGACAACCTGAGTTCATTTCCAGCACACAGCTCTGTGGTAGGAAAGAACTGACTCCCACAGGTTGTCTTCTGAATGTCATACATACAATCGCTGTAGAGCATAGTGCCCCACACATGCATGCACAAAACAAACAAATGTAAAAATACATCTGCTACATATTTCTCGACATCAGAAACTAGTACATAATGTTCATAACATCATTCAAAAGGAAAAAGTGAAAATAATCCAATTATCCAATGCCAGGGAACAAGGCTAAATAAATATGGGGTATTCACAGAACAGTGTACATTAGTGCCATAAAATGCCCTTTAGCTATGTGTCAAAACAGAAATGACTCCTAGAGACATAATACTGTCTTCTCATTTGTGATCTCTTTCAAGAAGGAGCATTGTGTGTCCTCTATGGGTACTTACTTAGGAAAGGAAAGGGAGCTTTCTTTGGGGATGAGTGAATTTCACTTACACAGACTTGGTGGTTCCACTGATCCTACCCATATGTTTCAATGGCTCTTACCCAATGTTTCTACTTGCTCTTGATTAGATGTTTACATATTCATACACATAGATGTGTTCACATGAATTTTTAAAGGGCAAGACAATGATGGTACTGCATGTAGGATAATAGCTGCCTCGAGAGAGATATGGGGCTGTAGGAAGATGGATGATCACAGGGTGGCTTTTAGTATCTTGGTTTGGTTAGATGGTGAGTAGGGAGGCATTGGGGATTTAATTACAATTTTTTATGCGCACATGCATTTTTACTTTTTAAAAATTTTAAACAATAAAAGAAAAACTAACAGGGAAAGAAAATGCACAGAGATGGACAAGGGAAAGAGGAGAGAAAAAAATTAGAGGAAGGAGAAAGAAGGACTGATTGCTACAGAGCATGGAGGAGGAACTTGTGGAAGTGGATTTCAGTTAGCACGGGAAAGTGCAGTATCATCTGTATCTCTGCGCACGGTGGAGGTGAGAGGAAGATGATGGGATGAACATTCTCCTCTTTGAGTCAGTCTTTGTTCCAGTGTTCTGCAATATCAGATGATACCTAGTCCACGGACCTTCCAGTTCTAGGCCTTCAGACACCCACTGACTCTCAGCTCTAAAAGTACAAGTGAGAAGTTACTCTTCAAAGCAGGAATTTGTTAAGGTCAAAGCATGTCCCAGTGGTGACTGTGGGCTAGAAGCCTTTGAAAGCATAGCTTCACCCACCCCCAACCCCCACCTCTATCTAGCTTAGCCCTGAAGACCAAAGATGGTCAGCCTGGTAGCTGTGAAGGATCCATGTCTCTCTCTCTCTGACCAGCCCTAAAGACTTCAGAGATCAATAAACACAAACCTTCCTGTAGCTAGAAATCTCAAATAATGATGGTAAAGGACAGATAGGTAAACATTGTCTTAATCCAGCTGAGCGCATCTCAGGTCTTGCAGATGGGGGAGATTTTGTAAAATTCTGGAGGCATTTTCAATCTTAACACCTTGAGTGTCAAGAGAGGCAGTAAGCGATGGTCTCGGTGAACAGAGAGCACAGATGCTTGCAGGAAGCTTCCACAATGCACAGGGCAGAAGCAACTACAAAAGATTATATGCCTCAGAATATCAACAGTGCACTGCTGAAGAGAAAGTGATGAGAGGTTTTTTTTCTCTGTAGCCAATCTAAGCTGGCTTTCACCTGACCTAGGAGTTCCAAGCCAGCTATGTCCTGTGAAAGAATTCTATGTCATGGACCTCATAGTGCTTTACTGCAGGGGTTATTAAGCCAAAGATCCATAAATTGGCTTAAGGCACTTTATAAAACCCATGAAATTATATGCAAATTTCATTCACATGTGCAGTTTTTAAACAGAGATCTAAAGTTTTAAACTTTATGAAAAGCTAAACACTCACACGTCTTTTACTCTTTTCCTGGAGGGACTGAACCAATGTAATCATTTTGGAAAGAAACAGAAACTTTGGACTACAGTCATATGTGTCTCAGTTTCCAAACCTAGAAATGACATAATGACTTAAATGTCATCACTCCTATTTAGATTACCTAACTGCTGTAGAGCCATCCTTCACAGTACCTCTAGTGCTCTAGGAATGTGTGGACTTTGATGATTTGCATGTGATAAGGGGAGGTGGCTCAGCACATTACTAGACAATAATATTTTAGGGTGTATGTATTCACAAGTGAGTTTGGGGAGAAGGGAAGAATGGTAGCTTTGGGGAGAGACACCCAGGGTTTCAATGCATTTTGTTGTCCTCACAAGTATGAAGTGGATGGGATTCAAACACGGAGAAAGAATAGGCTGTGAATCTATGCAGTGAACAGAGACTCCTGACTGGACATTTAGATTCTACAGTCGGAGACCCTCCGTCTCACCCGCAGGATGCCCTTTAGAAAGAGCTGGCACTTCCTTATTCAGACTCAGAGCAGAGATCTGTAGAGTAACTTTAGACAGGAAGGCTAATGCAACAAAGTCTCCTGAAGAGGAGACACATGTTAAACGTGTGCAGTCTGACAGGACCCAGACAGTGACTCCAGCCCCTTCCAGAGGAGCATCTGCTCAGACTTAAAAGCCACTCCGTGCACTTTCCTCTCCATTCCAGTCCTGGGCTCTACTAAGGCTCACTAGTGTTTCCATTCTCAGTTTTCCCTCCTTTTGCAGGTGTAGAGGTTCCAAAGAATGACCTCAAGATTAAACCAAGTTACCGTATTACATGGGCATAAGGAAGAAACTGAGGAACACAACTACAGGACTCCCCCATACCACTGGGAGTGAAATGACACGAGAGGAAAGGAGAATGTGTAAGCTTCAAGTACTGTCTGTAATGGTCACACTAGGAAGCAGTTGAAGTTATTGGATTAATATTAAGTAAAGTTGCTAAAATGTCATTGCTTTCCAAATCTGAATGACAATATTTTTTTAAAATTTGTATTATAAAATTTTTAAACAGCAAAACTGAGCAGCTGGTCCTACAGGCTCACCAAATGATTGCCGTAGAGTAGAGATTCTTGAGGGCTTTTGTCATCCTGCAGTGTGTGTGTGTGTGTGTGTGTGTGTGTGTGTGTGTGTGTGTAGATGTGAGAGTATTTATTTGTTTGTTCATGTGCGAGTGTGTGTATGTGTGTCTGTATGAATGTGTATATGTATATGTGTTTGTGTGAGTGTGTATGTGTGTGTCTGTGTGCATATGTGTATGTAGGTCTGTCTGTGTGCATATATGTATGTAGGTGTGTCTGTATGAATGTGTATATGTATACATGTTTGAGTGTGTATGTGTGTGTATGTGTATGTATGTGTGTGTGTGTTTGTGGATGTGTGTGTGTGAGTAGCCATGAGTGTTGAGGCCAGGCATATGCTCCAGGTATTGATCTCAGAACTCTGTTTACCCTGTTTGTTGAGATAATGTATACCAGTTTTATCTATAACTCACTTATCCCTAACTCTAGAATACTTAAAAAATTTTTTAAGTGAATAACATTATTCCAGTTTTTTATATGAGTGTTGAGGGTCAAATTTGGGTTCTTGTTTATGTGTAAGCACCTTACCCACTAATCCATCTCCCCTGGTCCTAATATCAGTTTTTATATCACTAAATGTTTTATCAAATGCCACTGCGGTGGGCCAGGAATTGTGCTGACCAATAACACACATGAACAAATATTGACCTATACAAGCCAGCTTAGCATTGACCGAAGGGGTGACTTAAAGTTTTTCTTAATTACTACACACTTAATAATTAATTACAATTGCTGTAATAATATCAGTATTTTTAAAATATATAGCACCATGTGAGGCTTGTAAGCAAGAACACAGTCAATCTCCAGGAATATATTTTGGGAGTTTCCTGAAGGAATTTAGCAAAAGAAGGGCAGGAAAATATTCTTGGCAGAGAGAAGTATGCCTTCAGAGACAAAGTGAGAAAAAAAGAGGGATGTGGATGGAGAAAGATAAGTGGTTATTCAGTTACACTGTGTGGAAACATTTATGCTACCCCAGATGTTTTCAGACTTCAAAGAGTCTCTTAGTATTTCCCTCAGATAGAATGTAAAAAATTTAAAAAGACCCCCTTCAACTCTCGTTATGGATAATTTTTTGATTACATGAACCAACGTCGGGGTTAAGAGGAAAACCACAAGTTAAAAAGAAAACAATTCAAACAGGAAATAGAAACCTTCAGTGGTGACTGGAACGTATGAGACTGGTTAAAAAATGTGTTTCTGTTTCGACTAATGGGTCGTTTTCACCTGCTCCTGCAGACCCACCTGGCCTCAGCCCCAGGGCAAGGGGATGAGCCCTTTCCAGCTACATCCCCAGGATGCGGAGGTGACCTGAAGGTCAGGGCACAGAAGCTGAGCCTTTGTAGGAGAGGGTAATCCTCAAACAGGAAAATCCACTCCAGGGTCATTTGGAGAAAAGTGGGGAACTGCTGGGCTCAGGGAATCACCAGCTGGGTTTCCATGCGAAATAGTATCATCAGTGACACTCAGAGCCAACCCCCGCGTGGAAAGCGTCGGGTCTGCCATATGCCTGGAACACCTTTAGAGTTTGCTAATGCCCCGGGACTGACTGTGAAACCGAGCTAGGGAAAACCAGCTGGGGCTGCGCAGAGAATGCAAGCGGGTTGGAAGAGAGCCCGTTTCTTTTTGTGTGAATTTGATCAAAGCTGAAGCTTTTCTGCAGGAGCTACTGTGCTAAGGCAAGAGCGCCAACCCTTTCAAGCCACCCCCAGGCTTTCAGGACAGCCTTAGCAATCAGCTGTGTGTGGTAGTTTTGCC
Source organism: Lophiomys imhausi (assembly GCA_907164525.1). NCBI lineage: Eukaryota > Metazoa > Chordata > Mammalia > Rodentia > Muridae > Lophiomys > Lophiomys imhausi. Next base: position 1,594,103 of record CAJQZJ010033689.1, on the reverse strand, counting down.
TTTTGCTTTTCCTAGATGATTTAGAAATTGTTGTTGCCTGTTTTCTTTGTTTTTGTTGTTTGGTTGGTTGGTTGGTTGCTTGGTTTTATGAAAAAAAAAAAAAAAGAGCCCTTTGTGCCTTTGTGTGATTATGACCAACTGATAAACACTGGATCTGAGAGCCTTTCTGAGAGCAAAGGGTCCTTCCTATTTTCCTCCTTAAAAAGACACAGAAAGCACAGAAAGGAACAGAGTTGATCTTATCTAGCTCCTTCCTCCCTCCCTCTTTCACATTTTACTTCATTGCTGGAAACGCATATTCAGGCAATCCAAACCACTGGAGCCCTCTGTTTCTACATGTTAAAACTCAGACCACCAGTCCAGAATGGTGGGGAATGAGACTATTTTTATGCACTGTGAAATTTTAAAGGTATAAAGCATTGCAAATATGTAGGTGGTGGTTCTCACAGTCTTAGTGTGTTTTTGGAGTTTCATAACCCTGCTAGTCAGAATTTAGGGGCTGCTTTTTTTTCCAAGGTTGTGGCTTGCTGTGGTCTTTTCCCGGTAACTGTTCTGTTCCAGGCATCCTGTTGAAAGGTGTTGAGCTGGGAAATAGAACTTCATACATTCTCCTATGCTTACCATGTCCTCTCTTTTCTCCCTTGTATACCTTACATCCCTTTATCTCTTAGCTTTCCAGGCCTAGCTTTCTCCTTCATATAAAGTTACTAAAATCAAATCTTACAGTCTCTGAAATTATCTTTTAGGTAAGAATTTATGGTTTTTCCCTCTTCTTTATGAAGACTGGTAGTAAATTATTTCATCTATGTATGCTTGTGAATTTTGTTTCCAAAATAAGAAACTAATTAAAACTGGGAAATTCATGATGATGTAAAGAAGGGTAACATAAGGGCTGAGGTAAGAGTCTATTATTTCCTGTGAATTCAATGATACATAAACTATTTCTCTCTGAATTATTCTAATGCATTGACAGACAAAAATAAGCAATGGTATAGTTTTTGAAACCTCAATCTACTAACTGTAGAGGCTATATCACCATAGAAACCAATAGACAGTCATCCATGAATGTAGGCAAAGGCCCGTAAGCACAGCACCAGGGATGAGGGGGCAATACAGGGAATTCAAGATCATCCTCAGCTGTATAGTGGGTTCCAAAGTCAGGCTGTGATACTTCAGACCCCATCTCAAAAACAGAGGGGAGGGAGACAGAAGATGTATGGCTTACGGGTTAAGATCACATGCTGTGAAAACATAAAAATCTAGGATCCCATAAAGTTGGAATCCCAGGACCCCTTAAATGCCAGGCATGCTTCTGGTATACCAGTAAGATGGGGGGAGAGAGGAGTATACCTGTGGCTCACTGGCTGTCAGCCTAGGCGAAAAATAGGAACTTCATGTTCACTGAGAGACCTTGCATCAAAGAAACAAGTTAGAGATGACAGAGAATACTGGCCTTCCTTTACCCTAAGTGCATATATAAATTCACACACACACACACACATACAAATTCCATATGAATCCATTCATAATATACTTTAACACATGTACAAACCACACACAAACAAAAATAAGAGAGTGCTAATAAAATAACTGTTTGTAATGTGAAGGAACAATGGTGACATAAATAGCCAATGTTGGCTCAAATGACCTTCTGTGACCTCCTAATAATTTCCATTGTTATGCATAGCTAGTTGCTAAAACATTTTTATTTTATGTTAATATCAGTCTCCTTCCAATCATTACCATATAGTGGACCCATTTGTGCCTTCTAAAGCAAAAAAGACATAGCCAACAATACTTTGTACTTCCCAAGAATATATACCTTTAAATTATTCCTTTTGATTTGATACATTTCAGTTCCCCACCTCCTTCTCATCCATACTGCCCTTAGGACTCTCTGCTCTTGGGCTTGCTCTCTTTGGACGTAATTATCAGTAGTACACATTGTGCTAGGCCCACCTATGATTGCACATCTTCAGTGTGTTTGTGTGTATATTTGTGTGTCCTTCAAGTTTTGTTTGGTGAGACCCAGAGAGACTCGTCAATTAATCCAAGTTGTCTACTTTCCTCATTGGTAATTTTATATCTTTCCCCTGATATGCATAAATAATACGCATTCTTTTATTTTGTTACTTTCTTTGGGCTCTCTCAAACAAACTTCATTAACCAAAGCCAGGGGTGAGTTTCCAAAAATGCTGTGGTTACACTGAGGGAAAGTATGCACATTGAACATATCCCAGTGTTTGCTTTCCAAGTCCCCAACTACACATCATGTTTTCTTCTTACCTTACTTACTCTAGGCTCCTCTTCGTTCAGCTCTCTCAGCCACTGCCTATTCTTTTAGGTTCCTTTGAATGTTTAATTCTTACCTCCTAATTCTCTTCCCTTTTCAAGTCAAAGCCATTAAATTCTGTCTTTTTTCAATCATCAGCACCCTGAACCCTCATCCACTACTGTGTTTAGAATGCCAGAGACTATTAGAATGCAGATGATGATTCTCTGTGTGAAAACTCAGCAAACAAAAGACTCCATAGTTAAGCACAAGTCGCCAGTCTTAGAAAGCAATGGGAGGTTATAAATAAGCAATTTTTTTCCTGTCACATATTCAGATTCCAAATAAGAGATTTCTTCCATGCTCTGCAGCTGGACTGTTTTCCATTTTGACAGCTTTGTTAGCAGTTGATGGTGTAAACCAGAGTTAACCAGAACCACATTTCTTCTGACTCTTTCCAAAGAATAGATTTTTAACACCTCTCATAGACTGGCTGTCCAGGAAGTCACCAGTCTGGTGAATGTTGGTGTCAGCAATGACAGCATAAAACAATTAAGATGATGTAATCTGATCAGTGAAGAAAACAATGGGATTTTTGTATTCTGAAACTGACCTTGATATTCCAATAACTAAATAATAGTTGGATCAGTTTTATTGCTTTTGAGCTTTATTCAATTCTTTTGTCGATTTTGAATATCATTATATACTCTGAAACTAGGTTTTTAACTGAAAAAAAAAGACCCATGATTATTTACATCTATGCTGATCTAGTTTCCCCAAATGCCTAACCCCTAGAGATTATGTGTAATCTTACTACTAAAACATCAAATGCACTGGTGCCTCTTCCTTGGACCCAGTCATCAAACCTGTAGCAAACCAGTTTCATTGGTGCTGTAGACAAGGCCATCTTTCTCTTGATGTTTTCCAGAATAGAACAAATCCATGTGCTGCAGAAGCTCACTGTGTGATGTTACTTCCTTCTACCAACAGAAACTCTAGCTATTTAACAGTATTGTAAATGGTACTGGTACATATAAGTAGTTGCAAAACTGCCCTTCTTGGTTTGAAAAATCTGAAAACTGAAATCATTTTGTCTAACACATTTTTGGACATTTCTATACTGAATTTAAATTCTGTAGTAAGTAGAGGTGTCTTTCCATAGCATGAACTCATTCAGAAAGGGAATGGAATAAAATGATAATAAACAGAGCGAAAGTTTTGTGCCAACAACTGTTACTCTGGTTCAAAGATTTTCCGAGAGAGTCAACTATAAACATGACAGCCTTGAATGTGATATCAGCAAGTGCATGTGAGTTTTCAGGTGAACATCTTGACACTGAAGAAATGTGCAATACCAGAAATAGTGTCTTTGAAACCAAATCCATGTCAAAAAAACAGAAAGGTTTGTGTGTGTGTGTGTGTGTGTGTGTGTGTGTTTTGTAGTTGTTCTTGTGTTTTGAAAAGCTTCTTCAGTGTTATCAAATGATATGTGGAATTATTTGAAGTTAAAGAAGTCAGGAGAAACTATTGAAGTTTGCTCATGAATCCAAGACCTGCTATTAAGGATTCAGGGTTTATGGGAAGCAAAAAACTTTACCTAACAGTCTCTTCCAGTAGTTAACACAAGTGAACACAATGCCACTGGGAAATATGCATACTAAGCCCACTATTATAAAATGAAATATGTTTATTCTTCAATTTTTAATGATGGTTAGAGTTTTGACCCAAAGTATCCCCTCAAAGCTTCATGTGTTGAAAGCCTCATCCTAAATTAAACAATAGCCAGCGTTGGGGCTTTTGAGAAGTTATTGGGTTTTGGGAGAGCTGGCCTTATCATGGGATAGTCCAATGGTTTATATTATGGTAGGTTATTAGGATGCTGCAGAAACTTAGAAGATGGAACGTAGTAGAACAGAGTGGGTCTTTAGGAACAGCTGTTGGGGTTAAGGCACCCTAGATCCCCAGTAATATGTAAGTAATTCTTCAGTAAAGAGGTGTACATAATCTTGTAAAAGCTGAACAAATTCAGGAAAGGAGTAAACAAGAAATAATTCCACGGAGGAGCATCCACTCTCTAGGTTGTCTAGAAATTTTCCAGATAATTAGTTACCTGGATTTTGGAAAGTATTTCATGTGACTCTCCTTCATTTCTGGATTTTGTTTTGTTTTTTTGTTTAGCCTTACAGTCAACTTTCTATAACATCGTGTCTTAGTTAGGGTTTCTATTCTTGTGAAGGGACACCTTTACCAAGGCAACTCTCATAGAGGAAAATATTTAATTGGAGCTGCTTACTGTTCAGAGATTTAGTCCATTGTCATCATGGTGGGAAGCATGACAGCACGCAGGCAGGCATGGTCCTGGAGAGGTAGCTGAGGACTCCACATTTCTACCCACAGGCAGCAGGAAGGGACTGTGAGCCACTAGACCTAGCTTGAGCTTCTGAACTTCCTCCAACAAAGCAACACCTACCTCAACAAGGCTACACCTCCCAACAGTGCCAGCTCCCTATGACCCATGGGCCATTCTCATTCAAACCACCATACACAGAGATGTCAAAACATTTGCCAACAGAAATTACATGACTGAGTGACATGAGGTGTTAGTCAGCTTTCTCGGTATTGATTTACATTGGGCTCTAAATGACCATTGGATGTAAACTACACATAAGGTAAAATATACATTTCAACATGAATCCTCATCAAAATATTGAGTTTAAACCAAGAAGTAAGCTGACAGCACTTAACATCATATTCCTGGTGGTATTAATTAAACTGGATTACCTGTTTCACATCTCCATCTAGTTGTTGGCATTGTTTTTAAGTTAGGTTTTATTTGTTTTACTTTTGCCTTTTTGTTGCTTTGTTTGTTGAGACATGACCCTCTCCATAGCCCCAGATCATGTGGAACTCTCTAAGTAACTTAGGTTGCATCAGACTTGCGGCAATGCTCTGCTCTGCCTCTCAAGCGCTGAAATTCTAGGCCTGAGCCAGTGCACTTGGACAATTTCAGGGTTTTTGTTGCATAGCTGGACAATAGTCCAACTCTGGGCCCTATGCCTAAATGGTGTGATTATCTGGATCGGGCCTATTAGAGAAACATATGCTCTCATGTTTGTCACAATCCCCAAATCTCCCTACTGTGTTTTGGACAGTCACACTCAGATTTGTTGCCACCAATCACCTGTTGCTCCCTACCCCCGAACGTGAGAGACCTACTTGACCATCTATAGGAATGTAGGGTCAGAATGGCAGGTGATATGATTGAAGAGACAAAACTAGAAGAAAGAGTCTTCCAATCACGTGGACAGGTGTGTGGCTATGGAGGGACGTCCTCCTTCTTCATTATCCTCCATGGGCATCCGAGTTCATGAACACTGTTGCTTTTCTTAGTAGGATCACCTCTTTTATAGAATGGAAAACTCATTCTTGGCCAGAGAAATCATTGAAATATGTTGTCAGCCATTCCTATCAAGTATCTTTCAAATTTAATAACCTCAGGAAAATGTTTCTGCTCTGAATAAACTGTGTACTATAATGTTCAATTTAAGAACCATTCTTTTGGTAAAATATAAAATCAAAAGTGAAAATGCTACCTCAGATTTAGATAGCAACATGAGTGCCCTAGCAAGAAAACCCCTCATTCCTTAGGGCTTTCTGTGTAGTTTTTCCAAAGACTTTTTTTTCTTTTAAGTTTCCTGTAAACAACCAATAATGCACAGTGTATTGCTTTGTCATTTTATCATAAGGTATCTTATGAATACCTTGTGAAAGGTATCTTGCATCTCCCATCAAGTCATTTTAACAATTTTAATTCTCTCTATTTCAAAAGGAATTAAGTTAAATTTTTAATTTTTTCCCTTTCTATTAAAAAGTGATGGTATCTAAAATCTCTTTTCAGGCATGAGTGGTATAGAAAACACAAAATATGATTTTTTGATATGTGAATAATTCCCCAAGTCTAAGATGCAAAGAATTTGCATGGTTTTGTTTGTTTGTTTGTTTTACAAGCTTGCTCTTTTAAAATTATCTAATGGGCCTCTGAAACAGTGACCATGGAGTCCTGGGCATTTGTCTTCTACCTGACGTGGTCTTTGGCAATGTGGAAAGTCCTGGAATGCCTTGGGGAAATACTACTTTCTAAACACTCTCTCTTCAATTTCTGTTTCAAGGAAAAGAGGTACATTGCTGATGCTGAGTCCAGGAGATTTGTATTTCCATAATTTGGTTTGAGTGTCTCAGAGCACAGGGAGTTTGATTTGTCCTCATGCGTTTCAGATCACAGGTGTTTCCCGTTAAGACACGCACACTGACTTTAACGGAATCCCACTGAGCGGTGGGCGCAGGATGCCTTCTGTGAACTGCCAATAATTATTTGTCCTGGCTTTGTTTCTGGAGATTCTACTTAAATTGGTTCAAAAGCTGATAATCTGTTTCATCCCTAAAGATTAACCCCTTAAAAAAATGAGTGTGCTTTCCCGTAATTGGACTGAATGAAAGAGCTCTCAGTATCGTTGTTAAATTAGAGAATGATTTTTAAAGTGTGATAAAAGGAGGCTTCGGGAGAGCACTCAACCTGTAGCACTGCTAATAAAATAGCTTCAGTGGCTTGCTTGTTCTCTTCAGCAGACAGCCAGGTGAAGAATAAATCTAAACTGGCTGCTGCGTACTCGCTCATATGACAGACATGCTGACTGTTCTATCTGTGGGAATAACACTTGAATCTAATCATTTGCGAATGTATTCTAACCTGTAGGCCTCTAAAACACGATACATGTTTAACAGTTGGTTCTCAGCAGTCCTGTGATTCTAAAGTGGCATAGCTCCTTCTCAAAGAGTGAGCAGATTCTCAACCTCCATCATGGGTGTGTTGGATACTACTAAAGAAGCTACAAGGAAAAATGTGTTTCTTTTCATTCTTGTTGCACTGCTTACCTTATTCCACAGTGGACTTCGAATCTACCCTTTTTAGGTGTAATTAAACAGAAAGACAGCAATTTATATGCTATTTGGGGTAAAGCGAGTAGAGCCCATATAGACAGATAGGCAATTGTGACTTATTATATTGGGGTTAATCAGGATTAAACAATTTTGATAACAAAAATAAAATTGTTGGCTTTATTATATCCTGTTCACATTATTTTATATGTATTATTTTGTGTGTGGGTGTTTGTAGGGAATTTCTGCTAATAAGATAGAAGTCTGGTACTTCTGGAAAGTACCCTGAACTTGGTGCTAAAACAAAGTTTTTCCATTAAAAAACTCCCTTTTTCCAGTGGGAGGAAAAACCCTCTTCCATCTTATCTGAGGAAATCAGAACCTCTAAAGAAATGTCAAGTGGCCCAACCCTCCCCAGATAAAAAACCTCCCAGCAAACACCTCGAGATTTCTGAAGGTACTTCCACATTCTAATAAGGTCTGTTGGTGCCTTGGCTTTCAGCTGGTGGCATTTGTCTATGTCTCTAGCCTACCTAGAGTTCCTCCCCAACACCTACTGTACATGGATAGTTAGGTATTGCATTTCCTTTCTCTGGTAAGACAGAGCAAATCAAACACATTCACTTCCAAAACCCCTCCCCACTGGCCAAAGGTTTACAATGTCCCTATTCCCTAAATAAATTCTCTTTCTCCATGCCTGCAGCATGGATTCCTGAGTCTGGCTGTATGTTTTGGGTTTGGGGGGGGGGGGGATGCTCTTTCTTCCATGAAGAGTTTGCCACCTGCATGGCTGTCCAGGCTTGCACAGGCCCCAGGCTCTTGCCTGGCCCACTGCTGCCTAGAAAGGTTTCCTACTCTCAGCAGCCGGGGATCCTTTCTAAGCACCAGCGCCCATGCCTTGGTGCTGCTGGTGGGCTAGGCCTGCTTGGGGCCCATGCTCCTGCTGAGAGGTGCTGAGCTTCTGCCTCCTCTCCTCACACCACTCACCTGTCTGCCTAGCCTGGCTCTGGGAGCCCTGGGAGCCCTGGGAGCACCAGACTCCTTGAAAATGCCTGGTCTGGTGCTGGCAATTCAGCTAAGAGAGCTGTAACACTTGGCAGTAAAAATAAACTTTTCTCCTGCCTCCCAACCTGGTATCACCCTTTTTAGTCCAGACCTTCCAGTGGAGGAGCCTGCATTTCCAGCCTGCTCTTGGACCAGGCTTGGACTTCCCTGCTGGAAGCTACAGGTGTTTATGTACACATGTATTTTCATGTTTATGTAGCTTCCCACCTGTGTGGAGGGTGCACACATGTGCATGCTTACAAAGGCCCGGCAGCAATTTTGAGTGTCATTCTCAGGAAGATGGTCTGCCTCTTTAAGACAGTGTCTCTCATTGACCTGAAGCTCATCAATTGGTTCAGAATGGGTGAGCAGTAGGCCTCAGAGATCCTTCTCTTTCTCCATTCCTAGGGCTAGGATTACAGGCACATGGACCCACACATAGCTTTTTTAGGTTCAAGGCAGATACTCTTGCTTCAATGACAGATACCTTACAGACTGAGTGATCCTGTTATGTTTTCATTAATAAGTCCACACTTATATCTACATATATATCTATATATATACATATATAAACATATATATACATATCCCAGTGAATTATCTACAAAGTCTTAATGACAGTTTAGCTTGAATGTCTATGTTTAAGTCCAAGGAAAAAAATTTAAGTGTCATATAAAAAGAACAATGGCTAATTTATATTCCCAACTAAACAGAAGACATTCTATGGTTAATTTTGCTGTTATCAATCATTTTTGAATATATAATCTACCCACATGTCAAAGAAGCCTTTGAACCCAAAAGACAGGTAGAAAGAATACTTAATGACTTTAAATGAGTTAATGTTCTAGATCTGGAAAGCTTTCTGGAGAGTTCAGATTGACAAAGGCCACAAAACTACTACAAAGAATACTAGAATAATCATAAAAAGTAAAAATGATATTGAAAATCAGTGGAGAAAAATAGATCCAATTACTAAAATACGAAGAAAAGAGAACTTTTCAAAGCTAACAGTAATGATGTTTACTGTATATTTTGTTCAATTGCAAACAATGTGATGCCAGAACTAAAAAAAAAAAAATCAAAAAGTCATTAATTAGAATTAATGAAAACCATGCACAAGTCAAACTAAATTTAAAACATTCCCTTGTGGATAGGGTAAGTAACTGTTCTATCATCCATTAGATTCTTGAGAAGACTTACGGTTTAACAGTTTGTTGTTTCTTGTATACTTCCTCATGCTAATGCCTCTTTGAGGCTACATGATGGTTTCCGTCAATGATCATACTATCATACCCTCTAACTCTACTGTCTTTTTCTTTTAAGTATAATAAAAGACTACAGTTGTTCTGGGCTTTATTTGAATTTTCTAAGTTTGTGCCTGCAATTGCTTGTTCCATGTGGAAAAGAGCACTCATGATCTTTCACACTGAAACTTTATGTGACTGTTTTTTAGGTGACCTTAAACTCCTACAGGTATAGCCCAGGAGTTTAGGAAACTGGCCTGCATGGAGAAAAGCATGGACCCCTTGAGTACTTAGACCAATGGACATAAACTCTAAGAGAGCTCTGATATGCTCTGCCATGCACTAAGGGATGATCCACCAATACCACAGCCAACGGGGTGGACTCTCCTTGGATTGGCTTTTGTCTTTCTGTGCTTCCTGGCCAATTTCCCATTAGCCAAAACTAATCTAATATCACTTTACTCCTTCAAGGCCCACAGTTGTAGCTTTTTTGTGTCAATTTTATTTTGCCACTGGATCTTACCTTTTAAAGTAAAAACATTTTCAGAATCCTTTGCATCAAAACACTGAAAAACAAAAAATTGGGCATCTTGGTCTTGATGGCATATATCCACTTCATTCATGTCCCTTTCTTTTCCCATTAGTGAATCCTGAAACAATAGTTCACATATATTTTCTCTCCCTTTTACCTTCTACCTACCCAGCCAACAGTAAACTTTGACTCAAAAACATATTTAGAAAAATCATGAGTTTCCAAACTAAATAGATATCTTTATCACATGTGATCTTCTACTATTTTGACAATATGGAACAGTGTTTTTTTAAACACTGTTTCTAAGGATTTTCTGAGATGTTGCATGGTTGTTTTAGATGCTTTCGATGTCTATCCCAGGTCCTTTGCATAACCTCGAGATGGTCTTCCTCCTCTATCCATATTTATAGTTTTATTGCCCTTAAAATTGCTTCTTCTGTAGAGGCCATTGCATTCACATATGTAGTTTATGAAAATGTCTGCCAGATATTTTTATGACCTCAAAGTTTACCTTCTAGGTCTGGTGCCATAGGAAAATTTAACTTTGTTATTTTCAGATGACCCACAGCAAATAAGTTTAATTTGTTCAAATTCTATTCATGATTTCCCTCTCCTTATTCATTTATAAAACTGCTGTATAATCAAATGTTTTCCATATCAATTATTTGCCTAGTATCAACTAAATCAATGCCTTCAAAATCATCAGGACCTTTGTTGATGTTTTGCTTTTTTTCTCATCATCAACTTAGTGAAATGTACAGATTTGTCTTCTAAATAGTTCACAATCACCTCTCCATTGCCATGACCTTCACCCTGTTTTTTTTTTTTTTTTTCTATAACGGCCGGGCAACATCTATGGGAGAAAAGTACTTATATCTGTTACACCCTTCAATCTGTAATATTTCACAAGGAAGATAAACTTGTAATGTGACCATTCTCTATGTATGTATGTATATATGCTAATGCACACACACATATATGACATTGTTTCATCTAATTATAATTGTTTTAAATTGCATATTATATATGTTATATATACAATATTATATGTAATAAAACACAATTATATTAAATAGGTATTGACAAGAGTATACAACTTCAGAGTTAAACACACACATGGGGTTGTCTGAAAAAGGCTATCTCCAATTGGCTCATCCAGCTATGGGGCATATGAGAAGTCTAGGAGTTGAACTAGAAAAGGCAATCACTGTGGAGAAAGCTGAGAGAACAAGTAAACCATTGTGACACTAAAATCGTAAGTATCCCTTTGTCACAAGAATAAGGAAACTGTGAGGCAAGGTTATAGGAGTTAGGATAGTAGAAAACTTCTGACAGCAAGAATAGGTGCTAGGACATGTATGTTTAACAGGAAATTTTATAAAAGAAAAGTCACATTTTGGGTGAAGCATTCTGGTGACCATCATGCACTCTTGTATGAGAGTTGCAACACAGATTTGATTACAACTCCTGTTCTTACCTGGAGCCTATGTGATGAGCTACCTTTACTTAGAACAGACTATTACTGATAAGCAAAAACAAAACAAAACAAAACAAAAAAACCCAAAAACAAAATCATAATATGCAGTTAACTGGCATAGCACATTCCATTTTAATGATGCTGTATTGAGTGTTGTAAGAATGATAATATAAGTTGCTTCCTTCCCATGTTGCACCAACCACAAGATAAAATCTAATCTTCTAAGCATGGCCTTCAAGACCTTCTAAGGTCTTTTAATTTGAAACTTAAAATCATCTTATAAATACTGTCAACTTTTAAATCAACACCAAGAATCTATTATAGGATTATTTACTAAATCTTTCTCTTTTGAGTTGTTCAGATTTCAGCTTTAACCAGTGCTAGAAATCAACAGACAATGGGGGAAGAATTTGAGGCATGCTCTTTTGTAGCCCAGGCAGGACTCAAACTTGCAATGAAATTAAAGACCACCCTGATCATCTGACCTTTCTGCCTCCACCTCCCAAATTCTTGGAGTACATGCATGTGCCACTGTGAAGGGTTGGTCTATGAGGAGCTGGGGACTGAAGTCAGGGCTGCCTGCCTGCTGGACAGGGGTAGAGCAGCTGAGCCCTCTGTAGCCTCATATCTCTTTATGCTGAAGCATTTTCTTCTTCATTACCAGAAAAAACTGCACACACTACTTCTTTGGCTAAGTGTCAAACATCTGTTTTTCTTCTTTCTTATTTAGCAACATCTCATTGCTTATTAACAATTTTACTGATAGCTCATTGGTTCAGTGGATTTTTAAACTTATATTTTCATAAATATCGCTTAATAGTAGGTACATCATTTAATAACCATGCAATTTATGGGAAGCCTTTAGACCTTATGCTTATATTTGTAAAATTGAAATGGCAGCACCTCTTTCCAAAGGATATTATGAAGTTTATTAAGGGATGACACATTTCAAAAGACCAGAGCCAGTCATCCTTTCTTTTACACTATTAATTTTCACTTCACCTATTGTGCTGTATGTGGACAATTTGCCTCTTTTATGCAAATTATTATGAACATGATTTAGATTTGTATTCATGAGTAACTTACAGAATGAAATGAAGAAATAGATGTAGCATATCAGCCTTTCAGTGTAGTCTTTCACAGACTCTGTGTAGCCATAAAATTAACTCAAACAAATAATACATGGGTAAAAACCCAATAGATTATAAGTTGCATCCCAAAATTGTGATTCAAAATATCATAATGGAATGAGAGAGTTAACATTTACCTCTTATAACATTTTTCTGGATTTATATCATTTTTGTCAGTAAATTCGAAGAGAAATTATCTTTAAAATAAGGGCTTTATTTTACCTTATAGTTGTCTATTTATGAATTAAATGCATTGGGTTAAGTATTTAGGATTAAGCTATAGAAGACAACAAATACTGGAGACTCTGTGTACTTTCTTTTATTTATACTACATGTGGAGCAATCTGCCCTCCTTTTGGGAACTCTAAACAAAACTGGCTAATTTCTTTGTTTGCTTATTTTTCAAGACAGGATTTATCTTTGTAGCCCTGGCTGTCCTCGAAGTCACTGTGTAGACCAAGCTTGAATTCAAAGATTCTCCTGCCTCTGCCTCCTGAGTGCTGGGATTAAAGGCGTGTGTCACCACCCGGCTTAAACCGACTAATTTCTAAAGGAAGGTATGTAGGGTGCTAGAGTTCCTGCAAAGGTTAGTTCTTCACAGCTTGACTTCCCCAGTTGAGCTTATTTAGTTTGCAAAACCAAACTCAGAAAGAACATGGCATCTGACTGCAAGTATTTGAATGGTTGTCATGTGAAAGTATTCAGTTTAGTTTCCAAGTCTTAGTGACAGAATTAAACCAGCGGGAAGAAGTTGGAGAGTGGCAGACACTGTCTTAACACAAAACAGAACTGTAAAACTTTGTGGAGATGACAACAAATGTAATGGACTTCCCAGAAAGGAAACAAGTTCCTGCAAAATGGGAGGCTGAGGTCAGTGGATGATCTAGGAAAAGAGACGTTCCCTGGGGGCAAAAAAAATTTAGTCTCAAATGTTCTTCCATTAATAGAGAGGTTAAGTGTTGAGTCTGCTCCATGCTGAAAGTATTTCCAAATGCCTTCAATCTGCCTTCCTGCGGAGCATCACAGCCACTAACACAGGGCAGCACACGGTGCTGGTTGCTCATGCTCCTGTCCACATGCTGCCGGCAGCTACGGCTCGGTGATGCTGCTCCACATCCCCACAGAGTATCACACAGCATCCCCCTCGCCTAAATTAAAGATTAAACTGCCATTGTTATTCACTGTTTCATAAAACTGAAAAACCGTAAGTCAAACGACTGTAAGTGGAGGACAAAAACAAGCAATATCTTGATCTTTTGAACTTTTCAAATAGTCCATGAAGACAAAATGTAAGATTAAGAATTTTATTATTTATTTTAATTAAAATTTAAAATATCATACATGTTTTAAAAATATATTTTACTGCATACACATTTGAAAAGTTTACATGAAGACAAAAGGAGAAATATAAAACTTCCATTTACTGTACATAATTTTTAATTATTTGCAACCTTGGAAAAGATTAAAAGGCAGTGCATTTATGAAACATTAAAATAACTGGATACATATCAGTTGTTCTGCTTACATATCCATTAACCTAATTAACTTTGAAATCTAGTAATTAACTGACCCATGAAGTCACAAGCCAATGAATAAATGAACTTTTCAAAATTTCAAAAAAGTAACTCATTGATTTATACTGGGAGATTCCATCATTAGGAAGTGCATCCATACGTTGAATTTTGCATGAAGTTGTATAATTACACAATTAGGTAACGTGCATTTAGCTACAGTCAACAGACTCCTTATGTGACTGCCAGTCAAGGCTGGAGGTTGACTACCACTTAGGGGAAATATGAAGGGCAGCGCAAAAGATTACCTCACCAAGTCTACATCTGCCTTTTCTCTAACAGATTCAAACCTACATCCAATATGCAAGTAAATCACAAAATACTAAACATGGGGTGACCTCCAAGGCAAGGATCAGTGTAGATATTCAGTTCCTAGTTGACAAGCAGCCCAGTTCTCATAAAGGACTTCCAGAGAGTGCAGTTTCAAGTTACTGCAGAATTTTGCAGGATAAACACACACACACACACACACACACACGCGCGCGCGCGCGCGCGAGCACAAACGCACGCACGCACGCATACAAGAATGACAGAGCAAAAGAAAAATGGATTAGAAAGGATGTACGAGGGAAGGAGTAAAAGAGGAAAGGGAGGTAGAAAGGAAGAAAGAAGGAGAACAAGGAAGGGAGGATTGCGATTATTGAGTGGGTAACAGGTGAGTTTAAAAAACAGTGAAATGCTACAGAACTCATTTTGCCGTGTTTTGAATAATGGCCGGAAAATACCAGAGCACCCGCAGTGCGGTTAAATCTTTCCCCCTCATTAAAGGAAGGATACAAAGGTCACTGCTGTGCAAAGAGAATTGGCTAATCCCTCTGATGCATGGTGTATCCACTACATCCTTTATTTGGTTTTTTGGGGGAAAGCTGGTCTGAATTAGGCCTTCAGTAATTATGTGTGGACCTGACATAAACTCTAACAAGTCTCATAACGGCCTGTCCATATATTCAGTTCAATTATTACATACTGACTAAAGCGGTTGGGCAGCAGACATTGTGCTGTTCACTCAGAATTTTTTTGAATTATTTTATGTGTCACACAATGCAGAAAAAAACAGACATGTAAATTACAGAAATAAGCAGAATACCACCCATGGGAAAGAAAACTGATTTTTAAGGTTGTGTATGATGCAGATGCTGAGAGTGAACAGTCTAGAAGTCTGAAATTGAGCTTGAAGCTGCAATTATCTTCTTCCTGGCAGAATAAGCTATTATCTGAAAAGATGCTATATGTGCTATATGTGTCTGTAAAAGGCACAAGAAGCAGGAGTCCAAGATATAGGTAAGACCCTAGATGCTTCCTTTACTGAGAACCAAAGCCAAGGTCTTTAGAAGTAGATACTATCTTTGTATGCCTAGATGAGAGGACATGAGTGGGAATCAGCATGCAAAACTTCTATGTTATTGTCCATAAAAAACATTCAAGGACAGGACAGCCTGACTCTTAAATCTCCCCACTTATGATGAATTCTTAAATAAAATAAGTGTTTTGGTATTTAATCTCATACCCCTGGAGTAATTCTAAACCCAGACCGTCTTGTTACCAGTCCACTTGCTATCAACTATTCCTTTCACATCATTAGCTAGGGCACAAATATTGTTTGCCTTTTGAAGTGTTCTTTCTTAAGCTTCTCTTCACTTATTCGTCACTGAGTGGTTAATGTTAAAGCACCATTTTGTTTTGCTCCTGTAGATCCGGTTCTTTCCACAATCATTACTTAAATTTGCTATACAGATTGTATTAAAATAAATGAAAATGGAATCTGCGTTAAACATGACCTGTGTGCACCCTTAAGCAGAATGGAAATCAAAACCATTTCCCTTCTTCTCCTTAACCATTTTTTTTTTTTTTGCCATTGGTTTAACTAGTTATTTCAAAATGTGTTTTATTATTCCTCCTTGCCAATGCATCTTTATGTCAAACACAATGAAAACAGTACAGTGGTGAAAGGGTACAGGAGCTCCCTAGTGGTGTTTTTTACTGCTCAGCATGTTTCTCTTACTTTTGTGTTGCAAATCTTTGAGATTTAAAATAAACTCCTAGATGTGGTAAGGCTGAGAGTTTGAAAGTCCAGGTCCATCGATGATGCAGCCCACAACAGGCAACTGTTTCTGTCAACTCAGTGTCCCAAGGACTAATTTATTTGCAGGTCTTTTGGGAGAAAATAGTTTTGTACACTTCCTTTAGACTTTTTAAATTTTTCATGATGTAAGTTTTAAAGGAAAACATTCGTAAATTGTGCCCCAAATATCTGATTTGTAATAGAAATACCCTAAGTACTGTTTCAGCAAGCACCAAAATCAGCGTAAAGAGGTGCTTGAAATTTGGTTTCAGCTTGCAAATATTAAAAAGAATAGTTCTCTGGAAGCTATGCAATGACTTTCATGGTATTTCCACCCCCAAATTATCATTTTTAGATTTAATCTGTGTAATTCAATTAAAACCACAAATCCACATACACACCTTAAAAACATGCTCTTTGGACATTATGTATAGAAAAATATTACTAAGTACTTAACTATCTTAAAAAATAATAAAGCTCTCATGTTAGAGCTCAGTTAGGCAACATTGAATAATTTCCCTCGAATTTTTCAAAATACCAACTCTGCACTAAAGGAGATTCATTCCTAGTAATGCATCACGTTAATTTCTATGCAAGTTATTTTTCTCTTGTTTTTGATAAAACAAAACAAGGTATTCTTGCTACTGTTGAAAGGATTCTTTCAACAAATGCATTTACTGGAAGCCCCAAGGCTACTGGAAGCAGGACCATGACAAACTTTAATAGTAAATTAGGAAAACTGAAACGCAAATACACATTCACAGAGAGCCACATGATGTAGGAGCAGAGAAAGGGGAGGCTCTCACAGCTAATCCTGTGGAGGGGAATGGAAAATCCATATTGGAAACCAGTCAAAATAGAATTAGTTCATGCCTGAGAAGAGGCAAGAAGGGAGGGAGGAAAGGAGGGTCAAAGACGGGAAAGGGAGGGGAAAAAGTGGGCAGAGAACAGAGGACAAATGAACAGAGACAAATAAATACTCCCTCTGTGTGTCTGGCAGGGTGCTCTCCATAACTGAATATACCACGTACAATCTTATAAATGTGTTCATCATACTTCCAGGCCTGTGTGAGCAATAAAGAGTACTGAGAGATATCAGGTCTAAGGTTGGGTAAGTCCTGAGGTCACAGAGAGAAATTGTAGTATAAATAACTTTGTCCCTCAGCCTACCTTCATGAGATGCTTTCCACATATATATGTAGAATATTCATAAAAATCAAACAATATGCCCCCACAACATGTAGCACTTTGGTTATAAATGTTCCTAGACTCCAAAGCTGTGGGCTGAATACAATGCTGCTCACTACAGTTCATCATTCTATGGCTATGTTACGATGGTACCAAAAAAGGACAAAGATGCCATATCCACAGTCTGTAGGCACTGAGAGTAGAAAAATTCTTGGTTTGCATTCTTCTTCTTGCTGTTTTCAAAGGAAGAAGAATGGGAGATATTTGTACAGAAACATGTTTCCATAAATCAGATACACAAAAATACTAAATAAGTCAATAAAAATGATTGGAATTCCATTTTAATAAAATAAATGAATTGAGAATACATTGCTTAATGTGACTGTCAGGTGCTGTATTATTTAATGAACAGACATAAACATAGGTTAAACATGCATACACATAGAATAAAATAAATACAGTTATATATTTGTAAATAAAGGTTTGTTTTAATTGAAATTAAAAAGGAAAATCCCAAAATCTCTTCAATGAAATCTGCCATGATAAAAGGGTCCACTTCTCTGAGCCAGTCTAATGCTGGACTTGATCTCCTCTTATGTCACAGCACTTGTGAAGCTGATCCCATCTTTCACAGGTACTTACTGTAGATGCCTTGATGGGGATGGAGCATTACTTCCTTCTCATTATGTTGCTCTTTCCTTGGCCCACAATCCCACTCTCTCCAAGTCATTCAGTTACAGTAGAACAGTGGGCAGGGTGCAAGCTGTCACCCTTCTGCCTCCTGTATCTGATGTTGGGGAAGTGGCACATATCAAGTAGCTCCTAAGAAAAGGATGTTGCCAGAAATCCTCAGATAAGCAGACTGGGTGTAGAATGTTCTACAGAGCACTTCCCATCTGCTACTGAGAATTTCCTTGATGGTCTAACCACTGAACCTGTTACATGTTATAAATGTTTTCCTTCTACTTTTAGGTGGACTTTCAGTGAGACTGCTCCAGTTTCAGTCAATTTTCTCTCAATGGGTCTCCAGTTTATAGGATGAAAATGCAGTTTCTGTATGTACCACATTCCATTGTGCAATGTGAAGTACCAAAAGAGAATGATTCTGACGAGCCCAGCCTCCACACTCAGGAGCATCCAGACCACACTGCAGAACCTAGCTGGTCATTCCCATGGCATCCCCAGCATCTCATGTTGGAGAGCTGACCATTCCTGACTATTGGTGTTTAATTCAATGTCTTCAACAACAGACTGTACAATCCATTTGGCAGAGACAATTTATAGCTTGTTCTCCACAATTGGTGTGTACTCATCATGTGATAAATGTATATTAAATGAATGAAGATGAGAATACCTGTTTTTTTTTTTTTTCAACAACAGATATTTTTAAACTATCTACTAGGCTCTAGAACTGTGTAGTTTGTAGGAAAACTGATAAATGAAGCATCACTTTGGAAAGAAACTAATTGAATCAATTAGTTAAACATCTATCTATGATCATTAAGTAATTGTGAATAAGAGTAAAGGACTCGGGTCTCTAGAAGGTCTAAGACAAAAGATGAAAAGAATATTTTTCAAAGTCATGAAGCTAATACTTTAAGAGATTTACATTAAGTGATTTATATACACTACAGATACTACCAACATATTCAATTTAATCTTCAGAAATAAAAAAAAATATGCACAAATTTTCTTGTGGTGTCAGGGAAAGGTCATGGTCGTCAGGGTAGGTTAAGCCCTGAGTTTAAATTTTATTTATTATCTATTTAAATTCATTTAATGATTGTAATATTAGGAATTTTAATGTAAATAAATTATCATCAATTTACTGAACTTCTTTATTAATTAATATAATATCTGTTCTCTAAGTACCTGCTAAAATTACCTCAAGTTTTATACATAAAGTCATTAGTATTCTTCATAGAACATAGTAGCTATTCAAATTTGGCTGGCCATCTTTGCAATTCTAATTCTTAATATAACTCTAGACTCATGAGAATAAATATCCTTATCCCAAAATATCCTTTCTCCTATCATAAAAAAAATCTAAATTTTGCCTCTGACAATACTTAATGACTTTCAGAGACCATGTAAATTAAAGACCAAGTGAGTTTTATGAAATGCTGCCTATTATTCTACTTAGATTGTACAGTGATTTATATGTTGATAAAAATAGCAAATTGTTACATCTCTCAATAGAAGGTATTTGTAGGTATCCAAGATGGCAGCGGCCCGTGCAGACGCATTTTGATCTTGGGGAAAATAGCCACAAAGCCACAAAGTAATAAAACGCTGTGCAAAAAATCTGAGTGACTGGAACCACCTGGGTTTCACCCAGCTACCAATGGACCATTAAAAGTCCTGGGCAGGACTCTCTCTCCCACTCTCAGACATTCAGGGAAGCTGCTGAATCCGGGAATCGAGAACCCACACCAGGAGAGACATTGGGTAAGATCCACTCTAATAACCAGCGGGCAGATTCAGACCCCACACAGGGTTACTCACCAGCCTACTGGGCCTCCAAGATCCCTTGCAGGCGTTCTGGCTATGTAGAGAAAGGTTTCGGACCATGGGAGTGCCACACACTCTTAGCAGCATGCTGCCTGCTCGCAGCAGCAGGGCGCTGCAGCACCTGAGGACTCCACAGGAATCAGCATCTAGCTGGTCCACAGCTGCATTTGGAAAGCCCAGACATATCTGTGCGTCCCAGAGGGGTGCTGGACAGGCTCCCCCTATTGGATTTACAGACATTAGAAAAAAAGTTCCTGCAGCTTGATTGAGCTGCAGGATACCCTTCCTGCTGCAGATTACGTTCCACTGCGGTATACAGGAAATTGGATGACAGTGGCCCCATTTTCCAGTATCCAAAGCCAGCTCCATACACACATAGGCGGGGCTGCGAGAGTGGCAGAAAAGGCTACAGAGGGTGAAGGTGGATTTACACACCACAGGGTAAAACCCTGGGCAAACTGTGAGGTTTTTATTATTATTATCTGATTTTTGCTAGTACGGGCCCTTCTGACTGAGAATCAGAGCTTAAGTATATATAGCTCCACCCCCTGGATCAGTGAGGTTTCGACCTCGGAGGCACTGCTGAGTGACACACCTTACAGGGGTGGAGTCAGGCTCTCCCAAGACTCCAACAGGCTTTGGGACCACCAAAGTCCACAGAATCTGTACCTGGACACACAGGAACATACCACCAAAGGCACTTCAGCTCAACATTCAATCTGTCTTGTGAGCAGTGAAGCAATCCCAGACCATTCCTCATTGCCTGGGAATAGGCTGCAGCAGCTCACAGTGCATCTGGCTATCAGATGCACATTGACCCTGAGATCCCCCTGTAAGCAGCAACAGATCGCCAAGCAATTTGACTGCTAACCAAAGCGCTCCCTTTGGACCCAAGCCCAGAAGACAACAGGAGCAGACAGCTAAGAACATCCAAATGGCCAAAGGTCCAAGGAAAAAAAGAAGTCAGAGAGACATGACGCCAACAAAACAATTCTGACTAACTCACCACAGCTAAAATACATGAAAACGATGACAATTCTACATTACGGAAAGTGATAGAGTACCTTCAAGAAGAACTTAAATCTATGAAGGAATTCAAAGAAGCCACAATTTCACAAGCAAAAGCAATGGATAATACCATTAGAGCGCTCCAAGCCAAGGTGGCTCAACTTGAACAGGAAAAAGACAGGGCAATGAAAGATTTCCAGGCAAATACAAGCAAATTGGAGCAGGAAATGTACAAAATGAATAAAATCATTCAAGTCATGAAAATGGAAATGGAAACAATAAGGAAAACACAGTGAGAGTTAAAAGAAGAAATAGAGAATCAAGGGAAGAGAATAGGAACTATGGATATAAATATCAAAAATATGATACAAGAGATGGAAGACAGGATCTCAGGCATGGAAGATTCGATGGAAGAAATCAGTACAACATCCAAAGAAAATGAGAAAGCTAAAAAATATCTCACCCACAACATTCAAGAAATCAAGGATTCAATGAAAAGACGGAACCTAAGAATTATAGGCATAGAGGAAAGAGAAGACTCCCGACTCCAAGGTCCAGGAAACATCTTCAACAAAATCATAGAAGAAAACTTCCCAAACCTAAAGAAAGAGATGCCAATAAAAATCCAAGAGGCTTACAGAACACCAAACAGATTAGATCAGAAAAGAAACTCCTCTTGCCACATAATAATAGAAACTCCAAATGTAGAGAACAAAGAAAGGATATTAAAAGCTGTAAGAGAAAAAGGCCAAGTCACATACAATGGCAGACCCATCAGAATCACACCTGACTTCTCCTCAGAAACTTTAAAAGCTAGAAGGGCCTGGACAGATGTCCTAAAAGCCCTGAGAGAACATAGGTGCCCAGCCAGACTACTATACCCAGCAAAACTCTCTATCAATATAGATGGAGAAAACAAGATATCCCATGACAAAATCAAATTTAAACAATATCTACCCACAAACCCAGTCCTACAGAAGATCCTAGAAGGAAAATTCCAACCCAGAGAAGATAACTACACCAAAGAAAACAGAGGAAATAGAAAACTCCACAGCAACTAAACCAAAAGAAGCACAGGACAACCATCTATACCAAAATAATGGGAAATAACAACCCCTGGCTACTAATATCCATCAACATCAATGGATTCAACTTGCCAATAAAAAGACACAGACTTACACATTGGATCCCTAAACAAGACTGATCTTTTTGTTGCATAGAAGAAACACATCTCACTAACAAAGATAGACACTATCTCAGAGTAAAGGGCTGGGAAAAGGTTTTCCAAGCAAATGGACCCAGGAAGCAAGCTGGAGTGGCCATCCTAATACCAAACAAAATAGACTTCCAACTGAAGTTAATAAAAAATAAAAAAATATATAAAAAAAAGACAGAGAAGGGCATTACATAGTCGTTAAAGGAAATATTCACCAAGAGAACATCTCAATATTGAACATCTATGCCCCAAATACAAAAGCACCCACATTTGTAAAAGAAACACTTCTAAAACTTAATGTTCTAAAACCTTAGTAGTGAGAGACTTCAACACTCCACTCAAAACAATGAACAGATCATCAAGACAGAAGCCAAACAGAGAAATAATGAGTCTAACAGAGATCATGAAACAAATGGACCTAACAGATATCTAAAGAACGTTTCACCCAAACACAAAAGAATACATCTTCTTCTCAGCACCTCACAGAACCTTCTCCAAAATCGACCATATAGTTGGACACAAAAATAGCCTCAACAAATACAAGAAAATTGAAAGAACCCCTTGTATCTTATCAGACCACCAAGGAATAAAGCTGGACTTCAACAGCAAAAGAATCAACAGAAAGCCTACACACACATGGAAATTGAACAACTCTTTACTGGATGACTAGTGGGTCAAGGAAGAAATTAAGAAGGAAATCAAAGATTTCTTAAAATCCAATGACAATGAAGGCACAACATACCCAAACCTATGGGACACAATGAAAGCTGTGCTACGAGGAAAGTTCATAGCACTAAGTGCCTTCAAAAAGAAAATTGTGACAGCTCATATTAGTGAATTAACAGCTAAACTGGGTAAATTGGGGAAAAAAAGAAGCAGACACTCCCAAGAGGAGCAGAAGGCAGGAGATCATCAAACTTAGGGCTGAAATCAACAACTTAGAAACAAAAAGAACTATACAAAGTATCAATGAAACCAAGAGTTGGTTCTTCAAGAAAATCAACAAAATAGACAGACCCTTAGCCAACTTAACTAAAAGACAGAGGGAAAAAAACCAAATCAACAAAATCAGAAATGAAAAGGGAGAAATAACAACAGACATTGAGGAAATCCAGAGAATATTTGGGTCCAACTTTAAAAATCTATACTCTACCAAATTTGAAAACTTAAGCCAAATGGACAATTTTCTTGATATTTTCCACCTACCGAAGCTAAATCAAGATCAGATTAACAGATTAAACAGCCCTATAACTGCTAAGGAAATAGAAACAGTCATTTAAAAAGCCCAGGGCCAGATGGTTTTAGCACGGAATTCTACAGGACCTTCAAAGAGGAGCTAACACCAATACTCTTCAAAATCTTTCACCAAATAGAATCAGAAAGAACACTGAAAGACTCATTCTATGAGGCCACAGTCATGTGATTCCTAAACCACAAAATGACCCAACTAAGAAAGAGAACTTCAGACCAATCTCCCTCATGAACATAGGTGCAAAAATACATAATAAAATACTAGCAAACCGAATTCAAGAACATATCAAAAGCATCGTACACCATGATCAAGTGGGCTTCATCCCAGGGATGCAGGGATGGTTCAACATACGAAAGTATATCAACGTAATTCATCATATAAACAACATGAAAGGAAAAAAACCACATGATAATCTTGCTAGATGCAAAAAAAGCATTTGACAAAAATCCAACACCCCCCCCCCCATGCTAAAATTTCTGGAGAGAATGGACATACAAGGACCATACCTAGAAATAATAAAGGCAATATACATCAAGCCAGTGGCCAACATCAAATTAAATGGAGAGAAACTTGAAGCATTTCCTCTAAACTCAGGGACAAGACAAGGATGCCCACTTTCACCATACTCTTCAAAATAGTACTTGAAGTTCTTGCTAGAGCAATAGGACAACTAAAAGAGATCAAGGGGATACAAATTGGAAACGAAGAAGTCAAATTATCCCTATTTGCAGACGATATAATAGTATATATAAGCGACCCCAAAAACTCCACCAGAGCACTCTTACAGCTGATAAACACCTTCAGCAAGGTGGCTGGATAAAAATTAATTCAAAAAAATCAGAAACCTTTCTTTATTCAACAAGCAAATTGGCTGATAAAGAAATAAGAGAAACAACCCCCTTCACAATAGTCACAAATAATATAAAATACCTGGGATTATCTCTAACCAAGTAAGTAAAGGACCTGTACAATAAGAACTTCAAGTCCTTGAGGAAAGAAATTGAATAAACCTTTAGAAGATGGAAAAATCTCCCATGCTCATGGATAGGTAGGATCAACATAATAAAAATGGCCATCCTACCAAAAGCAATATGGAGATTCAATGCAATTTCTATCAAAATACCAACACAATTCTTTATAGACCTGGAAAGAGCTATTCTCAACTTCATATGGATTAACAAAAAACCCAGAATATCTAAATCAATCCTGTACAATAAAAAAAAAAAAAAAAAAAAAACATCTGCAGGTATCACCATCCCAGATTTCAAGCTGGACTACAGAGCTGGACTATAGTAGTAAAAACAGCATGGTATTGGTATAGAAAGAGACCAGTAGATCAATGGAATCGAATTGAAGACACAAACATGGACCCACACACCTATGACCACCTAATTTTTGACAAAGAAGTCAAAACTGCACAATGGAAAAAGGAAAGCATCTTCAATAAATGATGCTGGTCCAACAGGATGTCCACTTGTAAAAGAATGAAATTAGACCCATACTTATCACCTTGTAGAAAACTTAAGTCCAAGTGGATCAAAGACCTTAACATAAGGCTGGTCACACTAAATCTACTAGAAGAAAAGTGGGAGAAACCCTCGAAATCATTGGCACAGGTGACAACTTCCTGAACAGAACACCAACAGCTCAGGTCCTGATACCAACAATCAATAAATGGGACCTCATGAAACTGAAAAGCTTCTATAAGGCAAAAGACACTGTCGTTCGAACCAAATGGCAGCCTACAGACTGGGAGAAAATCTTCACCAACCCCACATCTGACAGAAGGCTAATATCCAAAACCTACAAAGAACTCAATAAATTAAATGCTAAGAAATCAAATAATCCAATAAAAAAATGGGGGACGGAGCTAAATAGAGAATTCACAAAGGAGAAATCCCTAATGGCCGAGAGACACTTGAAGAAATCTTCAACATTTTTAATCATCAGAGAAATGCAACTCAAGACGACTCTGAGATTCCATCTCACACCTGTCAGAATGGCTAAGATCAAAAGCTCAAATGACAGCACATGTGGTCTGGAGAAAGGGGAACCCTCCTCCATTGCTGGTGGGAGTGCAGGCTTGTGCAACCACTATGGAGGTCAGTCTGGTGATATCTTAGAAAACTTGGAATAGCTTTGCTTTGGGACCTAGCCATACCACTTCTGGGTATACATCCAAATGACTCCTCACTAAATCATAAGGAATCTCCTCATCTATGTTCATAGCAGTTTTATTTGTAATAGCTAGATACTGGAAACAACCCAGATGTCCCTCAACTGAAGAATGGATTAAAAAACTGTGGTACATTTACATAATGGAATATTACTCAGCTATCAGAAACAATGAAATTATGCAATTTGCAGCCCAATGGATGGAACTAGAGAAGCTCATCCTGAGTGAGCTAACCCAGACTCAGAAGGATGCACATGGCATCTATTCACTTATAATTGGATTTTAGCTATATAGTACAGGATATCTGTACTACAACCAATGCACTAAAGGGAACATGGACATAGACTTTTTATTTTTTATTTATTTATTTTTCTTTGATTGTTTGTTTGTTTTTTAGTTTTCCCTCTCTGGCAATGAGTCACTTTTCACTGGTGGTACTGCCTTGTAGGCCCCCAGTGTATGAGGAGGATTTTGGCCCTCATATGACTTCTGAAGTGGGGTGAGGGACTGTTATGTAGGGACACTCCACTCCAGAAGAGTGGGATGGAAGCGTTAGGAGGTAGAGGGTGGGAGGGCGGGACTGGGAAGTGGGGAATGAGGACAATATGATGGAGATGTAACCTGAAGCAACAAATAAATAAATTTATTTATTTAAAACATAAATAAATAAATAAGAATGAAAAGAAAAAAAAGAAATATAAAAAAATTTAAAAAGGTATTTGTATATTATTATTGTCACAGTGTTTTCCTCTAATAAAAATATCTGAATGGACCTAGGCTCAGAAGATGAATTAAAATTTATGAGTGAATATATCACACTTTTTCTAGTATCTATAATTTCTTTTTTATACTTTATTTTTTTTCTTCAAGTTACATCTCAGTAACAAACCCCTCCATATTCCCCCTTTCTAACCCGCCCTTCCACCCTCTTCCCTCCAGAGGTTTCCCCTTTCAGTCCAACAGCTGGTTCCTTCTCTTATAACAGTAAGTATTATACAAAACCATAGATATAAATATGCCACATTTATGAGAGTAAATTGGCCCAGTATACCTTCCCAATGTTCAGTTTATACCTATTTGGCCCCTGACTTTAACATTCTACTATCTACCCAACTCCATGAGTTTAAAGGTCTATATGTGACTCAACATTCATACTATCTTGCAACACACTTTTAAGAGTATCTTCTTAGATCTATAACACCCTCTTGATTCCTAAACAGTTCAAAATTTAACTATAAGATTCTATCTGTCTATTCTTCAACCACATCAGAGACCTGAGAGGGATAAATATATTTGCTTATATAGGAAGTGCAGAGCCTGCAGCTTCCAAAACTAAGAAAGAACATACCAATAACTGCCTGGACAGTTCCCATTTTCTCTCCATACATTCCAGCATCAATCTTCAGGCTTTGGGTCCTGTTTCTCTGACAGACATTTGTTGTAGAGCAGGGATTTTGAAGGACTTACCTACCCTGTCTTGGCAGAGTTAGGCTAATAGTAGATATTATCAAGTGTTCTGTTTGGCCAATTCCTCAATATCCCAGTGCAAACACCTGAAGCATAAAATACTAAGTAGAAGCCCTGAGTAATCTGTGAGGTCATTTTCTTCACACAGCAAGTGCAAATTTTGAGAAGTGGAGATTTGCTAGATGAGTTGCTACATTCAACTTTAATTCTTATCTTTCCTTCTCTTGATGATCCTTCATTGAGCTTGCTCTCCTCCCCATGAAATTACCCTGAGGCACGTGGTATTGTTAGCTTATCCTAGATGAAAACGATTCAAGTTCCATAACTAATGTTGCTTATAGATGGAATAATAGAACCTTGCCACCTCCTCGGGTACGCGCCCCCCTCTTACCTCACAGTAGACACTACAAATAATAGAATGTATTTGGCTTTCTACTTCCTTCCCCCAATCCTGCTCTTTCCCCCTTTCTGTACACTTTGACTTCTGAAATTTTCGAACTTCTGTGAAAAGGAGGGAATCAGTGAAGAATTTGGGGGATTAGAAGAGTTGTGTCGGTGGTTTTATCACTGGCTCTTCCTGGGGAACCGGGTTTGATTCACAGCACCCACATAGCAATTCACCACTGTCTGTAACTCCAGTTCCAAGATATGAGATGCCCTGTTCTCTCTTGCCTTCGTAGGTACTGCACGCATGTGGTGCACAGACATAGGGACATGTAAACTCCTCAGACTCATAAGAAATAAATAATTTTAAAATTAATTTTAAGTTAAAAGAAAAAAAAAGAGCCCTTCCCACCTAAACCTGCCATGACAAGTAGATCCACTTCTCTGAACCTGTCTGATGCTGAACTGGATCTTCTCTGGTGGAGAAGATTCCCCCTTTACAGATTCTTGCCTGTACATCTCTTAACGAGATAGAGGCATCACCTTTTGCTTCTTAAGTTGGCTTCTCCTAAGCCCACACTCTCACTTTGTCCAAGTCCTTCAGTCTCAGGCAGAACCCTGGGCAGGATGTCAACGGTCTCTTGGTGGCCTCTCTCCCTTTCTCTTGGGCACTATCCTGACTCCTGCAATTTTGGGAAGCTGAACGTGTCGTTTACCTCTTAGGGAAAAAATATTGGTAGAGAGAGCATTATTTCTCTTGTTCTAATTTTTTTCTTTTAATATTTCAGGCAATTGGCAAAGCACGGTGTTTCTTTAGCTCCAGGACACATATCACAAATTCAAAGTGGTTCAATTGAATATTTGGCCCTTAATATTTTGAAGATCCTGTGAACAGATATTTTGGAAGTAGATTGTGGCCTGGTGGCTTTCCCCAAAACTCTATTATTTTCACTTCCAACACTTTAATACTTGTAAAGTGGGTGAGAATGTTTAGATTCATAAAGTTTGTTTCCATATCTCATTAGTTGTTTCTTCATGGTGGTCTCATAACTCATTTCATATTGAGGTACCAACTGTCTTGAGTGGTCAGCTGGAACTGATGTGAAAGTATTCCACTTATTCATTCTGTCACATGACTTTTACCTAAGATTACATTTAATAAAAAAAAGAGAGATCCCTCTTTTTTAAATATGTATTTATTACTTCAAGTTACTGCTCCATTACAGCCCCCTCCCTCCACCTCCTCCCGGTCTCACCCTCCCACCCTCTACCCCCTCTCACACCCATCCCACCCCTCAAGTGTGGGTGTTTCCATGTATCAGCCCCCCTCAGTTCATTAGTCAAATGAGGTCTAAAAGCTTCCTCTTCCACAGGGGGCATATACAGTGGTTCCACAAGAGTGAAGTGTCCCACTAACAGGTAACCAAGTCCATGACCCTGTTTTTTGGGGTTTATTGATTATAGTAGGATGGTTATTCTGTACTATATGGCTAAAATCCAGTTATAAGTGAATATATGCCATGTCTATCTCTCTGAGTCTGAGTTAGCTCACTCAGGATGAGCTTCTCTATTTCCATTCATTTGGTTGTAAATTGCATGATTTCCTGGTTTCTGATATCTGAATAGTATTCCATTGTGTAAATGTACCACAGGTTTTATTGTTATTATTATTAATCCATTCTTTGGTTGAAGGACATCTGAGTTGTCAGGATGGCTGAGTGGTCTAAGGTGCCAGAGACCCCTCTTTTTAAAGATTATGACTTTCCTTGTTTTTTGTGCAATAAAAGCAGACCTTTTTTGTACTGTGCATTGTGACTTTAGATGGTGATTACTCAATAAAGTAAAGATTCAACCACTGATTCTGTTAGTCTTTTATTTGATATTTAATTCATAGGTTGTTCTCAATGCCTTGAAAGCATGACTTTGACTTATCTCCTTTGTTTTTTATAAACAAGGAAATTAACAACCTGAAGTGGTAGGTGAAGTGGGACTAATAGGGCCAGATCAGAAACAGTGGTCCTGACTATCAGCCCAGCACTCTTTTCACTACAGACATTGTTAAAAAATGACAGAAGTAGTGGAAAATGGAATGCTTCATTAGACAGAGAAAGCCCAAAACTTTCTGATAATGCTACAAATAAATGATGACAATTAATGCTTACAGCATCTTAGAGACCCAGCACTGGCCCTAGAGTAAGTCTTCACTTCCACAAAAGCCCTCCTTCCAATTCTGCTCTGGTGTTATTTCCATTGTATCAATAAGAAGAAGAAAGAGACCCCAAGTGGGTTACATGGAACTTAAACAAGGCAATAACCATTATAATCGACACCAAAGTTTGGATGTAAGTTATATATATATATATATATCATCTGGAAGTGATTTCCATTCACTCAAATAAACTATGTGAAGTTACCACCAATAGGTAGCAGAAAGACAGAATACAAAGGAAAGATAAAATTGATACATAAGAGCAATTTCAAGGCACCTTTGAATTATATTAATTACAGGAAACAACATGAATAAATTAGAAACATACCAAGGAACTATATATGAAAATGGTCTACTGATAAAATCTTTTTTCTAATCATTCTATTTCCATGGACCTTTTCTGTGTACCCTAGAGGTTGTTAAAACACACTATAAATCAAATTTAACAAGGATTTGATGCTTCCTCCATTTCTAATTTCATATTTCAAGGGCCCATTACAATGTATGTACAATTTGCTTTGAGTGTTCAAGTTCTAAAAGTATATGTTTTTAAAAATATTTGAAATAAGTTGAGAAAATAAGAAGTAGTCTCACACTTAGGATTTTGGCTTCTATTGTGTATGTATTTTCTCTATCTGTCTTTCATTTTGTTCCTTGGAAAACATCAGAGAAACTGGATCTTAAACTCAGGCCATGTACACCAAGGCTGGACTGTTCTTTTCTGATTTAAACAAAACTCCAAAGAGAGAAGATATTTATCTTTGAAGAGTAGCACTCACTATTGTCTTATTTTCTGTTTCTCTCCAGGAATTCTAGATGTGAGGAAAAATATGTAGCAGACCTTGGACAGCACATTCCAGTGAAAAGAATGAATTACCCAATGAGTCAAAGATTGCTTGGAGCAGAATGAGAGATTTGGGGTAGCAATCCATAGAGTCAAAGAAACATTCTATATGTGGAGCAGTTGGGGGTTCCTTCCTAGATTTTCAGCTCAACTTATTCTGAACCTAGATCCTAGAAACTTCTATATAATATCCCTAGGATCATCTTGTTGCCTGTTATTTAAAAAAATTTTTATCTTGCCTCAGCCAAATATATTTTTGTGTTTCATAAATATGAATATGTATTGTGTGTGTGTTTTTATGTTTCTGTGTGTGCACATAGACATATAGATATGCATACACACAAGTGATATATATATGGGACATCTTTGCCTTCTTCATTATATAAGATAAATTTATGCATCAATTTATACTAGATTTCATCACAACATGAAATACTTTTGAAGCAAACTGGCAGAATGCCTTTCAAAATACTGTTTGGCTTGTAACTGTTGTTCTTTAAGCATAACAGCTGCAGCCCCAGGGCTGAAAAGTAAAACTAGAATTACAGCTGTTCAGTGTAATATTCAAATAATGTTTGCTATTGATTTAGGACAATCAAGCAGCTCAGAATCTGTTTCCTTTCATTTATGTTCTTGACATCAAAGTCACTGAGTATTATGGTAGTGTAGTAATGCTGTTAGGAGAAAACATTAATTCTACTGACGGTAGGGTCCTGTATTTTCATCGCTTTGCCTTGACATATTTGTGCGCTCTCTATTCACCAGTAAACAGAAGAATGCTATCTGCAAACATGGAAGAACAATAGATTATGAAATTATTCTGACAGTTCATTCATATGAAGAAGACCTTGTAGAAAACCAGATGTAGTGTTGTCCCTGTTGACCTGGGGCCTATTTTGTAAAAAGCTTCACCTTGTATTACTTAATAAAATTCACCCCTGCTATGGATCAGTAAACTAC
Organism: Lophiomys imhausi; assembly: GCA_907164525.1. Taxonomy (NCBI): domain Eukaryota; kingdom Metazoa; phylum Chordata; class Mammalia; order Rodentia; family Muridae; genus Lophiomys; species Lophiomys imhausi. The sequence continues at coordinate 1,562,621 of CAJQZJ010033689.1, read as the reverse complement.
ACAATGAAGCCTGAAGGGAATGTTTCTGAAGTCTCTGTAGCTCACAAAGATAAGAAACAAGGAATCTACCCAGCAGTTGACAACAGGTATGACCTTTGGCCAGTTGCTTAACCTCCTTGGGCTCCAGTTTCCACAGCTAAGAGAAAATAACACTTTAAGTATAAAAAAGTACCTGCTAGTTTCTCTTTTACAAAATTGAGCTAGGGATTAATGAAATGGCATATGAAGGCAAGCTGATATCAAGAGGAGCAAGAATTAAAATACATACAGCCAAGCATGATTACCAATAATTATGATTGATGACTCCTATGTTCAGGAGAAAGAACAGTTTGAATCTTTGACCGCATAATTACACAGGGAATGGGCTTATTTGTTTGTTTATTTATTGTTGTCTCTCTGAAAAGCCACAAGAATTTAATGATACTTTGAACCTAGAAAACAACATTTTGACTTATATATGGTAATTGGTTCCATCGGACAGCTACTGAATAACTAGGAATGATCTGGGATGTCATAGTGTGGGGTAGAATGTTTAAGGGCTTGTAAAAATAAGCAAAAGTAACTTTTAAACAATATTTTTTTAACTACTCAGTGGTGTATAGAAAATAAACTATCCTTATTTTCCTAGAAAAGCTGTATTTAATAGGCAGATGTTACCATATGCTGTTACAAGGCTCATCTATCAGGTGTGACAGGCAAAATTTTTAAATCAGAAATGACTTGTGGCGTTCACGTTTCTTTCCTGTTGTCCATCCATAAAACATCTCTTAACAATAGTAAAAATGAGTATGTTAATATCACAACCAGTTCATTAACTGATTTCATTCTGGATATTAAGCAGAATTATGGCAATAATCAGATTAATCCATTTATTCTTCCATGCACTATTTACATATGTATAGTGTTTTCTAGCATTGCGTAGTATTCTCAGGATATAGGATATGTCAATTTTCACATTTCAGGAAGGGGAAAATCAGCAATGACTTTACACAGGTGATAGCAATGGAGTCATGACTGAACAGAAATAACTGTCATTCATTGAAGATTTAAATTTAGGAAAATAACCCCCTAACTAGATGCAATAAGTAAGTATTAAGACTTTGAAAGACAATGGGACTAGATGAAGTAAAAATGACAATATGGGCCACATGACATCAGAACACTACAGAATGGAGATACCAAGAGATAATCTTCACATGTATGACATTTGGAAGAAGCACTACAGGTGAATTCACTGTAGTCAACAATACAAATTCTGATTAAAAGATATACCTTAAGCCGGGTGAGGTGGCACATGCCTTTAATCTCAGCACTCGGGAGGCAGAGGCAGGCAGATCACTGTGAGTTTGAGGCCAGCCTGGTCTACAAGGGAGTCCAGGACAGCCAGAGCTGTTACACTGTTACACAGAGAAACCCTGTCTCTAAAAACAAACAAACAAACAAACAAACAAAAAAGATATACCTTAAACTTAAAAAAAAAAAAGATTGCTCAGAGGTTAAGAGCATTGACTGTTCTTCCAGAGGTCCCAAGTTCAATCCCTAGCAGCTGCATGGTGGCTCACAACCATCCATAATGAAATCTGGTGACCTCTTCTGGCCTGCAGGCATACCTGCAGACAGAACACTGTATATGTAATAAATAAATAAATCTTGAAAAAATATTTTTTAAAAATGTTTAAAAAAAAAAAAAAAAGGAAGCAGATGAGGGGGTTAAGGGGAAAGAGGACTGGAGGGTGGGACCAGAGAAGGGAGTAGGGAGGGGATTGTGATTGAGATGTAACTTGAATAAATAAATAAATAAATAAATAAATGTTTTAAAAAGGTACTGCCTAAGTGCCTTCACTATATTTTTTAAACAAAAAAGGCAATAGAAGCCATTTAAGGATTTTAAACAGACAAATATTGTATGATGTGTGCTTTACTCTGTAATTCTACAGTTACAAAAATAAAATAAACACAGTTTGTAGCAATTTCTGTACATAGGTCACATACTTCATGTGTATCTGTCTCCAGTGTTTTTTTCCATTTTCTATGGGCTCCTCACTTTTATACCCAGCACACTTGGGTCAAGAATCACTTATATAAACCAACTGAAAGAACAATGATAGTTCAAAACCTGATATAACATGTTTTAAATTTCATGTTCAGAAATTCTAGTATTTCAAATGATTTCCCAACTTATAATATCTGATTTTAGGACAATTAGAAGTGACAAACAGTGTTCACTCTTGGAAACTGTCCTTGTGCACCTTATTTTCCATAGATTAGGGAGTGTGGAGGACCTAAAGAGACTGAAGATTATATTTCAGTGAAAAGCAATGCAAGTTACTCTATGTGACTTTGGGACATGGGATCAATGGTTTTACCAATACTTTCCTGGGCTTTGGAAGCCATCAGTGAAACAGGAAACATGGACTTCATTTATTAGCACTTATGGATAAGGAGACAGGATTTAACAGTGATTTGGAATGACTCTGTCTTGGATGGAGAAACATCAGAAAGTGATCAGTGTGGGGAAACTATAAAAGAATTAAAATCCACCCTAAGGTTAGGCAGAACTAAAGCATAACTTTAAGTGATAGGAATATCCTGGTTTATGGAGGCATTCAGATATTGAGCTGAAATTACTCTCAGTTGAGGGTTAAGAAACCAGTTTTTCCACTTACAAATTCATATCAAAGGAAGAATATACAACTGTATCACCAAAATATATATTTAATAAATAGTGTTAATAGACAAAATACAGAAGGAGTGGAAAGAGGACCTTCCAGTGATACTCACACTGACTATGAGTTCTTTGTGGGCTTTCATTTATGTTCATGTACAGTAGCCAGCACAGAGTAAATCTATAATGGACTTCAAGTAAGTTAATTTTTAAGGTAACTCTCTTATGCAAGCAAATGCAAAACATACTGAATAAAATTATGTGTGTCGCATCACCTACATAGTGAGAAAATGCAGACATTTTTCATGGGGAATTTTAAATACATATAAATGATGTGGACTTTATTCAATGTGTCTGTCTAAAAAGGTAAGTAAAATTAGAGATTCATGTCTAAAACTACCAAGCATTCATCAACTTTGTAAGATACATTATTTTGTAATACTGTCGAATTTCTGACATCTTGTGAGCAGAGGAGATGGCACATTTGAGGAATTGCCTGCTGTGCAAGCCTGATGACCTAACTTTAGATCAACAGCACCAGTGATAAAATAGAGGCTCAGGAGTACATGTCTATAACCTGGAGCTGGGAAGACAGGCAAGATCCCTGGGGATCAATAGATACCAACCTAGCCAAGTCACAGTTCCACAGGTTCAATGAGAGACTCTGCCTCAAAACAAACAAAAGTGAAGAAAAACTTAAAAAGACACTTGAGGTTGACTTCTAGTCTTCAATATGCATATCCTCGTATGTGCACATAAACTCATATATACACATGCGTATACATAGGGATTTGTATGGACAATATGAATAGACACCCAAATGTGACAAAAAGTTACTGTGCAAACACAATATGCATTTTTAAAAGGTATAGAGTTGATTTTCTCAATCTCTCCAAAAAAGACTTCTGAAAATGAAATGGTCCAGTAATCACATATCCAGCAGGAAATGTCTTCAGAAAAAAATAGTGATAACTTTTGTTAAGCATTCTGTCAATAGACCAAAAAACAATCTAAACCTACCAAATGTGGAAACCAATATGTTAAGAGTACTTTGAACTTAATTTCATAAAAAAAAAAACATTTTTTTTATTTGAGGAGAGATTTAAAATACTGGTAAATTATTTTTGAATGGGGACATATAATGAGTGTCTAATACATATAAAGTATCATGCCTACAGCTAGGGGCACAAAAGGAAGATAAACCATGTTTCTGTTGAGATTTGCAAGTTCCATGCATATAAAAAAATCAATTTACTTGAACATAATCATTGCCCTTATTTTATACCTCTCATGTAAGTCAGAACTACTAATGTTGCATGAACATTTCACTTCATGACAATAGAATGATAGAGAATCAATCTTCCTTTTCAGTTAAACTTTTATGTATTATGCCTGTTCCATCTTCTATATCATTCCCTCACTTTCCAATCCATTCTTAAATAGTTTGACCTCTTCCTGTAGTGTTAAGCAACATTTATAGCTCAACAGTTCCCAAAATTCTCTCTGCATCTGAGACTTCCCCTCTGAGGTTCAGGCTCATCTAGCTGATGCTGTTTCATGTCTTCACATGACTATCCCACAAGTGTATCAAATTAAATGTCTTCATCAGTCATGGCTCCTAATCACAAGCATCAGACATGTAAACTTGATGAGAAAAGTACACTGTTGAAGAGACACTAAGAAACTCACAAAATTGCAACCACATTTCTTGTTGAGAAACATAATGGAAACCACACAACAGATTACTCTTAGATGGCTACCACAGCGTAGTTTTCTCACAAAAATCTAGACAGTAAAATTTTTTGGTATTGTGTGGTGGCCATATAGAATTTTTCATACTCTGTTTCATTTTTATAGCCTATGAAAATGTGGAAAGCATTTTTTGCTTATGTGTCCTAAGGAAAAGATAACAAAGGGATTCAGGGTTATATATAGTTTTCAGCTTCTGGTTATGGATAATGCTATTATCTTGAACTAATTTCCAGTTATACACTAAGAGCTTAATAATGATTGAACTTCCTACTTCTTCATCTATTGTCTACCAATTCAGAGAATGGCCAGAGTGGTCTTTTGGAAGCTGTAATTTGATAGGGTCACTTGCTTCTTTATGTCTTTCACAGATTGCTGGCAATAGCTTTAAACAAAACTGGAGGTACCTCTGAATAGCTTTTATGATGTCTAGTCTTTGGGCTCCTCTACTGAATATGTATTACCTTTTTGATAGCTCAACCTTTCTTCCTTTCCATGAACATCATTCTCTGTACTAACCCAGGTTCTTCTCACAGTCTCTTCTTTGCCCCATTTTTTTCCTTCATTTTTAAGGCTTCTTAGGGTTTTATTGTTGTGATGAAACACCAGGACCAGAAATAAAGTTGAGGAAGAAAGGGTTTATTTGGTTTAACCTTTCAGATCACAATCCATCATTGAAGGAAGTCAGGACAGGAACTCAAGAAGGGCAGGAACCTGGAGGCAGGAGCTGATGCAGAGGCCATGGAGGGATGCTGCTTACTGGCTTGTTTCCCCTATCCCGCTCAGCCTGCCTTCTTATAGAATTCAAGACCACCAGCCTAGGGATGGCATCACCTACAATGCTCTGGGCCCTCCCCCATTAATCATTAATTTAGAAAATGCTCTAAAGCTGGATCTCATGGAGGTATTTCTTTAACTGAGTCTCCTTTTGCTGTGATGACTCTAGCTCATGTCAAGTTGACACAGAAAACTAGCCAGCCCAGAAGGCTTAGGGCTTGTTTCTGACTCTACCAACTAAAATTAAGCTACTCATCCTTTTACTCTAAGACCACCCTGCTATATTTCTATACAACCCACTGCTCTGTTAGTTGACTCCTTAGTTGATTCATTGTAATGTTTATCTCCTCTTCTAGAATATAAATTTGAAGAGAATAATAAAGTTGGATTCCTTCCTTGCTATAACTTTCATGGCAAAGTCTTAACATTTTCCCAAAGAACAATCAGTTGAATAAAAGACTAAAGAGATATATCACCCTAGCTGTAGAACTTCAAGAAATCATCCTCTGAGCTTGTAAAATTGAAGAATACAAAGAATTTAGAAAGGAGAATTAGTAAACTTTTAGATGGAATTTCAGGACCTCAAAGACGGTACAAAACTCTGAGTTATATGGTAATCATAGGATAGATAAGGATATTACTTATAAAACTGTTGGAATCAAATTGTAGACTGTCTTAGATGCTGAGATAAGATACATACTTTATCTTAATTGCCTAATAGGCTATCCCCCTATGGTGTTCTGTGAGCTTTTTAATATCTTTAAATCACTGTAACTCTGCAAGGGAAGGCTGTGGTAGAATGAATCTAAGTTGAACCCCAGCATCCTTTCTTCCGGATACTCAAACCCTTATTATATTCTTCCCATTGAGTTTATTTCTAGCCAGCCACTGTGGTAAAGGCAATGGGAAGTCATGTCCTTGTTTCCTGATTCAAGGGTGAAGCATCACTCTCACTAAGGGACTTTCTCTTTCACTGATTTTGATAATTCAAGTTTATTTACATGGGTGAGACCCATGTAGCAAGGTATTGAAATAGCCACAGGGAGACACCAAGAAAATGAAGTCCTCAATGTATGAAACCACAGAGAACTGAATTCTGCCAAGAAATGTGTGAGATCAGATCAGGTACTTCCCTCATAGAGCCTTAAAAGGAAACCTAACCCTTAGTGAAATCTTGCTTGAGGTCTTGCAGACACTGAACTAATCAGAGGTTCTTGCTCTGTAGACACAAAGAGGAAACAAAGATGCTGTTTTAAGCTCTCTTTCTCTGATAACATTGCTATCCAGAAAGAGATACTGAAGACAAGTTACTAACAGTGGAATTGTTCACCCATCCTCAATTTATTTGCTGAACTCCTTGAGCCTAGCATCTCAGAATGTGGCTATTTTCAGAGACAGAGACAGGCTTTCAATAAACACATTAAGTTTCAGTGAAGATACTAGGGGAGCCATGAACCAATATTACTGGACTACATCTTAGTTACTTTTCTGCTGCCATGAAACACCATGATCAATATGAAAGAAACCATTCTATGTGGGGGCTTGGGGTTCCATATGATTAGAGTTCATGACTATCATGGCAGGAAGCACAGCAGCCAGCTGACACAAAGGGTGCTGAAGCAGTAGCTGAGAGTTGCATCTGATCCACAAATCCAGAGAGAGAGAGAGAGAGAGAATGCTAACCCAGAATGCCATGGGCTTTTGAAACCTCAATGCCCGTCTCCATTGATACACCTCCTCGGATAAGGCCATATCTCCTCACCCTTCCCAAATAGCTCTACCAAGTGCAGACAAAGCTTTTGACTCTATGGGTCTATGGGGTCCATTTTTATTCAAATGAAGAGCTTGTGAAGATCCATAGAGGAAGTGACCCTTGAATGGTAGGTCTGGAACAGAACTCTCTCATAGAACCATAAGAATAAACTAACTTTCCTCAAGCCATGACCTTAGATTTCCAGCCTCCAGAATGGTGAGGAAATAGGCCCCTGTTAGTTACACCATGTGGTCAGTGATAAATTACAGAACTGCTATAAAGAGAACACACTGCATTATACAAACTTTACTCATAAGGAATATTTATATACTGTTAAACAACAGCAGGACACTACTGAAGCAAACTAGTCAAGTTCCTTTTTATTAAATGTTTTTTAAAGTGTTCATACAGGCAAATATTTTATGTTGAGCACCCTCTTTATTAGTATTCTCCTACCTTCTGTTTTCTTGTCCCCTGTCCTACCAATAAGCTCCTTTCTCACCTCAAGAGCTTTTTTTTATACATTCATGTCAAATACAGAGATATAAAGCTTTGAGAACCACAAATCAGAGAAAACATACCATCTGTCCTGAGGCTGACTTAATTTAATTATGTACTTATTTTCCTACAAATGTCATAGCATCATTTTTATGGTTGAAATACATACACAAATGTACACACAAAGTAACTGTTCTGTGTCAACCTGGGATTCTTTGTATAAATAACCAGGAGTGGTAGAGTAAATTCCTATGGAAGATCTAATTTTAGTTTGAAAGACATGTCCGTACTGTTTTCCATAGTGACTGGATTTGTTTATATTCCTATCCAGGAGTTTGTAAGGCTTCCCCTCTGCCTTGTTCCTTGCCAATATTTTCTATCACTTGCTTTCTGAATGAAGGGAGATGGGCATTTTCATTTATTAACTTCCTGTTAATAATTAAGTTCTAATACTTACATCACCCATTTTTAAAATGTCCTTTGTATGTATGGGTTTTTGCTTATTTGCTCCACTATACACTATGTGACTGCCTGATGTCTATGGAGGCCAGAAGAGGATGTCGAGTCACGTAAAACTGGAGTTATAGTCAGTCATTAGCTGTCGTGTGGGTACTAGGAATCAAATTTGAGTCCTCTGGAAGAGTCACCAGAGTTCTTAAGGACTGAGCCATCTTTCCAGCCCCCGCTGGTTTTATAATCAAGTTTTAGATGTGTTTCTCTTAAAGGAATTAGAATGATCCATTTCTCAGTCCACTATTCATTATAACAAGGCATTTTGTAATAAGGCTTACAATTATATATGTTTCTAAACTACTTATTTCCTATATCATTTAAAAATCAACAATGAAAAGCTTAGTTAAATTGTTCCTAACATGCAAACCGGTGAAATCTGGCCATTTTCAACAGTTAGGATGACTGCTTTCTTCAGAATGAACAAGTCTTTGTGTGTATACAAAGTTGGGAGTAGAAATATTTTAAAAATGCAATGAACTATTTCTCAAGACACTATTTATTGGACTTGGCAATATCATTCTGTGGTCTGATGTTTGGAGAAACTTGATTGAAATGATTGCAAATAGCTTTCTCTTTCCCCTTCATTTTGGTTCAGAGGAGGGTTGTGTATTCTCTTAAGTATAATAAATGTCAAAGTACTCGTGGGTGGTTTTCAGACAGTGAATGTGGTTTTTCAGCAACTAATTGCCAAGTTGGAGTTGCCCAGTCAGACTTCTGAGATAGGGTTCTCTGAAGCTTTGATCATGTCTTTTTTAGCTAAATGTGTTTGGAATGAGTTTAGAAGCACTCATTGCTTGCTGGGGGTTCCTCTCCATCTCCCTGACAGCCCCTCTCTCCTCCTTTGATTTGGTTCTTTCCCTGAACCTCCTACATCAAGTTCATTGCGTCCTTTGCTTGACCTGATTTATCCTTAATCTTGACTATCTACTGGTACCAATTCATAGGCTGTACTGATTTGAGGTGTTATTTGATAAGGGAGGAGCGCACTTTGTCTTTAAGTCTTTTCCCTGGACAGAGTTGATCCTCTGTGCCAAATTCCTTACTGTAATTCTTTTTTTTTTTTCCTTTATTTTTTATTTCTTAAAGTTACATCTCAATCGCAGTCCCCTCCCTATTCCCCCTCCAGTCATACCCTCCCACCCTCAACCCCCCATCCTCTTCCCTTTTTTTTCTTTTAAGTTTAAGGTATATCTTATTTCCCCCTGCAGTTTCCCCTTTCAGTCTAACAAATGGCTTTTTCTCTTATAATAACAAATACAATACAGTACAACAGAGGTAATTAGGCCACAATTATGAGGGTTATATGGCTTAACGTACATTCCCAATGACCAGTCCATATGTATTTGGTACTTGACTTTAACATTCTACTATCTAAACATCTCCATGAGTTTAAAGGTCTATATCTGACTCAACATTCATACTAACTTGCAACACAATTTTAAAAGTAATTTCTTAGATCTATAACACTCTCTTGACTCCTAAACAACTCAAAATTTAATTATGAGACTCTAGCTATGTATTCTTCAACCACCTCATTGACCTGAGAGGGATAAATATATCTGATTTTATAGGAAGTACAGGGTCTGCAGCTTCCCAAACTAAGAAATGACATACCTGTGGCTGCCTGGACAGTTCCCATTTTCTCTCCATACATTACAGCATCGATCTTCAGTCATTTGGCCCCGTTTCTCTGACAGACATTGATTGTAGAGCAGGGGTTATGAAGGACTTACCTACCCTGTCTTGGCAGAGCTAGGCTGTCAACTTACCTGCTTCCAGGTTTTGTCCTTTTTGGACAGCATTCTGTCTACAGTTGGGGCAAGGGGCTTTTCCTACCAAGAGATAGGCTCGCTGTAATTCTTAAAGCTACACAAATGAGGTTTCTGTATTTGTCATTTTCCTAAAAGAATTATCAACAGACTCATCACTGATCTCTTATTGCCAAACACAGTAGAGTCTTGTATGTCAGAGCTATTCAGTATCCCTGGCCCTTATGTGCCCAGTGTCCCTTCCTTTAGCTCACTAAACTTTCACAGGTCCATAGTATATGTTCTTCATTCTTGGGTTATTCTTTAATTATTAGTATGCCTTACATTTTCTCTCCTAAGATTCTCTTTTTTATGTTCTGCTCAGTGATCTTATTTTACCCTATTAGTCCAAAGACAAATACAATGATTACACAGTGTTTCCAATTATTTTTTTCTCCAGTTCAGGCTCTTATACTAAACTCCAGACCTGTATACAAAACTGCTCAGAGAAGAAATGAATACATCTGCATGTCAACTGAATTTTCTACTCAATACCTTCAAATCAGTGTTTGAGATCTAAGTTTCCTCCCTTGTCATCCACTTGCCTTATTATTGAAATGAACTGTACCAGTGACCTTAAAGACTGAGTGAGCAGTCAACACCAAACTCCTGCCCCTAATCAGTGACAGGAAGATTCTGCCCAGTGCAGTTCTATGTTCTCTCTGCAACTGCCTACTTTAAATTATCTTTTTTTTTAAGGTGGAAGAGCTGTCACTTGATCTTTATAATAAAATTACTTCATGACCACATGTTAAATACTTTTTAATGTTTGTTTATTACTTCAGGCTACATCTCCATCACAGTACTCTCTTTCCACCCCTCCCAGACCCACCCTCCCACCTTCTACCCCTTATCCCTTCCATCCCACTCCACCAGAGTGGAATGTCCCTACATATCAGTCCCCTGCCCCAGTTCAGCAGTCATATGAGGGCCAAGAACCTGCTCATACACTGGAGGCCTACAAGGCAGCACCACTAGGGCAAAGTGTCTCATGGACAAGTAGCAAAGTCTATGTTCATGTTCCCTTGGGTGCATTGGCTGTAGTATAGTTATTGTGTACTATATGGGTAAAATCTAATTATAAGTGAATAGATGCCATGTGCATCCTTCTGAGTCTGGGTTAGCTCAGACAGAATGAGTTTCTCTAGTTTCATCCATTTGGCTGCAAATTGCATGATTTCATCATTTCTGGTGGCTGAGTAGTATTACATTGTGTAGAGGTACCACAGATTTTTATGCATTCGTCAGTTAAGGGACATCTGGGTTGTTTCCAGTTTCTAGCTATTACAAATAAGGCTGCTATGAACATAGATGAGGAAACTTCCTTGTGATTTGGTGAGGAATCATTTGCATGTATACCCAGAAGTGGTATGGCTGGGTCTTGAGGTAGACCTATTCCAAGTGTTCTAAGATATCACCAGACTGATTTCCACAGTGGTTGTACAAGCTTGCACTCCCACCAGCAATGGAGGCATGTTTCCCTTTCTCCACAACCTCTCCAGCATGTGCTGTCATTTGAATTTTTTATCTTGGCCATTCTGACAGGTGTGAGATGGAATCTCAGAGTAGTCTTGAGTTGCATTAGTAGTGGGAGACTTCAACACCCCACACACAACAATGGACAGGTCATTGAGACAGAAACCAAACAGAGAAATAATGAGCCAAACAAAAGTCATGAACCAAATGGACCTAACAGACGTCTATAGAATGTTTCACCCAAACACGAAAGGATAAACCTTCTTTACAACACCACATGGAACCTCTTCCAAAATTAACCATGAAGTTATGGTAAGAAAGCAAGCCTCAACAGATACAAGAAAATTTAAATAACCTCTTGTATCTTATCATACAACCATGGAATAAAGCTGGACTTCAACAACAACAGAAATAATAGAAAACCTACACATTCATGGAAACTGAACAACTCTCTACTGAATGACCACTAGGTCAGGGAAGAAATAAAGAAGGAAATCAAAGACTTCTTAAAATCCAACGACAATGAAGGAACAACATACCCAAACCTATGGGACACAATGAAAGCAGTGCTAAACTCTTATCCTGATTTATGCATTTCTCATTTCCTTTTATTCATTTGCTTTTCTTTTCTGCATCCAGCCAGTCTCACTCCATCTTGCTTCTCCCCAACTACTCGCAAATAACGCTCCTAAAAGTTAATTTTATCCTATTGCTACACTGCCCATACAGTATCTTTTAAATATGACAAAATGCCATTCACAATTTGGTGCCCAATTTTTCTCCATGTTTACTCCCATATGATCTATCTTCCATCCATGCAAATATATTTTCCTGCCCTTAGGCTACTTTTCCTTTCATTATTTGGCTGGTTGCAACACCAGCATCCTTGACATGCCTGCTTTTCTGGCATCACCTGAAGTTATGGCTAATTCTCAAACGCAGAGCACTTCCTCTTTGATGGTTTCTCCTCAAGCCCTAGTTTACATTGATCACTTCTTTGTTCCCACTTAATATGTATGTTATAATATGTCAACCACTCTATTAAAGTGCTTTTGAATGACAAGCATGACCTTGGAATTTAAAATCCAACCTCACTCCCTGCTCCTCCTCCATTGTGCTGAATCAAAATATCTAACATGAGACCAGGAATTGGGTGCTTCAACAGTATTTCCAGGTCATCATCTTACTCATGAGATCTACATGTCCACTGCTCTGTTGATGTCTTTGTTGACATATTTCTAAGCAAGAAATCATCAGATATAGATGGTAGAATCCTGTTACAAAGATAATCTGAAAGACAAAAGATGTCTTTAGGGTCCGGATTATTTTTTTGACCAAGAGATGAAATTCTGTACAAAGAAGAAAATGAAATGATATATTCATGAACTATGAGACCTTCCCCTCTGACCAAATGGCAATGTACTCTTGTTTTGTGAGCACACTGTGCTAGAACAGGAAAAACAGGTTGCTATGAGACCTATGTTCTTCTTGAAAAAAAGGAAATAAAACAATTTACCTCTGAGATATAGAGTGGATCTGCAGCACAAGGAGAAGCAGGTGATTAGACCCTGTGGAAAGGTCAAAGTGTCTGATGTCCCTCTTCAGAGTGTTGCCTGTGTACATTCACCATACAGGGACAGAAAAAAAAAAAGATGTCTTCTTAATTGTTCACTGTACATGTGAGGACCACAATCCCTTCATTGTGCTGGAAAGACAATAAAATTCAGATGAGAGGTAGAATTAAGTAAGATGGAAAATCTCCATGAAACTAAATAACAAGGAGAGCTTATTAGAGTGACACTAACTATATAATAACACATTTATATCCATTTCACTTAGTAAGCATAATTTATTTGATGAAAAGAATGATATTTTGTGTTAAGCATGCATGTTTTTATATGTGGGAGTATAGGTATATGCAAGTGTGTGTGTGTGTGTGTGTGTGTGTGTGTGTGTGTGTGCATGGGTGCACATGCGTGTGTGTATGTGTATGTGTGTGTGTCTGTGTGCTTTGTGTCTCTCCATGTGTGTAAGCCAGAAGACTATTTCTTAGATATTGTCTGAGATGTTACTTAAATACAGTCTTCTGCTGGTCTTGGATTTGCCAAATAGGATTAGACTAACTGGCCACCAAATTTCAGAGACCCACCTGTCCCCTCCGCCACAGTTCTGAGACTACAATCCCTATTACCAAACCTTAGGCTTTATCTTGACTGATATATCTCCCCAGCACAATGTCTTACTTTTGAAGAAGTAAAAGGAGTACTTCTTGGCACATGAAATTCAGTCAAGAAAAACTTTTTGAAATGAATGGGCAGGAAGACTTTTCAACTGGCAAGAATCATAAAATTATATTTAACAGCAAAAAAAAATGGTTTCTGTAGAAATATAATCTGTTATCTAATTTGCATGTCATACTTGAGAATCCACACATAGTGTCCTGTTTAATTGAGTTATTCTACCACTACTTTTAAGATTCCCACCCACATGATATCCTGAGTGTCTTTCAACACTGGCACGTGAAGAGGAAACATTAGCAGTACCTTCCCATGCCTGCACAGAGACAATGGCTTGCCTCAAGGGTGGTCACATAGCTACAGCATTCTGCTTATATCACATTGGGTTCAATGATCTCAAATGTGTCTATTCATGCATCAGATGTTTGTGTAAAATAATTTGCTTACTGAACATGCAATAATACTGGAACTTGTAATTTTAAAAATAGATATAATTACAAAAGTAACTACAATTAATATTGTATTTTTCTATGTTCAAAGTGATAGAATAGAATAGGTTAATAATAAAAATATAATTTTCATTCTCTCCTTCAAGGGCTGTCCCATAGGCATTTATGGTTTTATCAAATCAACAAAATATGGTATGATATAGTGGTTATTTTGGAAACAAAATATTGTCTAAAATAATTTATTTGCAAATGTATGTTTCTACCTACAAAATTGCATAGAAGAGTACATTTTCTGCTACTTTTATAATTTTTCTTAATACTAATATATTGTTTTTCTTCTCAGTTTCTGCATCCTTGGTCCCTTAGCTAACAAATGTTGAGATGTATTCGGTTTTTATTAATGAGACAACCAAAAAAAATATCTTGAGAAAGAAAATGTGTTGGTGAGGAGTAAAAGGAGAAGGAGGAGCAGATTGGATAAGATCAAGATAGATATATATGTACAAAGTAATAAGTAAACATAAAAAATTCTCAAAGAATAACTTAAAACTGCTATTTAAAACAAAGAAGTGCTGTGAACAAGGTGAAATTTACAAGAAGTAATCTGAGCCTTGAAAGTAAAGACTTCAACAGAATATTGTTTCTTTGTGTATTAAGTCCAAAGAGTGACTGGAACACTCTAACTATTAGTACTCATTAACAATTTGTAGAAATAAGAAATAATTGATTATTGAAAACTGTTTTGACAATGCAGACCCATTTCCCAGCAGCAGACCTGCCACTGAGTATCTATCAGACTGAACTTCCTGTAAAGTTCTCTCCGTCAGACTTACCATCAGTTCTGTTCCTCAAAGTGGATACTAGCCACAACCACCCACACTCCACGTAATAGTTCTGCTGTCAGGAGAACCTAAATGGCTTAAATTTGAACCCAGGACTCATGTGTGAACCCAGAGGCAGTACTACCTGTCCAGGGACCAAGCACAGGTATTCCCTCCTACTCCTCCAATATGCAGCCTTTTAACTCTGCTCCTGAAGTGGAAACAGAAATAACCTGTGACCCAGCTCCACCTGCTCAGGTGTAGTACAAGAACTTTGTTACACACATACACACACACACTCACAAGACTCCAGCATAATGAAGAATTGGACAAACTGAACACTGCTCATGGAGGCAAAGATAGGTACAATTAAAAAAATTATCAATTGGGGGAGCTCAAAATGTCCCCTGTAAATAAATTCAATGAGCTATAAAAGTATATATCAAATACATATCAGAAAATTAATTACTGAACAAACTGACAGGACTACTAAATAGAAATGACAAGATGTTCACAATCCAGTGCTCCCTGTACTTGCTATATAAAGCTATTTCCTATGTAAAAGTTCTTTCTCTGTGCTTTTCTTATCATTTCCATTCTTCCAATATTATTACATAACTTCAACTTCAGTTGCGTTTGCTTTTATTTGAAAGGGACCATATGCTAAATATGAAAGGTATATGGACTGGACATTGGCAATATATGTTATACCTTATAATTTTCATAATGGAGGCATAATTATTCAAAAAAAGAATTATGAATTCTGGGAAAAGGGGGAGATTGTGAGAGGGTGGGACCTGAAGGGGTGGTGGGAAGGGACTGTGATGGAGATGTGACTTGAAGTAATAAATAAATACTAAAAAAAAAAAAAAAAAATTAGCAAGACTTCTGCCAATCTCAAATTGCCTGGAAGAGTATTAAGCTTGGCCATTCCTATACAATGGAGTAGCTTCAGCGTGCCACAATTGTTACTTGTCTTACTGAAGACTGTTCCCACATAATGAGTTTTGCTGAAAGCTCTGTGCAGTTTTACCATTCATGGGTTTTGACTACTTTTCCTGAAGTTACCATGTGCCTGTACACCACCAGTCAGAGGTGCAGGATTTATTAGGTATCGCTCCTGGTCTCAGTTTCAGGCAAAGAAAACACAGAAGTTATAGCTTAGCTATTGTGGGGGAGGGAGACGCGATAGAAAGGTGACCAGCAATTTTCAGTAATGAATTCAGGAAAATGAAGGCAATACAAAGCACCAATGATGGCCTAATTTCCAGGGACTAGTTATAAATGTATCATTATTGTCATCTCAGTAGATGTCCAGTCACCGTAGACACCATGCACCTGACTCCTTCCACTCTTACTCCATGAAAAGAACAAATGTCTTCACACTGGCTGTGTTTTCAACAATGATACATCCAACCCTAGCTTCTCTGGAGAAATAATGAGATAATAAGTAAGCAGTGAATAGAAAAATTGGCAAGAGCTATGGTAATTGCTGTAATCAAAACAACAAAAAAAAAAAAAGTGTCTGATTGCTTCATGTTTAGCTGCTCAAGGAAGCTTTGTTTCTAGCCCTGACTTTCCAGAAAAATTGTCTGTCCTTACAATGACTTTTTAGACTACACAGTGGCATGGCTTTCATTTATTTCTCAAAGTCGGACAAAGTGTAAGGCATGGTAAAACTGACATTAAACCTACATTCTATGACCTCAGAATGATAGCACAAAAAAAACACGTTTCTGTCTCTTTAATGCCTCACTTACAACTTGAGACGAGGCAGAACCTTCCGTTTTAACTTACTACGGGATGGATTTTCAATCCTTTGTGGTTATTACAAATGAGTGTTTGTTGCAAACATAAGAAGTAGTACCACTAACATTCATTTCTGATGGAACTAATTCTATCACTTACTTTTGACCATGTAAAAACAAAATTGCATTATTTACATATGTATAAATATATATGTGTGTTTATATTTATTGACTTTTTCTAGCAAATAGTCTGTATATTCATGGAATCTCATTTTTTTCATTTCCTTCACAATTACTTATGAGCAAACTGACATTTTTTGACATCAGAACTCTATTCTATATTTGAACAAAATGAGAAATATATACTCTGTGTATATGATATATGATAGTAAATAAATCTTCTAATATGTTTCATTGAAATAGTTTAATCAGCTAATTTTTATTCTTACTTTCTCACATCCTAAGCAATAAATAATTCCCTCATATGCTGCAGCTAATATGACAATATGTTTTAGTTAGAAGTGCTATTTTTTGACTCTTGACTCAATCCTAGAACAAAGACCTGTAAGTGTGGTGTGGGTTGGGCATGTACCTACTTCAAGTTTAATGCACAGAATCAGTCATTTCTTCATAACCTCCCTGAGGCTTCAGGCTTGAACCCTAGCACCACAAAACAAAACAAAAGAAATGAAAATAAAGTGCTTTTCTTTACTGTCTTATAATACCAGAAAACAATATTTTGGGAAGAGTAGCATTACATTTTATACTGAATAAGTTTCCTTGAATGATCTCTGAGCAGGGGACCTAAACATTTCATGGCTAGTAGTGGTAAGGCTGACACTGAGCAAAGTACTCTACAGTCTACTACAACGAGAAGAAAGAATGTATGTTATCCACCCATGATACAATGACGACTTGCATAACTGTGAGAGAAACTACATGACTCACCCATGATTACAATACTAGTCTGTGGTCAAGACCTTGTAGACTCGACACTTTCAACCTCAGAAAGTATAACTCACATACAAGTAGGCTTCTCCCTCTTTCCTTTGCATCTCTGACCTTAAGCCCTAGAGAAATTAATCTTTGGTAGCCCCTGGAGCAAAGAGCTAAAGGTGTTAAAAAGAAGACTCGTAAGTAGGTCAGACTTCAGGAAGGCACCTTTTTGGAGACTTTAGTGCCATTGTTTTCCCACTAAAACCATGAAAATACAAGTCTTCCCACCTGGAAGACTTCACAGTAAAGGACACACCGAAGCCAATTAGGGCTTTCAACCTAGTGTTCCTCACACTATAAAGAAGCCATACAATGGCTTGGTTCACTGAAATATAATTAAAAGTCATCAATACCTTCAAGGAAACTTAAAAAAAATTTTTCTGAAAAAAATTATATTACACTCAAAATGGATTTGTGAAGTCCAGCAACTTCTGCTATATGTGCACAAGGGAAAGACACAGTTTCAATTCTCTATCAAAAGCACATTAATCAAAATATATCATGTTTTTGTTCATGGGAAGATCAAAAGAAAAAGTTGAATTCTGGTTTAAAATAAAGAGATTTATACTGGTTTTGGCTAAGATTATTTCAATGCCATCCTCACATAGTTTTATCATTTGATACATAAAATAATAAAATGCAAAATCAATAACCTTAATTTTTATCCCTAAATTGGGGGAAATGAATCAAAACCAGATCGAAGTAAGGAATTAATTAGTGTGAAAATCAAAAAGAAAAAAAAAGGAAAATGAAATAATGAAAGAAATCAGTAGTAACTATGACCAGGCAAAAACCATCTCTATGATACATAGTAGATATATCATCTAAAAAATCAATTCATTTCATGGATCATTTTCATAGAATAGAGGACAACAAACATTTAATCAACTTAGTAGATGTAGAAAAACTTTTGCAAGTGAATACTTACCCTGATTTAAATTCTCAATGTGAAGGCAGCTTGTAAACACTGCACCTGAGATTATACTTACTGATGAGTGGTAGGGTGCTCTCCTCCAAGACAAATGGCAAGGCAAGGAGGGTCGTCCTAGACACTTGTTGGATCCCATGCAGTGTTCTCATCTGTGCTAACAGGATAACAAAAGAAACAGAATGCATTCAATCAAATTTGAAAGGGAGAAATAAATCTCTTAGCAAGTAGCTTGATCCTTTGTATCAAAACACAATAAAACCCATGGTGAACACATTTAAAAATACCTTATTGAGGATCTATAGCCTGCTTCAGTGGATAAAAGCACACCCTGTAAAAGTTTGGTTACTTGAGTTTGGCCCCCAGAACTCATGTAAATATGTGAGATGGGGGAGACAGGGGAGCTCTGCTGGGATCTGTATACAGCATTTCTATATGCATGGGAGCTGCAGATGGGAGAACCCACACGAAGCCTGAATAAGCTACACAGTGGCAGAAAAACAAGAGAGCCTCTGTCTCAAAAATAAAATGGGGAGAATCTCCACAGAAAGTGTCCTTTGTCATTCACACTCACTTGTTGGAATGCATGAATGCACATATATATTTGTACACATACATACACACAGAATATATACATATACATAACCTAGTAATATAAATATACATGCTCATATTCAATAGGTTTGTAGGATTCAAAATTAATTGCTAAAAGATCAAGAAATGAATTGCACCTACATAGGCAATGGATAATCTGAAAATAGGAGAAAGACCATAACCTACTCAACCCTACACAAAAAAAAAACTGTGGCAACTAAAGAAAAATGAGAATGGGAGAAATTGTTTTCCACAAACTAAAGCAAGCCAATTGGTTATTCAATATCAAATGTTCAGCCCAGAAAACATACATGTGAGTAACATTATAAAAACTGGGCAGCTTATATTTAGGAATATACATGTATACACAGATATATGTATAGTAACAATGAAAAAAGAAACCATAAATTTGAAATAGAACAAGGAGGGATATATGGGATGGCTCAGAGGTAGGAAATGGGAGAAATATTATAATTATATTCTAATCACAAAAACTAAAAATAAATACATTTCTTTTAAAAGTACACTGAAAAGAACAAAGTATAAGAGAAATAGAGTCATATAAATGTTTAAAATTTAAGCATTAAGACTACAAATATGTCTTAGATTAATTAAAGTAGACAAGAATAAATTAAATAGAGTACTAAAGCATGTCCATGGATTGGAAAACTCAGTGTCATTACTATAGAGATTTCTCAAACTGATCCAAAGATTACAGCAATTATTAATGACATCTTCATGTCTTTTGATTTTGATTTGCAGAAAATTTTAAGCTGATCCTAAAATACATGTGGAAATGTAGAGTTTTGAGAAGAGTAAAAATGATTTTGGAGTCAAACTCATAGGAAATAAATGTTCCAGTTTCAAAACTTTGTAAGTTGTGGTCATCACAGATGGTGTTGGCAAGGGATATAGAGTTCAACAGAACAGAATTGAGTCCAAAAATAAACCCTCATGTTTATGGTCAATTGATATTGTACAAATGTGCCAAGGGAATCAATAGGAAAAGGATAGTCAATTTCCTATCCAAGACTATAAATTAAAACCTTTCTGCACACCATATGCAGTAATTAACTCACAGTAGATAATAGACCTAAACGTAAGAAGAGAGACTACAAGCCTTGTGCATAAACATAAAGACTGTCTTTATGACCTTGAGCTCTATGGACATTTCTTAAATATGACAGAAACACATTAAACAAATTTAAAAATCATCAATTAAAATTTGAATTTTTCCATTTCAAATAAAATACCATTAAAATATAAAGTAAGCAGATTGGGTGAAAATCATTGCAAATGATTTGATGTAAAAACCTTTTAAAACATGAAGACACATTTCTCAATTTTAAAATAGAGAAAAGACTTGAATAAGCATTTCACTAAAAAATAAGCCCATGGTCAGTAAGCATGTAAAAAGGTGGTAAACCAAAATCATCACTAGAAGAATACAAATTTTAATATTTAAGTCAATACTCTTTACATCCACTTAGGTGGCTGTACTCAGACAAACAAACAAAAAATAATAATAGGGATGGGTCAGTGAAACATGGAGTATCCTCATTTTTGCTGAAATGTAAAATGTTACAGTCCTTTGGTACAACATTCTGCCACTCTGAAAAATACAAACATAATTTTGTTATGTGACACAGAGATGCTATAGCTAGGAATCTAGGGAAAATATACCCAGTAAGACAATGGTTTACAGTGCGACATCCATAACAGCTTAAAAATGGAAAATGTACAAAGATCTACTTGGAAATGCACAAACTTGATCTCCACACTTTGGAATATTTGCTATGAAAAAGGACTCGGTGATATAGGATATTTACTTGGTGAACCTCAAAATTATAGTACTAAATGAAAGAAGCCACATTAAAAAAAAAACTCCTTTTGCAATTCCACTTATACAAAATTGGTAGACATGGAAAATCTATGTAGAAATAAAGGAAGATGGTATTTTTAATATTCAGGGATGGTAGTAGATACCTGACCTGCAAATAGACATGAGGAGTTTGGAGGGTGTGTACATGGGTGTGGAAGGTCTACTAACAGACTGCAATCACCACATAATTTCTTCCACTACTTTGTAAAACTGCTTTATACACATGCATAAATACACACTACATACACACATACATATGTATATGTACACACACACATATGTTAAAGTATATGCTAAATTATGCTATGAAAATCACTGAATTGAATATATTCTGGACTTTTCCCTTATTTTTTTAAACATTTGATAGCCTGGAGTTCATTAACTATGAATATTTGAACATTTACCTTTCTTAAAATATACATGTAGAAAAACCAGAAAGGCATAATAGACCACATCAATAGAAACATGATAGAAAAGAGGCCATTAGTAACTATCTGTTTCACCTTCTTACTTTAAATATGGTGGCTACACGGAATAACGATGACCGGACTAAAGTTTCTGATAACACATATAAAATTTAATCTACATGCTGCCACAGTGCAGATGTGGGAAGAAACTGATAGGAAGTGTCTATATCATTATGTGGCCTATAATTTTGCTATTTATGACAGTAAGTGAACATCCTGGACTCTTTCAAAGGTCCTGCTACTTGCTTCATGAACACAATACAGGAATTCATTTGGACAATTATGATTGACAGGGTTAGTATATTGTTTCTTGCCCATGAGTGAGAGTGCAGACACATTGTCAAGCCTTATGATGTTTCTAATGCTATCACTGTCTTTGTCATCAGAGCTACCCAAAGACCTCAAATTGTTAAATAAGTAAAACGCATTCAGCCCTGAAGCTTAAGATCAGAGCAGAGGATCCCACTAAGCCAAATTAGGATGTGCAATGGTTCATTAGAAAACAAGACCAAAGAGTGGAGTACATAGCTAGTTATCCCTTAGGATCCAGGGAGAATTGGCTCTTTGATTCCCCGTGGATATCAAAATCTGTGTATGCTGGGGTCCCTCATATTAACTGGTGTAGTATTTGCATATGACCTACACATATTCTTCCATGCATGTTTAAACCATCTCTAGATTACTTATAATGCCTATCACAATGTAAATACTTGTTTGTAGAGCATATGAACAAAATGAGTAAGTAAAAATTTCCTATAGACACAACTGGTTCTCCTATAGTTTTTTCCCTTCCAAGTATGCAAAACTACAAATGGTTAAATCTGTGAATGCAAAACAAACAGATATGGAGGTCCTGGAGTATTCAGTGACGTAGATAAAGAGATTTATTTTAAGGACAATTTGTTTGTATTTAGTGGGCCTTCTGTAAGTAGCTTTTAAACTTAGGTCCTTCCAAATCCTATGTGTGTGTCTCTGCATTCTAATTATTGGGATCAGAGACCTGTGGTTCCCATCTGAAGGGATTAAAGATGTGTTCCACCACTCCTGGATCGAAGTTTTTCTCTATTTAGAGTTTGTTTTGTATCAGGCTGACCTTAAGCTCTGAGATCTGCCTGTTTCTGTCTGTAGTCTGTTGGGGTTAAGGGTGTACTCTTCTTGAATGATGGGATTAAGGGTGTGTACCCTCACCACCCTGTTCCGTGTAACTCTAGAATTTTTAAGTCCACTAAATCTATGGTGCTCCTCCCATCTCTGCTGAAGTTAAAGGCATGGGTTAACACCACATTTCTCCTGTATTTTACCTTAGCTCTACGTTTTTTCGACACTTGGAGGTTTATAAAACCAGGTTGAGCGGCTGTATCCTTTATTCTATTTACAGTGTTTTAACGTTGTTACCGCTTTTTTTTAATTAATAAATTTATTTGTTTGTTGCTACAGGTTACATCTTTAACATATTGTCCTCTTTTCCCGCTTCCCAGCCCCACCCTCCCATGCTCTACCCAAGGAGCTGACTCATGAAATTCGGAAGACTTACCAAGTCCAGCATCTTTAGGTTATGCTGGCTGAGAATTGTCTCAGGGAAGACTTCCAGTCTGAATTTAAAAGCAGTCAGGTGGCCAAGTTCCTTTCTCTTCTGGGACAAAAAGTCTTTGTCTATAATTATTTCATAAATTTTGGTGGGGCTATTCATGTAATAGAGGATAATTTGCTTTACCATGAGTCTACTGATATAAATATCACTAACATCTAAAGAAATAACTTCACAGATATGTCTAGAATAATTTTCTTCCAAATATTTGAGTTCTATGTCCTAGTCACTTTGACACATGATTTCGGTATCACAAGTGGGCACCAGATAGAACTCAGGGACACTGCATTTAGCAAACCATCAGTAAGATGCCATTTGAGGATTGTGGCTCAGGACTGATAAGCAGCAAGGGTAGAACATATAAATCAGAGGAAAGGAGCAAGCACAGTCCCAGGAGAGCTTGGATCTGGGCTCAGGAGAAATGAGCAACAAGGGTGAAAACATGGAGATCAAAGGAAAAGTATGAACATAGACCCGGGATAAGAATGGGGAAATTGGACAATGAAGGTCACCCAGAGGTAGAGGACAGAGCTAAAATAGGTGAAAATACAGATAGTAAATATGGGGCATAGGAACTGGCACTTAACTTTTTCTTAAAAGAGAAATAGTATCATAACCAGAAAAAACCACAGAAGGCAAAAACAAACAAACCCCAAAAAGAACAGAACTCCTGAAAGTGAAATGTATTCAAGCAAAAGATGACCGCTTCATGAGCCCATAGCCTAATAGGTCTTTTCTGTGAGTCACTATGTATAAACTTACTTGCATTCTGCAGTTCTAAGGACAAATTGTGTTAGTGTGCAAAAATGATTACTTTTTAAAACATTTTATTAATTATTTCAGAATTTTCTACATTTTGTGGAATTGTATCAAAATCTTCATTTTGATAATAGTCTACAAAATGTGATAATATTATCAAAATGAAGAGTCTTTTCCTTACTTCCTTCCAAATCTGCTTTCACCTTCTGACTGACTCCCATCATGTGCTGAGGCACTCCGTAGCTTCATGTTCTCCAAAATGTGCAGTCCATATACTTCTGAGTGTGGGACCAGTGACTAGAGCACAGTCAAATGACAAAAAGCTAGATCTGTAAAGAAAACTGAGTCTCTATCCAGTCAATTTACTGTCACAGAACAGAAGGGATTCATGAGCTCCCACCCATGACTGAGGCTTCTGGAGGAGGGAGGGTTTTACCCTATTGAGCAAAAGGTCATATAATCTCTTCTCATTGTTGCTGGCTAATGAGGGCAGGTATTTGTTAATTTGCCTACAGTATTTTACTAGTTCCTATTCAGACCAATGTCAAACACTGATAGGGAACAGGCTCTACTAAATAATATGAAGAAAGTTGACTTAATCTAAATTTTAGAAGGAAGAAGAGTGGGGAGTGAGTTGAGACATTTTAACTTTTCTGCTTAAAAGAAAGCTGTCAACATATAACCAGTTATAACCACAAATTCCCAGCAATGCAAACAAAGTTAAGTGTGGGTTTTTTTTTCTCTCTCTCTCTCAAATTAGTTTTTGGTAAATTTGCAAATAATTATTTAAATATTCAAAAGTATGCTACATTTCAGAAATATGCAATCTATTGTGGTGATATTGAAATTAAATGTGTGATTTTTTTAAAATACTTTATTTTTTTTTCTTCAAGTTACATCTCAGTCACAAACCCCTCCCTATTCCCCCTTCCTATCCTGCCCTTCCACCCTCTTCCCCCCAGAAGTTTCCCCTTTCAGTCCAACAGATGGTTCCTTCTCTTATAGCAGTATTATACAAAACAACAGATATAAATATGCCACATTTGTGAGAGTTAAATGGCCCAGTATACCTTTCCAATGTCCAGTTTATACATATTTGGCCCCTGACTTTAACATTCTACTATCTAACCATCTCCATGAGTTTAAAGGTCTATATCTGATTCAACATTCATACTAACTTGCAACACACTTTTAAGAGTATCTTCTTAGATCTATAACACCTTCTTGATTCCTAAACAACTCAAAATTTAACTATGAGACTCTAGCTGTCTATTCTTCAACCACCTCAGAGACCTGAGAGGGATAAATATATCTGCTTATATAGGAAGTGCAGGGACTGCAGCTTCCAAAACTAAGAAAGGACATACCAATGACTGCCTGAACAGTTCCCATTTTCTCTCCATACATTCCTGCATCAGTCTTCAGCCTTTGGGTCCTGTTTCTCTGACAGACATTTGTTGTAGAGCCAGGATTATGAAGGACTTACCTACCCTGTCTTGGCAGAGTTAGGCTGTCGACTTCCCTGCTACCAAATTTTGTCCTTTTTGGACAGCAGTCTGTCTGCAGTTGGTGCAAGGGGTTTTTTCATGCCAAGAGATAGGCTTGCCACTAATTCAACCATCTTACAGTGGAGGTTCATCGATGCTTATCTTCTACTTGGAGTAGAATAGGGGGTACTGTCAGGTGCTGATATGTCTCGATATCAAAAAAAAAAAAGAAAATCTTAATTTAAGATAACATCTTTGAATGCCATATTCTGCAGATCTCTTGGGGTTTTTGAAGATGCCCTATCCATCTCTTGTATTTAAATTTCTGATTTTTATATAGATGAAATGGAAAGTGATTTGCACATGAAATTAAGCTATAATTTTTTATTTTTCAAAGTACATGTTAGGACTTTACAATATACCAGAATTTTAAAAATAAAATGTTACTTGTAGGGGTTATAAGTTGACTTTTATATTTATTTTGCACAATAGCATGTTGTGTTAGTTTTGGCCTGTTATTTGCTCACAGATATTCATTACAGTTACTTAGGGAAACATAACTTGAAACTTCTTGACTTACACATTTAGAAAGCTTTCTCTTAATGTTCTAATATCATAAGGTTTTATAATTAATTCCCATAGTGCAAAATAAACAAATGAGAGAAAAATTTTAAAGCTCTGCAAGTTTTTATACTCATAATTCAGTCTGTAAAAAAACTGGCTGAATTTATAGGTTTTCTCTGAATGTGTTTTGAAATTCAGCAAACAGAATTCTAATTATATGTCCTTTTATAAATTTGCACTCATTGCAATAAGTGTAGCTGTCACACTTTTCCCTGTCCTAGAATTTGTCACCTGAAGTAAGAACAAATTCTGCAATTTAAATGGTTAAGGTTTCCAATACAAAACTCCACAAATAAACTGCATGAATGACTTTTAAAAAATTATGATAAGTTCAGGTCTGTGTGAAGGGCCTTGAAGACTTTTCTACCAGGTTCTGACAGTTCATAAGGGAGCAGCCTCATGTCCTAGCTCCTCCTAGGATATCTCTATTGTCAATCACTGGAATAGTGCTATTTATTTATTTATAGCTTTATAGAGTATTCATTGCATTTGTCACTTCATACTTTACATGTGATTTCTCCAAGAGTTTAAAATTCAACTCTGGTTCTAACAAAAATGATCTCAGTTCATACACAGAGATGTATGCCACAGCCAAATATTCTGACATCAAACTCCATACTCATGATAAATCTGACAAGTGCTTACAACTTCCGCACTACTCTTAAACTCCTAGCCTCACATTTATCATGAATTCCCCAACTCAAGATACTGTTTCATTTACTTAGTAATATACACTAAATATGTCATAAATATTCATGCAGATGCTACCTTGTTTTATCTACATGAAATGAAAAACAAAAATTCTTGACATAAGATTTTAGGAATTATTAGATTAATAAAATCCCAGTTATAGCTCAAATCAATACTTTGATTTTGCTGACATTTTCCTTCATTCTTTTCTTTGGTGGGGGGAGTGACAGAGAATTTTTTCCATTAATTAATTTATTTGTTTATTTTATATTCCAATTACAGTCCCATTCCCTCTTCTCCTCCCAGTCCCACACTACCACCCAATTCTCCCAAACATTCTCCTCACCCTCCTATACCAGCCCACTCTGGCCCATCAAATCCCATCAGGACTGAGTGCCTCCTCTTCCACTGAGGAAAGACAAGGTAGCTGTGCCTGAAAATTGGGATCCAGAGGGAGGCAACAGAGTCCAAATCAGAAGCAGCCCCCTCTCCAATTGTTAGGGGATTCACTTGAGAAAAAGTAGTATATCAGCTTCATATGTGTAGGGGGCCTAGGCCCAGTCCATGCAAGTTCTATCTGTCAGAATGGCTAAAATCAAAACTCAAGTGACAGCACATGCTGGTGAGGAGGTGGAGAAAGGGGAACACTCCTCCATTGTTGGTGGGAGTGCAAACGTGTACAACCACTTTGGAAATCAATCTGGTGCTTTCTCCAGAAAATTTGGAACAGTTCTGTTTCAAGATCCAGCTACACCACTCCTGGGCATATACTCAAAATATGCTTCACCAAACCACAAGGACATTTACTCAACTATTTTCATAGCAGCTTTACTCATAATAGCCAGAAACTAGAAACAACCTAGATGTCCCTCAACTGAAGAATGGATAAAGAAACTGTGGTACATTTACACAATGGGATACTGTTAAAAAATTATACGGTTAATTAAACTATTTAAACAGTATTTATATTATTGTTAATTGGTTCGGCAGTTGCTAATCTTTAAGCAGCCATTACAAATGAGTACACAGACACCATGTGGATTTTAACAAGCCTTAGCCTGAGTTGTGCAATCCTACCCCATCTAAGATAGCTCTTAATTCTATTACCCAAATATGACCTCATATATTCATACATCCCCTTGGACTGCCATTCTCCACGATATGCCGATGTTCCTATCCATGTGGAATGAGGTTCTTTTTTCTAACCCATGGTGTGTGCCTCCTTCCTGCTGCTCCTGGCTGGAATGAATTAATCCTCTGTCTAAAGCGCAGGCTTCCTGCTCTAATCCCAGGAAGTTCCACCTTTCTCTGTCTTTGCCCAGTCTCAGGCCTCGGCATTTTATTTAACCAATCAGAGTCAATGTAAGAAACAGACAGCAAACAGGACCAATTAATTAACATTTAGAATGCTTAACACTACCCCAACAATTCCCTCTTTTTGTCTAAAAAAAGGCTAAATTTTTTAACTCATATAGTAAAAACAATAAGAACAAATATGAAACAATCAAGAAAACCATATATAAAAATTATACACATAATGTTTAGCCTATTTGTATCAGGCAATCTTGAAGAAGAAAAAAAATCATCTTATTTATCTTTTCTGTGTCTGAAGTTCTGAACCAAAATAATTTCTATCATATCCTATATTTATAAACATAAAGATTTATTTCGACTTGAAAATATCCTTTTAAATCCTGAACAACTCAAGTTCCATTGAAATTTTATAGCTATTATGCCTTCAACCCCATCAAAGACATAAGAAGGGATGAAGTTATTATTTGAGTAGGAAGCATAGGAAAGCAGCTTCCAAAAAGAAATATGACAGTTTGTGATAGTTACTGTCAAAAGGACTAGAATTTCACATTGCAAATTTACGAATTATATAGGTACAACACCTAGTCAAAATATAGCCTTAATTTTGTGTCAATATACAAAGATCTATAGGAGTAGATTCAATAATCTACCTTTTATCTTATCAGTTCTATACTATATATCCATATTCCCTCTCTTTTTTCTTTTCAAGTCTTCTCCCCCTATATAAGAGAGAAAGAAGGATAAAGAAAGAGAAAGAAATCCCTGAGCCTAACATCCTACACTTTGCTTAACAAGACCATTTAACAATTTGTAACATTTCCCCCTAAACGACATCTATAACCCATCAAATAGCCAAAGAATCATCCACCCCACTTTTTGGGAATGGGACGTCGCTCTCTTAAAACTTCTTTCTGCTGAATTGGGACGCTGAAAACCTGTTTAGGGGCCCAAATAAAATGAAAAAAAAAAAAAAAAAAAAGGTTAAGCAAGTAAATTGTAACATTTGTTGTCCAGTCTCCAGGTGCTCAGCTATTTGAATGTTCTGAGCAATTTGTAGTTCGAAGCTGGACTTTGGTAGTAAAGTTCAGGAGTTTATTGGTGTCCTGTCTGGAAGAGTCTTTGAGGCTGGACCATCTCAGCAAGCTGTTTGAAGTTGTTCTGGATGCAGATTTTGGAGGAAACAGCTAGTGAGGCAGTCTATGAGGCTGGATCATTTGGGTTACTTGTCTTGTCTTCTTTGGACTCAGGTCCCATTGTTCTGAAAATATATAATTTCTCACAAGTAACATATAGTTCTGCAATTACCAAAATGCATTGGATGTGCAGGATGCACAAATCAATGAAGTAATATTTCCTGTTCTTTGAACAAAAGAAAGACATTTGTAAGTCTCCATTCATACCATAAAAAGATGGCGTGTAGTATCTTTCCTAGGGCACATTGTCTTTTGGACAATAGAGAAAAACAATTTTTTATTTTTCAAAAGAAATCTTAAAAATTTGAAACTAAAATTTATCTTTAAGTGTATATAAAACATAATAATCATAACTTTCTATAATATCTATTATAACAAAATAATCTTAAGTTTCTATCAATTTCTATTAATATAACAAAATAATCTTAAGTTTTTAAATCCCTGAATCCAATTCACAACACATAACATATATCCATTCATCCTAGACGACAACAAACAATCACAACACATAACACACAAAAAAACCTTCCATCCCAACTTTTGGGAATGGAGTGTAAATATTTTCAGGTACCCTTCAAAAACTGAGATATTGGCTAATTCCCGAGAAAATTACCTATAGTTTTTGTTGTCCAGTCTCTGTAGGATCGATCATTTTTTGGACTAGCACTTTTAAAAATGATTTGCATGCAAAGTTTTTAAGAAAACAGTGATTGAAACAGTATGTTAGGTTGAATCTTCTGGCCCATTTGTCTTGTTGTTATCACTCAATCCTTGGCTCTGAAAATAAATTTTTGCTCTAAATTTGAGCAAATGGAAGGCATAGAACTTCGTAAGTCCATTTTAAGGCATAAACCCTATCCATCCTGGAAAAAAGATTGGAATATTATGAACACCATAAAATCTGTCCATCCTGGATAAAAGATTGGAATATCATGAAAACCATACAGTTAATAAAACACTAGTACCATGCTAAGACATTCATATTTCAGCTAATGGGAGGTTCTCCCTGGTCAGATCTAATCTTTATAAGTTTTGTTGGTAATCACATTTTTTCATTCCCTGTAGACACATAGGCATAACCACGTCCCCATCTTAAAACCATTGCAGGTTTCCACTCTAAAGTTAGCATATCCTTATAATATATTGGTTGATTTAATTCCTCAGTTTATTGTATAACCCAGTGTCTCTCAGCTGCAGTGGTACCCTTTTCACCAACATTTAAGAAATTCAAAGTTAGTAATACATTGTGTAATCTATCCCTGGGATTCTTTAATTCCCCCTTTTGTTTAAAAAGCATCTCTTTTAAGGTATGATTAGCTCTTTCTACAATTGCTTGTCCTGTAGGATTGTATGGTATACCAGTAATATGCTTTATATTATAAAATATGCAAAGAATTGCTTCATCTTATTAGATACATATGCAGGAGCATTATCAGTCTTAATTTGTGCAGGTACACTCATAAATGCCATTATTTCTAATAAATGTGCAATAACACAATCAGCTTTTTCAGAACTTAAAGCAGTTGACCATTGAAACCCTGAGCATGTATCAATGGTATGATGTACGTACCATTGTTTTCCAAATTCTGCAAAGTGAAAAGCATCCATTTGCCAGATTTCATTCTTTTTAGTACCTCTAGGGTTACTACCAGCAGGTAACGCAGTTTGGTTATACAGAGAACACGTAGGACATTTTTAAATTATTGACCTGGCTTGTTGCCAGGTAATAGAGAATTTTTTCTTTAAACCTGAACTGTTAACATGATGTTTCTGATGAAATTTTGAGGCTTCCAACACATTTCCTTTGAGTAATTGGTCAATTTCCTCATTTCCTTGTGCCAGTGGACCTGGCAAACCTGTATGGGATTGAATATGGATTATATATAATGGATTATTTCTACCTCTGATGACCTGTTGCAATTGTATAAATAAAGAAGTTAATTCTGTGTTATTGGGAATAAATTCAGCAGTTTCTATATGCAACACAAGTCTTTCTGCATATGGAGAGTCCGTAATTATGTTAAGAGACTCTGGAAAATCCAATAACACCATAAGGATTGCATACAATTCTGCTTTTTGAACTGAAGTATATGGACTTTTGATTACCTTGCTGATTTTGTCTGTCTTATAACCTGCCATTCCCATCTTGTTAGCATCAGTATAGAAGGTTGGTGAATCAGGAATTGGTGTTCCCTTTACAATATGAGGAAGAATCCAATTAGTTCTTTTTATAAATTGTATACTTTTACTTTTTGGAAATTTGTTATTAATTTCTCCCAAATAATTACTGCAAGCTTTTTGCCAATCTTCATTGATTACCCACAATGACATAATCTCAGCATTGGTAAGAGGCACTACTATTTCAGCCAGGTCCATTCCTGATAATTGACATAGTCTTATTCTACCTTTTACAATTAATTCAGATATCTTTTCTATCTTTGTCTTTAATTTTTTACTTTGTTTATGTGGTAAGAAAATCCATTCCATAATACTATCTTCCCGTTGCATAATAAGCCCTGTAGGAGAATGAATTGATGGTAAAATGACCAAAATACAGTCAAGTTGGGGATCAATTCGATCTATGTATGCATCTTGCAATCTTTGTTCAACCAACATTAATTCCTTTTCTGCCTCTGCAGTTGAACATCTTGGACTGTTTAGATTTGAATCCCCTTGTAATGTTTGAAGCAAATTACTTAACTCATGAGTACTTAAACCAAGGGTGGGCCTTAGCCAATTTATATCTCCCATTAATTTTTGAAAATCATTAAGAGTTTTCAATTGGTCTCTACGGATTTGTACCTTTTGCGATCTCATTCTCTGTTGACTTATTTTATAACCCAAATAGTTGATTGAATCTCCTCTCTGTATTTTTTCAGGAGCAATTTTTAACTCCCATAGTGGTAGAATTCTTTGCATTTCCTTAAATAAGTTCTCTAAAATAACTACATCAGAATCAGCCAACAAAATATCATCCATATAATGATAGATAATAGATCGAGGAAACTGCTTACGCATTATTTCTAATGGTTTTTGCACAAAATATTGACTCAGTGTTGGACTATTCAACATGCCCTGTGGAAGTACATTCCAATGATACCTCTTGATTGGCCTACTGTTATTAAAAGTAGGTACAGAGAAGGCAAACTTTTCCCTATCATTCTTATGCAATGGAATTGAGAAAAAGCAGCCTTTTAAATCAATCACTATTAAAGGCCATGACTTTGGTAATAGAGAAGATAAAGGCATACCAGGCTGCAAAGGACCCATAGGTTGAATTACTCTATTCACAGCTCTTAAATCTGTTACCATTCTCCATTTACCTGATTTCCTTTTTACCACAAACACAGGAGAATTCCATGGGCTGGTAGACTCTTCTATATGATGAGCCTCCAGCTGTTCTTTTACCAATTGCTCAAGAGCCTTTTTTTTTTTTTTTTTTTTTTTTTGGTTTTTACAAAGCCTTGGCCTGAATTGTGCAATCTTAGCCCATCTAAGCAAGCTCTTAATTCTATTACCCAAATATGATCCCATATATACATTTATCCCCTTGGACTACCATTCTCCACGATATGCTGATGTTCCTGCCCATGTGGAATGAGGTTCTTTTTTCTAACCCATGGTGTGTGCCTCCTTCCTGTGGCTCCTGGCTGGAATGAATTAATCCTCTGTCTAAAGCGCAGGTTTCCTGCTCTAATGCAGGAAGTCCCACCTTTCTCTGTCTTTCTCTGTCTAATAGCTGATTCAGCTATTAGAAACAAGGGCATCATGACATGTGCAGGCTAATGGATGGAACTAGAAAATATCAACCTGAGTGAGATAACCCAAACCCAGAAAGATACACATGGCATTTATTCATTCATAAGTGGATATTAGCCATATAGTACAGGCCCAAAGAGACTAAGTAACATGGAGGACTGAAGGGAGGGAGAGAGGGAACTGGGTGAGAGAGAGGGTGGAGAGGGGAAGGGGGTTGGGGGGAATCAGGTATTGGGAGAAAAGGGATGAGAGGTGAGAGGGCTGGGAGAGAGAAGGGAAATTGGTGTTGGGCCATCTCTGAGATTAGCTGGAGACCTTGGATGGGGGAGGTTTCTGAGTGGATATGGTATTGACTGACCCTAGCTGAGATTTCTAGCAGAGAGGGATACTGAAACTGAAGTGCTCACTCCTGTAGCCAGGCAGGACTTACAGTGGAGGGAGGGTGACACCAACCCACCTACAGAATCCTTGAACCAGAATTTGCCTGCTTACAAAATATGCAGGGATAAAAGATGGAATTGAGATTTAGGGAATCTCCAGCCAATGATTGGCTCACTTTGATAACCACCTCATGGGAAAGAACCAATCTATGGCACTCTTAATGACACTCTGCTATGCTTACAGGTAGGGACATAGTATCACTGTCCTCTGAAAGGCATCATCCAGCAGACAATGGAAACAGATGCAGAGATCCACAGCCAAACATTCAACATTCGGCGGAACTCAGGGAGTCTTGTGGAAGAGTTAGGAGAAGGATTGAGAGAGATGGAGGGACAAGACACCACAAGAAGACCTACAAAGCTAACTAACCTAGGACCATGGGGTCTCATAGAGGCTGAAACTTTCAAAATAAAATTTTAAAGGAAAATGCCACAGCAATGAATTAGTAGGGGAGGGGAGCAAGAAACTGTGATAGAACCAAAAATGAGAAATTCTGTATTGATTAGTTAGTTATACAATGCTCAGGGGATCCAGATAATGATGCTGGGGAAAAAAATTGGAAAAGGTGTTTGGCCTTAGAAAATGTGATTGTAATGTACAGATATGTGACAGAATGTGATAGTGTTTATCTAATTTTGGGTTCTTCTCTGCATAAGAAAAATATAAACATATATGGTTGATTTGTTCACTATATACAAGCTTTGGCCAATGTAAAATAAATTAATGAAAGCCTTGAAAGTCAACAGTTCAAGATCTATGTTTGCTTTTTGTTCTGACAGTAAGACTGTGTTGCAGATACCAGCTGTGGCATATGACAAAAGCTTACTCAAAGATGACAGGGCACATAAACATGATGTGAAATTTGTGGGTTTGGGGGCCACTGAGACTCAGGAGTTACTTGCTACTATAGAAAGACCTTTCTTTTCCTTCATGGAAACTTGCTCATTTGCATAGTTGTGAGATTATCTACAATCCTTCTGGCTAATGATACTGTCAGAAAAGCAGCTCTCTCTCTCTCACCTCACACCATACATGATGATAATCATGGAACTGATGCCCACAGAAAGACCAAAGTATTTTAGCCTCTCCCATCCAAGGTCTCCAGCTAGTCTCAGAAATGGCCCAACCCCAATTTCCCTTCTCTCCCCCAGCCCTCTCACCTCTCATCCACATTCTCCCAATTATATTGCTAAGATTTTAAAAGGAAAATAACAAGATGTACCTATTCAAA
Organism: Lophiomys imhausi; assembly: GCA_907164525.1. Lineage (NCBI taxonomy): Eukaryota > Metazoa > Chordata > Mammalia > Rodentia > Muridae > Lophiomys > Lophiomys imhausi. The sequence continues at coordinate 1,528,174 of CAJQZJ010033689.1, read as the reverse complement.
AAACAAATGACTAAAATATTACATATCATAAAAAATTACCACTTCTCTTCATCAACCACAATATTAATCACCACAAAAGAGATAACTTTATCCTATAGAATTGAGTAAGATACAGGAACATGGATGACTCAGGGGCCACAGCATCACAGAGAAGCCCAAAGAGCAATGAAGACAACTCACAGGAAGGCTGCATCACTCAGTTCCCTTCATGATTCTGCAGAAGAGAATGTCCCGATTCTTAGGAAATGTACACATAACAGTGACTGAATAAAAAACGAAAGACTATTTCAAAAGTTGACACAGAGATAAAACCACTAACACTTTCAGAAGACTTATACCTACCATGTATCAGCTTAAAATTATGAAGTAATGCAAAATGAACACACATTCTATTGTCCAGAGACTCTATGCTAGAGACACACTTAGAAGACTAGTGTTCTTACTATAATAGGAGACCTGCCTTGCAAGATACTTTTTCAAGGGTGGACTTCTTTTCCGACTGTATGGACTATATAGTTAGCCAAAATGTTCCTGCTGTCTAATTCTTCAAAGTAGTCCCATCTTCAGAAAGGAAACACCTGCTCGAGAGAGGACAGCAGTTCACAGGGTTACAGAATGAGACAGAGTATTAAAAGTCTGTGCATTTGAGTCTTACAGACTTGTTCCAGATCAAAAGTTTCCTGTGTCCTTATCTCAGTTCAGTTTCTTTCTCTGTCCACTCCTACTGCAGCCCTCTTCTTATGAAGCACCATATGCCTCGAGCCCCATCTCAGCACTTGGTTGTGGAAAAAAATCAACATGGCGCAGCTTGTGTTAGCTGCAGTCTGAGAAAGTAGCTGACAAGTTGGAATCTGAGGAGAGCTCATTCACTGCCCAGTTGGCCATCAATACTCAACATTAGTGAGGGGCACCTGTGTGCAGGCATTGAACATAGATCAGAACTTCCCTTGGCAGGGAATTGGGAGGTAGGCACTAACTAATACCAGGAAATGCACCTGTCTTGGACTCTGTAAATAAATGTAGAGAAAGACAGCAATGAGTTACTGAAGGATTTTGATAAGCAATTAGTAATTAAACCCACATGTGATGCTCCAGGGATCTTTTTATTTACATAGGTAAACTGAGAGTGTATGACAAATTTGAAGATCATACCCAAATCCTTCATTTTAATTGGAAACGTGTTCATCATATTTTCCCTCCCCCATTCCTCTTCATCCTCCTCATCTCCCTACCCACTCAACTTTTTCTTCATTTTGTCTCTCTCTAAATTTCAAAAACAAAAAAGGAATAAAAACAATGAAAGCACAAAAGCAAAATTCAAACCAAACAAACAAAAGTCCAATGAGATTAAAAAAAAAAAAGTCTGGACAAAGCAAAATGAAACAAACAGTACACAAAACTACAGCAGACTTCTTTTTGTGTTAACCAAATAATTGTGGGCCCTGGACCTGCCCCAAAGCATGCTTCATATACCCGGGGACACTTCATTGAAAGAATTGATGTTCTTTCTGAGAATGTGCATAGCTTCTTGGTTAGAGGTGGAAGCTTGTGTCTACTTCTCCCTGTCAGTGTGGGGGCTGTATCTAACATGAACCTGAGCAGGTATTGTCCATGCTGAGGGAATCTCTGTGAATCCATGTATGGATTAGTCCCACTGTGTCTGGAAGCCTCTGTTTCCTTGGAGTCACCTGTCATCTCTGGCTTTTACAAACTTTTCTTCTCCTCTTCCGCAGAGGCTTAAGTGAAGGAATTTGTTGAAAACATCCCATTTATCACTTAATACTCCAAAGTCTCTAACACTTCCAAGTTGTGGTAGATGAATTGATATCCATTTACTGAAAGAATGAGCTACACTGATATGAATTGAGCAAGGCATTTAACCTACGGATATAACAGATTATTGTTCAGTATCACTTTATTTGCTATGTTCTTTATCAGTATGATATTAGGCTGGTGACCTATGTAGTCAGTTGCAGGTTCTTGGTCACTTTAGCAGTATCGGGTATGGGTTCCAGCTCATGGAGTGGGCCTTAAATCCAATCAGAAAGTACTTGGCTACACTCATGACATTTGTACTGCTTTTACACCAGCATATCTTGTAGGTAGGTCACTGTTGCATCATGTAGGGTTTGTAGCTGGGAGATACTTATCAGTGCCTTTCAATTTTAGTAGTTTACAGAGTACCTTCTAGTATCTTTAATGTGTGTGTGTGTGTGTGTGTGTGTGTGTGTGTGTGTGTGTGTGTAAGCTGCTACAGCAGTGAGTTTCTATATGATTTTTTAAAGTGTCCCTTAATGTCCTTCCCCATTACCCTTCTCTTCTATACCTCCCATATTTCATTATATGAAAGTCTTGATAGACTAGTTGAACTTCAAAAAATATTAAAGTGACAAGTAAAGCTTTTGTGGAGTTTGGAAAAAGAAAACAAAATCAACTCACTACCAATGGGATACTTTAGCAATCAACAGAAGGAGACAGAAAAATTTTGAATTTGGATCATGAATGATATAATGGGCTGAATTCTATTCCACCCAAGAAGGTAATTAAAATAAAATGAGGTATAGTTTGTCCCTACTCTGCTACAACTAATGCCCTTAGAACCATGGTTCTCAACCTACCTAATGCTGAGAACATTTAATACAGCTCCTCATGTTGTGGTGACCCTGAACCATAAAATTATTTTGATTCTACTTTATAACTGTAATTCTGCTACTGTTGTGAATAATAATATAAATATCTGATATCCAAGATACATGATACATGACACACAAAGAGGCCAAGACCCACAGGTTGAGAACCACTGCCATAGAATAATATATTAGGACACAAAAATTATATACATTTATGAAATAAATTAAAAATAATGCATAAAAAGTACATACAAGTGAAGACAACTTCAAGAGAAAAAAAAAACATACCCTTAAAAAACTTACTAAAAATCTAATGTGTCTTTGAAACAGAGTAAAGGGTGGATACTGGAAGAGTTTTGTACAAGTAGAGAAAAAAAATATCTTTTCCAGAGATTGTTGCTAAAATGTGGACATTATATATGATTCTAGGCAAGACTCGGGGGAAAAAAAGGGAAAATGACTATTGTTTCAGCAATATACAGCTGTTTTCGTGAAAAACATACTGGCAGAGATAGGAACATGACGTGTGCTTCTCGTGATGTGTCAGATGAAGTTGAAGAATACATTGGGAACTGAAGGGCCATGATTAATGCAGATTTGTTGTCTCAGGTTGTAGGTGCAGGCTGGAGAAAGAATGAAGCTACACTGCAGCCTCACTCAGAGATGGACTTGAAACACGGGTGTGATAAATCCTAACAGTGGCTTGATCTTTACAAAATGAATTGGTCATCTACCTCATGTGAGAGAGTAAGAGAACAAAATAATACAGAGATTAATGGTCAGTGTAGGACAGCATGATTGGCTTCCCGGACATGTGGAAAAGAAATAGTCAAAGAATAAAATTGACTACATTGATAAATTTAAAATGCATACTGTAAAATATGGTTTTTCAAATTTTTTATTCCATTTATTTATTACTTCAAGTTACACCTCCATCACAGCCCCCTCCCTCCACCCTTCTCAGTCCTACCCTCCCATTTTCTTCCCCCTCACCCACCTGTTCATCAGTCATATGAAAGGTAAGAGCTTACTCTTTCATTGGGGCCCTACACAACTCCACTAGGGCAAAGTGTCCCACTAATAGGTAACAAAGTCCATGTTCCTGTTCCTTTTGGTCTGTTGGTTGTATAGTTATCCTGTACTATATGACTAAAATCCAGTTATAAGTTAATACATGCCATGTGCATCTTTCTGAGTCTGAGTTAGCTCACTCAGGATGAGTTTTTCTAGTTTCATCCATTTGGCAGCAAATTGAATGACTTCCTTGTTTCTGATAGCTGAGTAGTATTCCACTGTGTAAATGTACCACAGTCTTTTTTTTTTCTTTTCAAATTTTCACTTTTATTCAAACAGAGATACATGTGAAAATCAACTAGGCAGACCGAAATTAAGCAAAGATTGCTTACAGGGAAATGTTATACCACAGTCTTTTTAATCATTCTTCAGTTGAAGGACATCTGGGTTGTTTCCAGTTTCTAGCTATTACAAATAAAGCTGCTATGAACTTAGTTGAGGAGATGTTCTTGTGGTTTGGAAAGGAATATTCTGGATAAATGCCTAGGAGTGATATGGCTGGGTCTTGAGACAGAGCTATTCCAAGTTTTCTAAGATATCACCAGACTAATTTCCATAGTGGTTATACAAGTTTGCACTCCCACCAGCAATGGAGAAGTGTTCCCCTTTCTCCACAACCTTGCCATAACCTCCAACTCTATTCAATGAGGAAGAAGCATGAAAAACTGTTGAGTATCAGAAGTCAGAGAGTAGAGTGCCAATGTCATAGACTTTCATTATTTAGCTTGGGTGACTAGAATAGGAATGAAAAAGAAAAGGAGGCTCTAGATAATTTCTTGGAATGCTGTACTTTTTAATATGGTGAAAGTTAAGTATTTTCTTTTCTTTTTTTTAAAAGCGTTATAAAGAATTTATTTCCAAGACATCCTTTAAATGTTTGTCCTTGGTATAAGATTGTTCTTTTTGTGTATTTGTAAGGCCTCTTTCAATGCTTTGATAGTTTGATAGTGAATGGTGCTATATTAGAACACATTTACTATTCTTTTTTTTAATAATTTATTTTTTATTTCTTCAAGTTACATCTCAATCACAATCGCCTCCCTACTCCCCTCTCCAGTCCCACCCTTCCACCCTCTTCCCTCTCAACCCCCCATCCTCTACCCTTTCTTTCTTTTTTTTTTTTTTTTTTGGTTTAAGATATTTCTTTTTCCCCCCAACAGCTCTCCCTTTCAGTCCAACAAATGGTTCTTTCTCTTATAACAATAAATACAATACAAAACAACAGAAATAAATAGGCCACAAATATGAGGGTTATATGGCTTAGCGTACATTCCCAATGTCCAGTCCATATGTATTTGGCACCTGAGTTTAACATTCTACTATCTAACCATCTCCATGAGTTTAAAGTTCTATATCTAACTCTGCTTTCATACTAACTTGCATCCCAATTTTAAAAACATCTTAGATCCAGAACACCCTCTTGATTCCTAAATAACTCAAAATTTGACTATGAGACTCTAGCTATCTATTCTTCAACCACCTCAGAGACCTGAGAGGGATAAATATATCTGATTATATAGGAAGTGCAGGGCCTGCAGCTTCCAAAACTAAGAAATGACATTCCAGTGGCTGCCTGGACAGTTCCCATTTTCTCTCCATACATTACAGCATCAATCTTCAGCCATTTGGCCCCATTTCTCTGACAGACATTGATTGTAGAGCAGGAATTATGAAGGACTTACTTACCCTGTCTTGGCAGAGCTAGGCTGTCGACTTACCTGCTTCCAAGTTTTATCCTTTTTGGACAGCATTCTGTCTACAGTTGAAGCAAGTGGTTTTTCTTGCCAAGAGAAAGGCTTGCCACCAATTCAACCATCTCCCACTGGAGATTCTTCGATGCTCATCTTCTACTTGGAGTAGAATAGGGGGTGCTGTCAGGCACTGACATGTCTCGATATCAAAAAATCTTAAGTTAGGAAAACATCTTTAAATGCCATATTCTGCAGATCTCTTGAGGTTTTTGAAGATGCCCTATCTATCTCTTATATTTAGATAAGCAAATGTTGCTTGCTGTACTTTTTAATATGGTGACAGTTAAGTATTTTCTAAAAATTTACACTTCTTATGCGTTATGTACTTTTCTGAATGTATGTTCTATACTGGAAGATTACTACACTATGGGTACATGGACTTGCTCCAAATAAACTTCCAAGTGGTGTTGACTTACCTATTGTGGGCAGTTTGAATGCTGATCTACCTACATTGTGCACTAAGGAAAACACATGCACCCTTCAGACAACTCATAGGATAAAGGAGAAACCACAGGGCTGGTCTGAACATGTCCTTCTTGTCCCCAATCAGATGTTATTTATCTTCTGTTGGAGAGAATGACAAATGCAGAGAAGAAAGGCCAGAAACATTATATTTACAAAGTTTCATTGACTTAAAAGGAAACATTAAGAACAGGGAGTAAGCATCAATAGGGCATGCTGATATTATTGCTCAGGTTCCTATTATCTTAACTCACTGATCTTAAATACTAAGTCTAGAGCCTCTTGGCTTCCAAGACCCTTCTATTGCAGATGGTAATCCAATTGGCAGTTCTCAGATGACACTATTCCTATCTATACAGGGCCTTTCTCTTAATACACTTTGAGAGTCGTACAGCCACTGGTGGGCAGTAAAGGTCTGAGTCTTGATTGACTTTAAGATTGAACTGATAATTATCTGGAATTGATTACACAGCACATTAAATACATCCATTCTGATATCCAATTCATATTCAATGCACAAGATATACTCCTTGTACTTGTGTTGTCAAAATACAATGTCACATATAGACAGTTTATGACATTATCATGAGATGAAATGAAAATATTATAATACCATGATGAGATGCCAATTGACATATTCCTTAATAACAGAAAAAAAAAACTATCTATGAATTCTCTACAATTGGTCTGACAACCAGACCAGCATATATTTCTCTCTTTTTTTTTTTTTTTTATCTTAACAAGCCTAGGCCTGGGTTGTGCAATCCTAGTCCATCTAAGCTAGCTCATAATTAGTAATTCTATTACCCAAATATAACCCCATATACACATGCATCCCTTTGGACTATTATTCTCCATGCTAAGCTGATGTTTCAGGCCACGTGGAAGGATCTTCTTTAATCTACCCCATGGCATGTCTTCCTTCTTTACTCCTGGCTTCTTCTCTGCCTCCTCTTCCCAAGATGATTTATATCTCTCTAAAAGTCCATGAAACTTAGTCCTGCCTACCTCTGTCTTTGCCCAATCTCCAGGCCTCAGCATTTATTTAAGCAATCAGAGTCAATTAAGTAACAGACAGCAAGCAGGACCAATTAACATTTAGAATGCTTAACAACCATCCCATCATTTCCCTCCTTTTGTCTAATAAAAAGGATAAAAGGTACATACATAATGTTTAGCCTATTTTTATCAGGCAATCTTGAAGAAGAAAAAAAATCTTCTTCTAAAGTTTTGAACTTAAATAAGTTTTATCATATATGTTGTCTTCAACCCCATCCAAGTCTTAAGAAGGGATAAAGTTATTATTTGAGTGAATAGGAAGCACAGAAGAGCAGCTTCCAAAAAGAAAAAAGTGACAGTTTGTTGCCTAGACAGTCCCAAGTATCTCTCCATACCATTGGAGCATCTTCTTCAGCCTTCTGGCCAAGCATATCTCACAGACATAATTGCGCATCAGGAAATAAGGATTTTCCCATTCTGTCTCTGCAAAATCAGGACATCAACTTACCTGAATTTAAGCTCTGGTCCATCTTTGGACTGTATATAGTCTGTTGAGAGAGTAGGGACATTTTTGTCCAGTAGGAATTATCTCCTGATGGGAGAGGGTTGTTTTTTGTTTGTTTGTTTTTGTTTTTGTTGGGTTTATTTTTGATGCTCATTGTTTTCTTCCAAGTCAAATGGAAGCAGTCAGGAGCTGACTGTCTTAAACTCAAATAGTTCTTAAAATAATATCTTTAAATGTCATTTTCTGTACATCTCTGAGGGTTTTGAAGACATCTATTGATTTATAAATCTATCTATCTATCATTGAATAAGCAAATAGTAAAATTCTATCAAATTAATCTTATTTTTTATCAATATAAAAAATTCTATACCAATGTATCAAAAGATAACCTTATTTTAAGAATAACAACAGTTCTAAGTTTCAGAGCAGATTCAATAATCTATCTTTACATCTTATCATTTCTATACTATATACATATATTCCCCTTCTTTTCTTTTTAAGTCCTTTTCCCTATATAAGAAAGAATAAAGAAAAAAGAAATAGAAAAGTCCTTGAGTCTAACCGCCTATACCTTGTTTAATAAGACCATTTAACAATTTGTAACTAAACCCCCTAAACAACATCTATAATATATCAAATGACCAAAATATTATCTCCCCCATCTTTTGGGAATGGGGCATTGCTCTCTTAAAATTGCTTCCTGCTGAATTGGGTCATAGAAAATCTGTTTGGGGGCCCAAATAAAATAGAAAAAATTGGTTAAGCAATTTAATATCCAGTCTTTATGTGCTCAGCAATTTGAATTTTCTGAGCAGTTTGTAGTCTGTTGAACTTTGGATGGGAAAGTTCAGGGCTTCATTGAAGTCCTGGATGGAATAGTCTGTGAGCTGGACCATCTGGGCTTGTCTTGTCTTCTTTGGTGTTTGGTCCCTTTGTTCTGAAAATATATAATTTCTCATAATTAACATATCTCTTTATTTTTTTCCTTTGAGACAGGATTTCTCTGTATATCCTTGTCTCGGATTTATTTTGTAGACCAGGCTGACCTTGGTGAAGGTCAGAGATCCACCTGACTTTGTCTTCCAAATGCTGGGATTAAAGGCATTCACCATCACACCCAATGATTAAGTTATCTCCCCTAGGGTCTAATATCTCTCTTGAAACCAGTTTTTTAGTGGGTACCCCACATCTAAGGAGACTGGCTTGTGATCCCTTTCTCTTTATATCTTAAAAATGTCTTATATCTCAGCACTGTCAAATGACAAAAACATTCTTTTTACCTCCCCATATAGGAAAATCAAAGACATCCAAACAAAATTCAAGCAAAGAAACAAGAACATTCCCAAAGCCTTGGTCTAATTGCAATCCCATGTTGTAATTAACGTTCTGTTTATTATTTTGAAATCTAGCTTTGACTGTATATCCTTGGTGGGCCTTTCCCAGATACTCTTGATAAGCACCTAGTTCTCAGGCACTTGTGAGCTTCCGCTGACATCTTTTGTATCAGGTTGGGCCTCTTTCCTTCTCCCATTGTTACTCTCAGTAGCTTAGGATTCCATCTGTAAACTCTCTCCCTTACAGATATCCTTAAGCCTATCCTAGTCAAATCTTTCTCAAAAAGTATATATAAAACCACAATTGACAGTGTAAAAAATGATCTTATGTAAAGAGAAACAAACTCAATTGGAATCCAAGCATATGGAGACATTATGAACTTCTCCATTTTTAATTTAGGCAGATAATTTCCTTCTCAAGCTCTGTTTAGAAGGCTGCAGGTTATTTAGCATATGAAGAGAGCTAAGCTTCCACCTTTGCTGTAAGGCAGTATCTTTTGTTAAAGGAGCCTCCTTCCCTGCTCTTTAGCTAGGAAATTTTTTTTACCTGGGCCTTCTCAGGCTGTAAGCATGGACTCTAATTGCCGAATGGTGGACACCATATGTAAATGAATACACACAGACACTGGGTGGATCTTAACAAGCCTAGGCCTGGGTTGTGCAATCCTAGTCCATCTAAGCTAGCTCATAATTAATAATTCTATTACCCAAATATAACCCCATATACACATACGTCCCTTTGGACTATTATTCTCCAGCTAAACTGATGTTTCAGGCCACATGGAAGGATCTTCTTTAATCTACCCCATAGCGTGTCTTCCTTCTTTACTCCTGACTTCTTTTCCCCAGACCAGCATATATTTCTTTCCTGGATTTAGCATAAATTTGGTTAGGGACTTACTGGACCTTATAGAAGAAGATGAGCAACCAGGAAGAAACTGTATAACCAAGTTGTCATATGTATGAAAAAAGCCTTTATGGGCTTAGATCCCCAGGATACTAAATCAAGAAAGATATAGTGACCCAAGTGTTAATTTATCTATGTAAGTCTGTATTTTCTTAAAATGTAATTACTAACCTGGGTTCAAAAGATGACCTTTATATGTAACCGTGAGTCTTGGAACACTGGGGGCATATGGTACCTCTGGACAACTAACCATGAAATGCAGAATGGTTCTAACAGGTGGTATAAGAGGGTGAGATATGCATATAAGAGCAAATAAATCTGAGGCATACCAAATGAATTGCAGTGCACCACTGAGTGACCATCCACCAAGAGTTTACAGGAGCTATGGAGTTTCTTCAAAAAGTTCTTCTCAATGAATCTGTACATGCTATTCACCATCTTAGAACACATGACCAAAGAACTCAAATTAAAATGCATGTAATAATTTAGTGACATCATTCTATAGTAAAGGTACATTATATTCCTAGGTGATTTTTACCTAGCCTTCCTTTCTCTAGGGTGCTGTATTCACCCCCCACACACACCCCCTGTTAGCAACTCAACTATTAGGAAAATCTACTGAGGTGATTAATGTGGAAATTGCTCCAGTTATTGCTAACCATGGTTGGCCTCTTTTAGTAACAGAAGTTGCATCTGAACATGGGTGTATCATTTGCTTGCTTTTGTTTGTAGATGTTTGCAGACTACATCAGCATAGCAGAGTAGTCACAGCAGGAGCAATACAACAAAACACCTGGTATAGAAAGCAAGAGATGGCCTCTTCAAAGTTACCCTTTCAAAATGCAGTCCACACCTCAGTTTTCTGATGTAGGAGCAAAAGAGGTGGTTCTCACATTTCCATAAGGAACAACTGTACAAGAACCACTCAGGATGAAGAAGCCAGTGTCTGTGCTTTCTGGGACAGTTTCTGTTGCTTCTCCATGCTGCCCTTCCTTGTTTTCTCACTTACTTACAGGAGTTTCTTCGAAATATTCTTCTCAACAAATCTCTACATACAGTTATTCGTCTCAGAACCTATGATCGAAGATCTCAAATTAAAATTCATATAAGAATTTAGTGACACCATTTTATATTATAGTATATTATATTTCTAGGATTTTAATATATTCTTTCCCTCTTTTTCATCTCAAAATACTCTTTTTCAAGTTTTAACAAATTTTCAAGTTCAAAATCAAGTCTGTTCCATTCTTCATCACACCACATAAAAACCAGACACTCTATCACTGTATCCTACAGCACTTGAGAAGATGTACATCCTCCTTTATTGAAGTGGAGAACACTTTTAAAAGATACAAAGAGTTAAAAGCCATAACAATAATTACAACACATTTACTGTTTCTTGAGTACCTAGCTATATCAATGAGTTTTATATGCCTTAATTCACACACCTCTTCAAAAGTCATAAAATGTTATCCTATTATTATTTGCACCTTACAAGTGGATATCAGAGGTTGACAGATACTGAGTAGCTCTTGGGGTCACACGGCTAATAATGATAAAGCCGTGATCCAAATGCAAAAGCTTTCAAGTTTATTTTCTTAAATCCTCAACAACTTATTCTTAAAATAGACTTGCTTTTCTTTATTTAATAAAATACACATGTCACTAAAAGCAATCCTTATAAGAAAACAGACTTGCTGGACAATTAACTATTCTTCTTTGAAGAATTCTGAGAATTTTAGATCACCTACTCCCATGATGAATAATAGAGAATGACATGCCTGTGTTTTCAAAAAGGAGGTTGTTGTAAGAGGAGAAAAGACCAGTAGAATCTGCTGTGACTAAGGGTGAGACATGAGACCAGCAGGATGAGCACCTTAGGGACTCATTGCAATTATCACTAACCTTGGAATTTTGCCTTAGCACCTAGACTCCTTGGGCAAGAAACAAATGGACAGTGACCTTGACTCTTTTTTTTTCTTCCTAGATCAAAGCTACTTCCTTCTTGGGGATCATGGTACAACTGTTGAGTTCCACCCATGGTACAACTGTTGAGTTCCATATTAATGCATGCTTACTGACACTACACCAAGTAGAGTGTCCTGACACACAGTGAGGATGAGGTAAGTCTGTCTCAAATAATTACATTACATCTTACACACCTGGCTTCCCTGTGTAATGTTTAGCTTTTAATTTGAAAGAATGGATAGAAAAAGGGAGTCAGACAAGTGATATGTCAGTATAAATAATTAACATGTTTATTGCAATGGACCCAGGATGCAACTAGAATGTATTGGAACATTTTTAGATCATGGGGTCAATGTAGGAGAATTTTCATCTTTGATTAGAGGCACAGATTTTTCACATTTATTATAGTGAATCCCCCAAAGCAACAAACACAGACTACATTCTATTCACTGATGTGCCTTGAGGGACTAGCAGAATATTAGGCAAGTTAAAGGCTTTTCTCAGCTTCCTTATTGCAAGAAAACTGTGAGAATTGAAAGAGATCATCCATGCCACACCCTTCCAAAATGATACAGCACATTATATCATCCATAAATGTCCTATAACTGAATTTAAGCTCTTCTATGATGACATTTCAGTAACATGCACATATATATTTGTCTCAATTAACAAAAGTCTAATAATAAACTACATAATATATTTGAATTTTCTACAGTACTCAAATACTCTCTATAGCACTGCAAGGTTTGTATTCTTTCTATCCCCCCTGCACATATGATGAGTAGAGAGGTTACATAACCAATTGCAAAGCTTTGTAAGAAGTCACTAAAGGAAGAAATCAACACTGGACATCAATACCTGCATCATTTCCATCATGAAATACCTTTTCTGTTTATGTAGAGATTTTCTCTGACTTCCTAAAGACTATGTTTTCAAGGCAGAAAATATACCCACTATAAGCCTTAAGCAATTAAAATCTGTTTTAAAGGCTAATGTACAGAAAGAGAGATGTGGGAAGGAGGGAGAGAGGTGCACACAAGTACATGAGAGAGAGAGAAAAAGGGAGTCAGAGACACAGAGAGACAGAGTGACAGAAACAGATTACTTAATGAACATGCCAGCACTTCCTGTGCTTGGAATTTCTGTTTGGGGAGCTACTTCTCAAGTTATAAATTCTTTCCCTTATTATCAGCACTTTCAAAATAATAACATTTGGACTGTTTTCGTTAGGAAAGTTTTTTTTTATTATTTAAAGAATAATCTGCTTGCAATACCACTATGATAATCAGAAGTGATAACCTGAAGGGATAATATTGTCAAAAATCACCTTCTCATCATAGTATGACCATTCTCCAAACACTTCTATAAAATAAAATTATGGTTTATTCAGACAGACTTATTTATTTTAAACAGAAATAGAATTATGTACTGAACTCTTCATAAAAATTTCTGATTACCTGTGAACCCCAGGGGCAGCCATGTACACATTAGCAGCAATGATAATTGCCTGGTTTTTGATGATGTGTGTGAGTTTGACATTCCCACTGCCTGTTTCAGTGAACAAGTATAAAATATTTACCACTTCTGGCATCTGACCAACTAATTACCTTCAAAAATTCAACTAGAGTCTGCATAATATATAAAATTAAAACTTTCCAAATAGTTTCCTTGCAATCTTTCACTTCATATTCTCTTTTAATTTTCAGAAATTCTAGGGGCTAAAAGTCTCAGGGTGCTGAGAAACTTATCCAATGATCCTAGAAAAGTAACTAATGTTATGTTAGTGGCTTTTAAACACACTTTAGATACTTAATTGAAAAAATTACACTTCTTTGCCTTCTTTCAGCATATATTGCATTTAATTCTCTGAACATTAGCTGTTGGAATAAAGAAATGAATTATATATGAGTTGCTCTTTATTATGATTTTGAAGCCTGATTTAAAATTAATTTTCAAGACTGTTATGGAATACCAAATGTCATATTCACTAGTACCTGCATGCTGCTTCCCAATCTCAATGTGCTGTTCGCCACAGCCATCTGCTCACACCCTCTCTTCTAGCTTGAAGGAATATTGACAGAACCTCTTTCAAAGGGGAAAAATTATGAATTTGAATCTCTCTGCTTTTGCAGAAAGTTCACAAAAATTTGCACTCTGTAGGCAGAAATTATACAAAAATACACAGCTATGGGAACTAACATAAAATGATTGGCGATATGCTTAGATGTGCCAGAAAAGTCTGCCATTATAGTTAAGTAATATATCTATTTTGCACACATGCTCATAAAGGACATAGTAAGAAGTCTACATAAACAGTGGACAATGGACAATACTCAGAGTGTTTTCAAACCCCTTCTGTTCATCATAATTAGATGTTTCCAGCAAGAACTACTCCTCCATGTATAAATAAGGAAATTTTGGCTGTTGGATTCATCAGTAACTGAAGAAGTGATGGCATATATAAGCATTTGACAATATCAATGTGCAAAGTTAGGCCTATCTGGACAGAATAGGTTTCCTGGAGGGAAAACTTTTGTAATCAACTTTATATGGACTAGTAAAGTAATTTGAGGGAATGAAGAAGGAAGGAAAGAAGACAAGAAGAAAATAATTGATAAAATCCTTATACTCAAATTTCCTTTATATACTGTAGGAAGAATATAGGCTAATAATGCACAGTTATGAGAGAGAGAATAGAAAAATCATAAAGTCTAGTAACTAAATAGCACAAGCATCTCTTATCTCCACCAATTTGAAAAGCAATATATTTTATGCAGAAACCGTCCTTCTGTAAAGAAATTAATCTAAAAGTAATAACCCAAGAAGACGTTATCATGAAGTTTCCATATTCCCAGAGCAGATTAAGAAGATGACTTTAGCAAAGTTAACTATATGACAATGGCAGGCTCAAGGGGATTCTTTTTCCCTTGCTAATAAGTATAACAGGGCCAAGTTCCTTTCTTGAGTCAATATCTCACTGCGAGGAAAATATTCCAGAAGTGAATGGAATCTCTGTGTTTCTTCTCGGGCCCATAGCTCAGAAGATCGTGGAAAGCCTATCAGGCTGGCTCTCTGGCCATTATTTCCTTATTTAATAGAAAGCCCTGTGTAGTGAAGAAATACCTAGGTTTTGTTTTTTTGTTTGTTTGGGTTTTTTTTGTTTTTTGTTTTTTTAGGCTCCAAACAAAATCTATTATTTCAAGATCCATAACCTGAATCACATTTTTAAAGACTTCATTGAACATTAGGTTTTAGCTTACTAATGTTTTGGCACTGGATACAATATTCTCCTGTCTAATGGCACCAACCCTGAGTTAATGCAACTGTGATCCTGGGTGTTCCGTGATATGCTCAGATAAAGTTGGACTGGCCGAGTATAAATTTAATTTCTTCTTTCATACCTCATGACTTAAACATTGAACTTCAATACAAATACCAGGAATATTTGAGTGGCAATTCACCGCAGGGTATTTTTTTGGGACCATGAAGACTTGTACACAATCATTATCTTTTTGGTGGACATGGAAAGTGAACAAAAATGAGAAAGATTTCAGAACAGCAGCAAGCAGATATGGTTGTCAAGAATGGCAATACTCCATTCCTCCTGAGAGTAACCAATATGCTATTTTATTAATTTGCTAGCTCTGGGAATGGTTATCAAAGACAAAAATTATGTGTCATGCACATACACACATGTGTATATTTAAAGTTATTTGTTCATTACTGAAAAGAAATTGCTCAAAAAGGGACCTGAGAGAGCCAAATGGGAGACACTAATGCCCATTTTCCCCTTCTTAGACCATCAAGAAAGCCGAAGTAAAGAGCTTGATATATCAGACAGGGTTTTAACTGAATGTGTCTGCATGAAACACAGGCACCATGGCAAAGGAGAATGGATTATATGTTTTCAAAACCAGTGTGTGTTATATAATCTCCCTGTGGTGACCACAGGGTGAGACGCATCAGGTGGGGATAATCAGGCAGGCTTTACCAGTAAACATTTCTATGTAGATTTTTTTTTTTTTTTCAGCTAAAACCACATTTCTGAAGGATAGATTTTATTCAACTCAATGAATTCCTGTTTTGAAAAAGCTTGCTTAAACCTCTTTTTTTATAATTCATAATAGACTGCAAAAGACTTTGGGAAGCATTTTGAAGTGGGCTTTGCACTAATGTGATAAGAGATATCATCTGCAAAATAAAATAAAAGCTAGCAGAGCATATGGTGCTTACCAGCCAGACATTTCCATTTTTTATATACTAAAACTCAGCAGAGAACGTGGATCTTCAAAGAAACAAAAACAAAAACTCAATTTATTCCATCTCTGGAAGCAACTTTAAAATGTGAGTAGGGAAAAACTTAACACTAATGTCTGACATTATATTGTATGTTATTATTATTGTTTCCAATGCTTTTTGAGGCAGAATGCCATGTAGCACAGGCTGACCTTGAACTTCTTATGTAGCTGAAGATGACATTGAATTCCTGATACTCCTACTCCCTCTCAAGTACTGAGATGCCAGTTGCATTCACCAACCCCAGCTTTTACTGTGCATCATGCTGACCATTTTGCATGTAATCTCCCACTGAATGCTTGCCATAACCTTTCAGAGTGGGTAATAGTATCCTCTTTTAAGAGTGAAAGATACTCGACACTTTTTCAGCATCTTGCAGCTTTTAAAAAGTCGCAGGATCTGTACTGTCAGAAGCTTCATTTATGAGCTGAAAATAAAAATATTAAACAAAATGTATGAGAGAAACCATGACCACTAGAACCAACAGGTTGCATTCACAGAATTGACTGACTGATCACTATGCAAAGAACTGTGATATCCTTTGAATTTGTTCTACTAAGGACATTAGGATATCAAAGAAAGCACCAAGGTCATCCTACCAGTTGAAAATTAAATGTGTTGAAAAGCCTAGATCAATTTCACAACACAAGGTATATAAAACATTTCTGCCCAGCCTGGTTCTTCTTGAAATGGACATTCTACTTGTGTGTGAAAGCAGAAGTAGTTAAGGGTGAAGAGGGGATCTAAAGATAAACCCTTATTCAATTACATTCATAGGCTTGGATTCTTCTACGGGTTCTCATTTCAGCAAAATACAAGAATGGAAGTAGTTGGAGAAAGTGATGGTATAGAAGACAGTGTGAAAAAGAGACATGGAGGAGTTGTATAAATAAATTAGGTACCTAACTTCTTCTATGGGTGAACATCCAGATGCAAAATAAACATTTGGAAAGACATGCCATAGAGAAGAATGAATGAAAAAGAAGTCAAAGGGCAATTCTCAGCTTCACAGACTGCCAATTTTTCCCAAGTGCATTTGTGTATATGTATGTGTGTTTGTGTGTGTATGTGTTGTGATCTTCATAGAATCACACAATAACCCCAGATATAAAGTTCTGAATTCCAGTTTTCCTTACGGGGAATCCAAAACTCAGAGTTTGGGTTACTAGCCCAAGACATCATAGGCTGCTGGACAGACTTTTAATTCAGGAAATGTACCAAGCAATGCTTCCTTCAACATTTCCTTCATAGCTGAAGGGATGATTGGTGTATACAATGGAAGTGTGTACATGTTTTTGTTTGCTTTGTTGGAAGGTTTTGAGATAGGTTCTTGCTGTCTGGCCAGGTGGCCTCAGACCTACTGCATTTCTCCCCTAATGGCATTCTAGGATTATAGGCATGAACAGCCACATTCAGCATTCTAGTCAGCCTTGTCTTCTTATAGCAGAAACCACAAGGACTCTTACAAATAAGTGGGGACCTTGTTGGCATGTTACATGTTCATAATTATTTGCCCAAATTTTCTTTGGAATATATCTACCTACCCTCTTCTGACTGCAGCATTAACATTATGGACACAGGAGGATCCCATGGGGTTTAGTAAGACCAAGTACATTATACATTACCATATTCTGATTCTTTTTCTACAACCATGTCTCACATACATTACTTAATCTAGAGATTATTTCAGGTTAGCCATGGAGGAAGCCAGACCTAAAATCCATTAGAGGAGAGGCAGAATCTATGCTGACCTTTGAAAAGCATAAGTAGAGTTACAATTATGAGATATTTTCAATGACAGCAAACAAGATCTAGAAAGGCCATGGACAGGAAATCATCTAGGAACCATAGCAAGCTGTAAAATGGCACAGATATCCTTAGCTATTTTTTTTTCTGGACAAATATCTAAAACAAGACATGTGTTCTCTCTACCTTTATTGCTCGCATAGGTAAATACAAGAGTTCTGTTATTTACCCCTTATTTATGCCTCATCTTATTCTAAAGTGGATGTGAGAAGACCAAAAAGCTGATGTCATCCAATGACCTACAAATTTAAAGTTTTTGAACCAATCCTGTAGATACAATTCTGTATAATGAAACTGCACAAACAAAAAGAGGTGTATTGACTGGTACATTGCCATTCCAAGCCTCCTGTTCACTTAGATTGAGTATTTACATTGTTGCCTTATGAATGTATATATTGCATATATTGAGGAAGATTCCTTTTATTACTACTTAAAATATCATCATAAGCAAATAGACCCCTATTTATCACCCTGCACAAAACTAAGTTCAAGTGGATCAAAGAACGTAACATAAAACCAGACACACTAAATCTAATAGGAAAGAAAGTAGAGAAAGCATCAAACTCATTGGCACAGGAGACAACTTTCTGAACAGAAAACCAATAGCTCAGGCTCTAAGACCAACAATCAATAAATGGGATCTTATGAAACTGAAAAGCTCATATAAGGCAAAGAACACTGTCAATGGAATAAAACAGTAGGGTAGAGATTGGGGAAAGATTTTCAGTAACCTATTTCCGGCAGAGGGTTAATATCCAAAATATACAAAGAAGTCATGAAATTAAACAACAACAAACAAAATAATCCAATCAAAAAACAGGGTACAGAGCTAAATGAATAACTCAAAATAGAAGAATCTTTAATGGCCAAGAGGCACTTGAAGTAATACTTAACATCCTTAGTCATCAGGGAACTGTAACTCAAAACTGCTCTGAGATTTAATCTTACACATGTAAGAATGGGTAAGATAAAAACCTCAGATGACAGCACATGCTGGCAAGGATGAGGAGAAAGGGGAACACTCCTCCAATTTTAGTAGGAGTGAAAATTTGCTTTGGAAATAAATCTGACAATAGCTCAGAAAATTAGGAATAGTTTTATCTCAAGAAGCAGCTATACCACTCCAGGGGAATAAATCCAAAAGATTCTCCACCAATCCACAAGGACATCGGCACAACTATGTTCATAGAAGCTTTATTCATAATAGCCAGAAACTGGAAACAGCCTAGATGTCCTTCAACCAAATAATGGATTAAAAAAAAATTGTGGTACATTTACACAATGCAATACTACTCAGCTATCAAAAACAAGAAAATCATGTAATTCGCAACCAAATGAATGGAACTAGAAAATCTCATCTTGAGTGATCTAACCCAGACTGAGAAAGATACACATTGTATGTACTCAACTATAAGTGGATATTAGCCATATTATACAGGATAACCATCCTGCAATGCACAGACCCAAAAAGACAGGAATCTAGCATAACTGTCCTATGAGAAAACCCACCCAACAACAAATTGAAGAAGATGCTGAGACACACAGGCAAATATTAGGTGGAGCTCTGAGAGTTGTGTATAGGAGACAGAGGAGGAACAGAGGGATCTGGAGGGGACAAGAATGCAACAAGATGACCAGCAGAATGAACCAACCTAGGCCTCTAGGCCTCTAGAGACATACAGAAACTGAAACACCAACTCAAAAAAAGAAAAAAAAAGCATATATACACTGGACCTAGGTCGCTACACATATATAGACAATAGGCAACCTGGTCTTCATGCAGAAGCTTTAGTTAGTAGAGCTGGGTGGTGGGGTTGTCTCTGACATGGACTCTGTTGCCTGTTAGTGGAGCACCTTATAAGTGAGGTTGGGCCACCTTGCTAGGCAAGAGGAAGCTCATACCCTTCATGAGACTTGATGAACTGAGGTGGGTCAATATGTGGGGTGGGGATAACAGATGCAGTTCTAAGTGAATACACATTGTTGGCATGAGTGTGGTCTCAGACACAAGGGAATAAGGAAGCATCACTGAGTAAGGTTGTTGACAGACTGTTGACCTTTAGTTGAAAACAGTAAGTACAGAAGAGAACTGACTGCAGTTTCTTCATCACAGATGCCTGCGACATCATGCCCCCCTGAGACCGCATCCCAACAGAGACTTCCTACTGAAATTGCCTTTTGTTCATGTTGTATGTAATAAACTCATTGAGTATCTAGACTTCTGGCATCTCCATCTAATCGCATTGTACACCTAATCCCAGCTTTACATTACCTGTGATTGTCTTTCTTTGTCTCCCATTACCCAAAGCCAGATTTCTGGGACCCAGCTTTGTGGGCTGAAGCATCCTACCTTTAGAATTCATTGATAATAAGTTTGTGTTGTTTATGGCTAGATAAATTGTACAAATGCATTGCAACAGTGATAGGAAATTAACACAAGCACTCACCCACTATGACTTCATATTATCTGTGTGGCAAGTGGCCTAAAGCACCATGGAAGCATGTGTGCATCAGTAGAAAGGGCACAAGTTTGGTCACACAGGTCTACAGGGCTCCTTGCTGCTCATTCTGGGAGAGCAACCTTGCAAGTCCATGGTCTAGATAAGCAAATCTGAGATAGTTTATTGTTCTTCTCTGTCTAATACATGTTCAATTAATTATCTTTTACTTCAATTTATATATGCAGTTTAATAATCGTGGTACTGAAATTTAGTTGTTCTTTGGATTCTGCTTTGAATTACCTGCAATGCATCAGTAGCTTTCTCATTAATAAGTTAAATAAAATATTTCATCCATGTTCATTTTTCTATCTCTTAGCTAGCTGTGATTTTTTAAACATTTAATTTTTTTTCCTTTTTATTTTCAACATAAGTTATGGAAGACTATCTCCACTTAAGAGAAGACCAAAAAAGAAAAGGAGGAAGCAAAGAAATAGCAGTTTCTGAGTGTCTTG
>CAJQZJ010033689.1:1476971-1507089 GCA_907164525.1 Lophiomys imhausi | reverse complement strand
ATAGGATGAAGGAAACAAAGGGCTCTATTATGATTCCACAATATGTGCTGAATAGAAAAGAAAAAGATTGATTTGAGAATTGTGAGTATGGGAACAAGGCATAGAATTTGTGTATGGTGTTCCTAAATTTTAGTTGCCCTGAGACAAGCAGATAGTGAAATCAAGTAGAGAATTGTCTCATGAATTTGAGGTTTAAGATAGAGTTATGGGCTAGAGATGTAAGTGTAGGAATTATCAACATGTATTTTATTGAAGACAAGATAATATCAGCAAAGGATATTGTACATTGAGGATTTGTATAGAAGATAATCACTATCACTCCCTCCAATGTCAATAAACTAAAGAAAAGAAGAATTGGCTATGTAGGTAACTCAGAGTGGTTTAGTAACCCCAATGACGACTGCACCACAGAGGAAAAGATCAGCTGGATCAAAGAACAGAAGCCAAAAGGTATGTTTAGACTAGAAATTAGCTATTGTGGTAATTGCAATTTGTAGGAGTAGTAGAATATGATAACTTAAATTATTAGATTAAATAAAGATGAGGAAAGTAGAACTAGGTTGTCATGATTTAACACATGTTTTTCTTATTATTACTACAAAAGAAGCTTGTGCAGTAATGGTACCAAAGAAATGTTTTGAGTGTTTTATGACTCAAGTAAATATATATGATTATCTGTCTAGACTTGGTCAGATATACACATAAAAGTATAGTCAGCCAGAATAGAAAAACTCAGACTGGATAATTTATAATGGATAGATTATTTTTCTTTTTTCAGTTCTAAGAGGTAGAATGTTCAGTATTTAGAGATCCATATCTGGTAAATACTTTACTATACTCTGTGGAAGACAAAAGGCAAGAACAAGTGAGATATAACAAAAGGTCATATTGTGGCCCAAAGCCCTTTGATAACTAGCTCTAACCCATTTAGAGGATGCACCCCTTTAACTTTAACATTCCCCACTTGGTCCAGCTCCCAATATTATGACACTGGATGTTAGTTTCTGTTTCTTGCTTTTAGGAGACCTTCACACCATAGCAATAGCTTACATGCAGCTTCCAGTCCTAATATGATAAGAATGTTGATGTAGAAACTGAAAGAAGGCAATGTTAAAACTATTTCTTTGAGTAGGTTTGAAGATAATTAAACTATTATAGTTTCTCTCAATATCCATGGGTTCTGTATCATGGGTTCAATGAGTTACAAAAAGAAAATATGTGAACAAAACTCACATGGATTGAAAAAATACATACATTTTAAACATTATCACCTAAGCAATACAGTATAACAACTTCATATGCAGCATTTATATTAAATTAAGAATTGCAAACACCAAGAAACCAAATATCCCAATCAAAAAAATGGGGAACAGAGCTAAAACAAAAATTCACAAAGGAGGAATCTCTAATCGCTAAGAGACATTTAAAGAAATGCTCAACAGGGTGATCCAAGATGGCAGCAGCCTGCACAGACTCATTTTGAACATGGGGAAAACAGCTATAACACCAGAGAGTTATAAGATGCTGAGCAATATTCTGAGTGGCAGGTACCTACTGAGTTTCACCTAGTGACCCAGGGACCATTAAAAGTCCCTGGGAAGGACTCTCCTCCCTTCTCTCAGACACTCAGAAAAACAGACCAGCACAAATCCCGGAAGCCACTGATACCGGGAATCATCGCCAGGATAGGGACAGGGTAAGAGCCACTCAAATATCTAGAGAGCAGATCCGAACCCTAGACAGGGTTACTCACCAGCTTCCCAGCTTCCATGCAGGCATTCTGGCTATTTAGCAGTAGGCTGGCGGAACCCTGGGAGAGGGATGTACTCTGAGCAGAACTGGGGCAGCCACAGCACGATCTGAGCGGTGGGGCAGGGGCTGGTCCACAGCAGCTTTGTGGCGAGAGGAGTTTATTTTCTGATCTAATCTGTTCGGTGTTCTGTAAGCCTCTTGAAATTTTATTGGCATCTCTTTCTTTAGGTTTGGGAAGTTTTCTTCTATGATTTTGTTGAAGACATTTCCTGGACCTTGGAGTCAGGAGTCCTTCTTCAAAGGACTCTATCACTTTCTATCACATCTTCTTGAAATGATATTCTCCGTTGCTTTTGCTTGTAGAATTGAGGAATCTTTGAATTCCTTCAGAGATTTAAATTCTTCTTGAAAGGACTCTATCACTTTCTGATGGGTCTGCCATTATATGTTTCTTGATCTTTTTCTCTTACAGCTTTTAATATTCTTTCTTTATTCTGTACATTTGGAGTTTCAATTATTATGTGGCGAGAGGAGTTTCTTTTCTGATCTAATCCATTTTGGTGCTCTGTAAGCCTCTTGGATTTTTATTGGCATCTCCTTCTTTAGGTTTGGGAAGTTTTCTTGTATGATTTTGTTGAAGATGTGGTGGGGTGGTCAGAGCTTGCTGTACTAGCATAGCCGCATTTTGTTGGGAGTCATAGTTCCCTGACTTTTGTTGGATCTGTTCTTTCACTGACCTTTAACCATTTGGTTGTTCTTAGCTGTTTTTTCCTGGTACCTTCTGGGCATGGTGCCAAGGAGGCACTTTGGTGTAGAAGTCGTATCGCTTGGTGATCTGTAGCTTTCCACAGGCTGGATGGGGCCTTGTGTGGAGGTTTGTTCTCAGATTTTAAATCTCTGAAGGAAATCAAAGATTTCTCAATTCTACAAGCAAAAGCAATGGAGAATACCATTAGAGATCTCCAAGCCAAGGTGGCTGAACTTGAACAGGAAAGAGACAAGGCAACAAGGAAATTGGAGCAGGAAACATACAAAATGAATAAAATGTTTCAACACATGAAACTGGAAATGGAAGTAATAACAAAAACATAGAAAGGGATAAGAGTGGAGGTAGAGAATCAAGGGAAAAGAACTGGAACTACAGAAACGAGTATCAAAAATAGGATACAAGAGATAGAAGACAGGATCTCAGGTGTGGAAGATTCGATCGAAAAAATCAGTACAACAACCAAAGAAAATGAGAAAGCTAAAAAAGTTCTCACCCATAACATCCAATAAATCAAGGACTCAATGAAAAGATGGAACCTAAGAATAATAGACATAGAGGAAAGAAAAGACTCCCGACTCCAAGGTCCAGGAAACATCTTCAACAAAATCATAGAAGAAAACTTCCCAAACCTAAAGAAAGAGATGCCAATAAAAATCCAAGAGGCTTACAGAACACCAAACAGATTAGATCAGAAAAGAAACTCCTCTCGCCACATAATAATTGAAACTCCAAATATACAGAACAAAGAATATTAAAAGCTGTAAGAGAAAAAGGTCAAGTAACATATAATGGCAGACCCATCAAAATTATACCTGACTTCTCCTCAGAAACTTTAAAAGCCAGAAGGACCTAGAGAGATGTCCTACAAGCCCTGAGAGAACATAGGTGCCCAACCAGACTACTATACCCAGCAAAACTCTCTATCAATATAGATGGAGAAAACAAGATATGCCACGACAAAATCAAATTTAAACAGTATCTACCCAGATCCAGCCCTACAGAAAATTCTATAAGGAAAATTCCAACCCAGAGAAGATAACTACACCCAAGAAAACAGAAGAAACAAAAACCTCCATGGAAGCTAAACCAAAAGAAGCAAAGAACCACCACCTACACCAAAAAAAAAAAAAGGAAATAACAACCTTTGGTCACTAATATCCATCAACATCAATGGAATCAACTCCCCAATGAAAAGACGCAGGCTTACAGACTGGATCCATAAACGAGACCCATCATTTGCTGCATACAAGAAAGGCATCTCACTAACAGAGATAGATGCTACCTCAGAGTAAAGGGCTGGGAAAGGTTTTCCAAGCAAATGGACCCAGGAAGCAAGTTGGAGTAGCCATCTTAATATCAAACAAAATAGACTTCCAACTGAAGTTAATCAAAAAGGAGAAGGGCATTGCATACTCTTAATGGAAATATTCATCAAGAGGACATCTCAATATTTAACATCTATGCCCAAATACAAAGGCACCTATATTTGTAAAAGAAACTCTTCTAAAGCTTAAACCACATATTTATCCCCATACCTTGGTAGTGGGAGACTTCAACACCCCACTCACAATGGACAGGTCATCAAGACAGAAACTAAACAGAGAAATAATGAGGCTAACAGAGGTCATGAACCAAATGGCCTTACAGATATCTACAGAACGTTTCACCCAAACACTAAAGATTATACCTTCTTCTCAGTACCACACAGAACCTTGTCCAAAATCGACCATATAGTTGGATACAAAGCAATCCTCAATAGATACAAGAAAATTGAAATAACCCCTTCTATCATATCAGACCACCATGGAATAAAATTGGACTTCAACAACAACAGAAACAACAGAAAGCCTACATACACATGGAAATTGAACAACTCTTTACTGAAGGACTACTGGGTCCGTGAAGAAATTAAGAAGGAAATCAAAGACTTGTTAAAATCCAACGAAAATGAAGGTACAACATACCCAAACCTATGGGACACAATGAAAGCTGTGCTATGAGGAAAGTTCATAGCACTAGGTGCCTTCAAAAAGAAAATTGTGACAGCTCATATTAGTGAATTAATAGCTAAACTGGATGAATTGGGAAAAAAAAGAAGCAAACACTCCCAAGAGGAGCAGAAGGCAGGTAATCATCAAACTTAGGGCTGAAATCAACTTAGAAACCAAAAGAATGATACAAAGAATCAATGAAACCAAGAGTTGGTTCTTCCAGAAAATCAACAAAATAGACAGACCCTTAGCCAAATTAACTAAGAGGCAAGGGAAAAAAACCAAAACAACAAAATCAGAAATGGAAAGGGAGAAATAACAACAGACATTGAGAAAATCCAGAGAATACTTAGATCCTACTTTAAAAATCTGTACTCCACCAAATTTGAAAACTTAAGCAAAATGGACAATTTTCTTAATAGATTCCACCTACTGAAGCTAAATCAAGATCAGCCTAACAGATTAAACAGCCCTATAACTCCTAATGAAATAGAAACAGTCATTAAAAATCTTCCATTGAAAAAAAGCCCAGGGCCAGATGGTTTCAGCACAGAATTCTACAGACCTGCAAAGAAGAGCTAATACCAATACTCTTCAAACTCTTTCACAAAATAGAATCAGAAAGAACATTGTCAAACCCATCCTATGAGACTACAATCACCCTGATTCCTAAACCACACAAACACCCAACAAAGAAAGATAACTTCAGACCAATCTCCCTCATGAACATAGATCCAAAAATACTTAAAATACTGACAAACCGAATCCAAGAACACATCAAAAGTATCATACACCATGATCAAGATGGCTTCATCCAAGGAATGCAGGAATGGTTCAACATTCAAAAATCCATCAATGTAATTCACCATATAACAAGTTGATAGAAAAAAAAACACATAGATGAAGTTTCCTCATCTATATTCATAGCAGCCTTATTTGTAATAGCTAGAAACTGGAAACAACCCAGATGTCCCTCAACTGAAGAATGGATTAAAAAACTGTGGCACATTTACACAATGGAATACTACTCAGCTATCAGAAACAATGAAATCATGCAATTTGCAGTCAAATGGATGGAACTAGAAAAGTTCATACTGAGTGAGCTAACTCAGACTCAGAAGGATGCACATGGCATCTATTCACTTATAATCGGATTTTAGCCATATAGTACATGATAACTCTACTACAAATAATGCACCAAAGGGACCATGAACATAGACTTTTTTCCTGTCAATGAGACACTTTTCCCTAGTGGTGCTGCCTTGTAGGCCCCCAATGTATGAGGAGGCTCTTTGCCCTCATATGACTGCTCTACTGGGGTGGAGGACTGTTATGTAGGGACACTCCACTCCAGAGGAATGGGATGGAAGAGATAGAGGGTAGAGTGAGGGAGGCGGGACTGGGAGGGGTGGAAAGAGGAGACTGTGATGGAGATGTAACCTGAAGTAATAAATAATTAAATTTTAAAAAAAAGAAAAGCCGGGCGGTGGTGGCGCACGCCTTTAATCCCAGCACTTGGGAGGCAGAGGCAGGCGGATCTTTGTGAGTTCGAGGCCAGCCTGGTCTACAAAGTGAGTCCAGGACAGCCAGGGCTACACAGAGAAACCCTGTCTCGAAAAAACCAAAAAAAAAAAAAAAAGAAAAGTTCAACATCCTTAATCATCAAAGAAATGCCAATCAAGACAACACTGAGATTCCATCTCACACTGTCAGAATGGCTAAGATCAAAAATTCAAATGACTATCTCTATGAGTTTAAAGTTCTATATCTAACTCAGCTTTCATACTAACTTGCAAAACAATTTAGATTGTAGAATGTTGAAGTCAGGTGCCAAATATATATGGACTGGACATTGGGACTGTATGATAAGCCATATAACTCTCATAATTGTGGCCTATTTATTTCTGTTGCTTTGTATTGTATTTATTGTTATAAGAGAAAGAACCATTTGTTGAACTGAAAGGGGGAGCTGTTGCGGGGAAAAGATATACCTTAAACTTAAAAAAAAGGGTAGAGGATGGGGGGTTGATGGGGAAGAGAGTGGAAGGGTGGGACTGGAGGGGGGAGTAGGGAGGGGATTGTGATTGAGATGTAAATAGAAGAAATAAAAATAAATTATAAAAAAATCAAATGATAGCACATTCTGGTGAGGTTGTGGAGAAAGGGGAACACTCCTCCATTGTTGGTGGGAATGCAAACATATACAACCACTATGGAAATTAGTCTGTCGATATCTTAGGAAACTTGGAATAGCTCTACCTCAAGACCCAGTCATACCACTTCTGGGTATACATCCAAATGATTCCTCACCAAAAGAAGACATCTCCTCATGTATGTTCATAGCAGCCTTATTTGTAACAGCTAGAAACTGGAAACAATTCAGATATCTCTGAACAAAGGAATGGAGAAAAAAAAACTGGTACATCTACACAATGGAATACTACTCAGCTATCAGAAACAATGAAATCATGCAATTTGCCACCAAATGGATGGAACTAGAAAATCTCATCCTGAGTGAGCTAACCCAGACTCAGAAGGATGTACATGGCATCTATTCACTTATAATCGAATTTTAGCCATATACTACAGGATAACTATACTACAACCAAGACACCAAAAGGAACAGGAACATAGACTTTGTTACCTGTTAGTGGGACACTTTGCCCTAGTGGTTCTGCCATGTAGGCCTCTAGTGCAAGAGGAAGCTCTTAGCCCTCATATAACTGTTGACCTGAATGGGGCTGATATGTAGGGACATCCCATTCCAGAGGAGTAGGAGAGGTGGGAGAGTGGGGAAAAGGGTGGGAGGGTGGAACCAGGAGGGGTGGAATGAGGGCACTATGATGGGGATGTAACTTGAAGTAATAAATAAACATAAAAAAGAATTACAAGAAATCCAGAAAAGATTTAAAAACAAGAGGACATGTGAAGACTACATGCACTTACAATACTATCTTACATAAAAGGCTGTAGCATCCACAAATTTTGCTATTAATGATGGTTTTCTGTAATTGTCAACTTGATAAAACCTGGCATTACCTAGGAAGTGAGCTTCAAGCGCAGATTGTTTCCATTGGATTGACCTTGTATATATTCAAGGAATTATTTTAATCAGGTTAATTGCTGTGAGAAGACAAAGTCCATTGTGGACAGTACTACTTCCTAACACTAGTTGTGGGGGTCCTAATGTGTGTATGAATGGAGACATAGAACTGAGTACAAGCCAGTGAGCATGAATGCTTCCGTCCTTTCTGCTCTTCAGTGTAGATGTGATAACATCAGCTGTCTCAAGTCTGTGGCGCTGTGACCTCCCCACAACGACAGACCACAGTCTGGAATTCTGGGCCACAATAAACTCTCTCTTCCCTGTGTTGGTTGATTTCTGTCAGGCATTTAGTCACAGCAACAGAAAGCAAAGCAGGCCAGCATCTAAAAGAAGTTATAAAACCAAGTCACAGTGAATACTGAGAAGCCTCCTAGTAGTGTAATCCAGAGATCACTGAATGTGGGAATCTATCACACACAAGTTTGTAGCTTTATTAGGTCACAGTATTAGTCACTGACATAATGTGTATACTACTGTGTAAGTTAAGAAATGGTACAAGCAGTTGGGTGTGATGGCCAATACTTATTTTCTGAATGTTTTTTTTTCATAAAAAAAAAGAAACAAAAAATTTAGTTAAATTGGAGGAAAGTAAGGAGGTACCAAGACTGGGAAATGAAAGACTTCGGGAAGGATGTGGTGATGGTTAACTGTATTAACTTTTATGTGATTCATAGTTATGCATTGGAAGTGAGACTAATCACCACAGTTTTAGGTTTATCCCCACTGATAAACCATATTAGTTCTACTGACACAAGGAAGGTGGGTTGATTGATATTGGGTTTAAGTTTGGCAAATGAGTTTAAATTTTCAGGCCACAAAAGATGTATTAACATATTTGCCCCAAGTATATATTGCTTAAAAAATTGTAAATATCTCATATATCCTGCAGAAATCAAAATACATTATTCCTAAGAGCTTATGTGACCAGAGTTTGTAAGTTTCTCATGTATCTGGTATGATTCAGTAGAATGTATTACCTGTGATGTTGCACTTTAAAAATTCATAATTCATTAATTACTTGGAAAGAGCACATTTTTTAGCACAAGGAAAAAAAACTGTATAGAGATAGAGCATTTTAACATGACAGATATTCACCATTCTATTGCCACACCGACAGACGATGTAGATACACACAGCTGTCATTTGTATTTACTGTTACAAGTGCCCATGTTTTATTTCCCAACTAGAGTGGTTGCTTATTTTAGGCAGATACTCAGTTCTATTCTTTTATCCCCTGCTCAATTTAGCATATGACAAAGCACATAGAAAATTCTCCAAATTTAGCAAGAAAATATTTATTGATTATAACCATCAAGTTTTTACTCTTGCAGATACTATATTTATGTCTCCAAATGAAACTTCCACACAGTTCACATAATACTATGAAAACATCCCAATTTATCTTGCAGATTTTAAGCAATCTTTTAAGGACATTCTTCAGTTTAAGGCATTTCTAAGTATTGGTTGCACAAAAGCATTTAAATTCAAATTCCATTATTATCTTGTTCCAATATGTTAAACATAATTTAAATTATTTTTCATGCACACAAAACACTTACTTTAGAAATAAGAACTATTAATAGGCAATGGTCATATCTACTATAAACTTTTGCAAACCATCTGAAGTAGAACTTAGGCTTAAAAGATAAGCCCATAGAAAATAGTGTTATTAGTGGAAATGCTGACCGGAAGACTCATAGCAGGAGAAACGTGAGCCAGCAAGGCTGTAGTAAGGAACATCCTCAGCCAATTTACTTCTTCATTCATGTCTGTTGCTAAGTGTCTAGTTACTGTAAATGCTTTGGATTTTGCATAATTTATGTAAATTATTAAACACCTGTCTCTTCCCAGAAAACAAAGATCTGCAACAGTCTCCTTAGTTTAATTGATTCCTGGCTTGAATTCTGTCATTGTTTCCCCAACTACAAGGGTGTTGTTGCTCTCTAATGGTTACATACTGTTGTAAAATCACAGATTTAAGAATTGATCTTTCAGACACACATATCTGTGTGGCTTTAAGTGCAGTTGAATAGGCATGGAAATGAAGGAGGGAAAATTCCAATGTCTCCTGTTAATACGTATATACTGTCAATAATACTCATTCTAAAGTACTTCTGCTGTTTGGGGTTGGATTTTTGCATTGACTTTTCGTACTTTCTGCTTCCGGCTTAAACTTCAGAATGAAAAAAAAAATCTAGACATTTTCCTTAATAAGGCAATTTGTATTCATTTCTAAGCATCCAGTTCAAATTATTTTGAATAAAGATTTCCAAACATGCAATTTAGGAGAACCAAGCTCAATGTTTAAAGTTAACTCAACATAGTCAGGCAAATCTGGTTCGAGAAGTGTCATTTGCTTAGGGACTCATAAGCTCTTATTATCATTAGTCTCTTTATTTCAATGTCAAAATATTCTTAGAACAAAATATTAGAATTACTTACCTACCACAAACAACACCCTAAGATACTTTTTTTCTCTGTGACATAAATATCAGAGTACTATAGTCTATAATTATTCAGTTATATATATGGTTATATAACTGAATAATTATGTAACTGATTAGTTGCAGTAGGATATTATATTTGTACATGTGAAATATTCATGTAATGATATGTCATCAACAATTGATTTTAGAAGTTGTTTCATCAGCAAATTGTGTTTAAAATTATTAATAAGTGAGTAGTGAGGGACTGGAAAGATGGCTCTGTAGTTCAGAATATGTACTGCTCTTGGAAACATCCGAGTCTGCTTCCTAACACCAACATGGCAGTTCATAGCTATCTCCAACCCTCAGAGATCCAAGGCTAACTTCTGACCCCCACAAGCATTACATGTTGTGCACACACATACATGCTCACAATCACTCATACACATAAACTAAGATAAATAAAATTTTATATTAAAAGTGTGGTGGTTTAGGCATTCTACCACTGGCAAGTAGGCTCAGTGGATCAGGGTGTTTATAAACAAGCCTTACTAGCTGAGATCAATGCCCAGAAACTGTAGAGTGGATGAAGAGAATTGACTCCTATGAATTGTCTTCTAATTGCTACACATACACATGACTTCCACACACATACACACACAACAAAAAACTAATTTAAGAAGTATTTACAATTCCTCATCCTACAATACTTGTGCATACTTATATTCTTTGATAGTATTTTCAAAGGCTTTCACTTAAAGCATCAGTGTGTGGGGAAATGCAGTTGGGAAAAATATATTGTAAAAATTTTGAAGTAGACTTGAATTCACACTCAGCTATCAGTTCAACAAAACTCAGTCATTGATGTTTATGAGAATTTGAACTTATTGTGTCTTTTAGTAGATTGAAAAAAAAAGTTTCCACTGAAATAATAATGCATTTAGTTTGAAAGTTGAATGCATTCATTTTTTGAGAGATGAATCAAAATCTAGTATAAGAGATGTACATGATGACTATCTGGACCCTTAAGTTTTATACTCCATAGTATGTAAAATAAATAAAATAATAATATCTACAAGACATCTCAGTGCATAAAGGCACTTCATGCTCTGGCATTGGACTTGAGTCTATTCCTGAGATCCCATGGTAGAAAGGAGAAGTGACTCCTGAAAGATGTCCTCTTAGCTTCACTCACACACACACACACATACACGCACATGCACACATATACACACACATGCACACACACATGCACACATATACACACACATGCACACACATGCGCACACACATACACACATGCACACACATACACACACATGCACACATGCACCCACACTAATTAATAATAGGGTATAAATAATTAATAGTAATTATTATTATTAAATAATATTAATTATATTAATTATAAATAGAGTACAACCTAAAAAACAACACAAAAAGAATATTCATTCATTAACACATCACTTGTTCACACTTCTTTCGTTACTTGTAAACTGCATGCCAAATCATGATCTTATCACAGTGAGAGGCAGGGGCACAGGTGAGTGTGACCTCACATAAGCACATTTTAGGCCCCTAAATCCATATTGTTTATTAAAAACCCATTGCAAAAGAAGGCACATGGTAAAGGCCAAGAGCTGTAGGTTAGGATACTATTTTCCTCAGGGAGAAGATAAAGTAAATACTTTCAGAGCAAAATTTTAATCAGCCCCAGGTAGCTACAGTGATCATTTTTACTGAAATTATAAAGCACATTGGCATCAGTAACACCTAATACCTTGTTCAACATGAACATTTCTATTTAGACACTAAAAGCATAAAATCCAATTTTACAGGTTTTATGGACACTTTGATGGACTACTCCCATCATTACTCACTGTAGTATATAAGACATAAGTATATGTACACCTGTGTGAGAAAGTGTATGTGTATAAACAACCAGATTTCTTAAAAATACATTTCTGATCACACTAATAAATTTAAGAGTTGTTTCCTCTATGACCTATCCTATGTTTTTCTAAGTGTCCCTTTTTTTCTGTACCACTCTAATATGACCCTAAAATTGTCCATCCCCATTTTCTTACCTATGTTTGACTGACCAAGTTGACTGACTTTTCCTGGAGAGGTGCCAATATCTGAATAGATTACAGGTAGAGCACTAACAATATACCAAAGAAAAGATCCCACACATATATAATTTATGAGTTTAATAGAGTTGCTTACAAGAGTATTGGGGGATATGGATGACACAGATATCAGTTTTCTGTATTATTATTATTGATTATAATTGTTATTGATAGAGTCCCATTATGCAGCATCAGTGAGCCTGGAACTAATTTGGTAGACTGGGCAGACCTTGAACTCACAGACATCCACTTGAATTGCCTTAGAGTGCTTGGTCAAAAGGTGTATGCTTCCACACCCAACTACCAAACCTTTTAAACAAATCTTTTAAACAAATGTTTTAAGATATTTCCTGAAACCAGGCTATGGTGGCACACACCTTTAATTTCAGCCAGAGGGAGGCAGATATCTGTGAGTTCAAGCACAGCGCTGAGCTCCAGGCTGTGGCACAGCAAAGCCCTGTCTCAAAACAAAATAAAACAATAACGACAACAACAACAACAACAAAAACCTTCTTCAAAAGGTGTTGATGTGTTCTTTCCGGTGCTTAATTACTGATATTATAATGTGGCTCCACATATCCTAGGTTCAGCCCATGACCCACAGAGACTCAGACCACTGTCCATATAATGGGTTCCAATCCCACTTTCATGACTTTAAGAAAACATGAAGGAGAATACAACTGTCCCTTTTGTTTTCCCCTGGTGAACATATAGAATCATGATATACATATATGTCTCTTTAATGAAGAGCTTACATAATTACAGAAGACATTTTCCATATAGTCTGTGAAAAAAAATCTCACTATTTTCACCAACTTTGTTTTTTCTGGAGAATCTAAATGTGGAAAAACTCTAAATTCCAGAAGCTTCCTCAAAAAAGGAAGTCTGTGCTCAACTACTCCAAGTCCCAGGCTCTGCTTCTCTCATAAGTTCAAGAACTTCCTGATCCAGACCAGTCCCTTTAAATACCCTGTGAAAATCTTCAGTCTCTTCATAGTATGAAGCATCATTCGAGAATCATTAAGTATTTGTCTCCATTTCCTTCAGCTTTTTGTAAATCAGTAAAAATAAGGAAAAAAAGTTAACATAACCAAATGGTTTATACACTATCTGTACACAGTAAATTTGTCATAATTCTTTCATAATTATGCACGATTACATTAAAAGCATTAACAGGTTATAATCACTTCAGTGACTATTCTGGCTATATCACGCAGTAGCCATTTTTTTCTAGTTAACCTGTCTATGCTGTGTCTGTTTTTCTTTTTTCTGAAATGAATATAGTAATCGTGCCTATATAAATGAAAACTTACAAAGATTAAAGGGACTGCTCTTTACAAATCTGTGAAACATTTCTGTCATGGAGTAGGAACTTATGCCATTCTACAGATGCCACTCTGCATGAAATCCTGTAAACTTAAGCATTTTCTCAGATTTGCCAAATCACAATGAAATCTGTCACTACCTACTGTCAAAGTTAAACTAGGAGCATGTACCTGACACACAAAGGAAGGGAAGCTTACAATTAATATTTCCCAAGAAAGATTCTTACCAGTATGCTTCTGCTATTTTCCTTCTTTAACAATGGAAATATTAAAGTAAGCGTATCTGTCAAGGGTAGACATTAAGTTTTTAAAGCTATGCTCTAAATCCAGGCCAAGAAAGGAAAGTATTTTTTCCCAATTAACAAAGAGCCTGTCTGCTGTTTGAGTCAATGGACCCCAATTAGTGTGGAGAAGTATTTGATTTCTTCCCTGCCCCACCCAACGGTCCTATCTGAGTCATAAAAAAAAGATATATTAGCTTTTAGTGTGTACTCCTCTGGTTAATATGGAAGACAAGGCAATCTTCATTCCATTTGTACAGACTAATAAAAATAGAATGAGTGAAAAGACATTTCCATTCCTCCTCTCTTTTTACTCATTCTATTTTCTATTAGTCTGTACAACCAGGAAATACATAAACAATGAGGAATTCCCAATATTTGAAACTTCTAAGGACTGTCTTATGTTTCTTCCTAGAGGACATGCACATTCCACCCAATTATATTGTCCTTGAATGAACCTTCTCCTTACATCCCTTAAATAAGAATGTAAGTATTCTAAATGTGTTATTTTCATAATCACTGAATAGATCTTTATATATACATAAAAACTAGGTGCTTCAGTTCATTTTTAAGAACACATAGGAACACCATGCTGTGTTTGTCTATTTATCTCCTGCCAGTTTTCCTCTTCTGCTCAGCATATACTTATAAATTCAAACACAGAGAAATGTATGGGAACTAAAATATCATTCTACATTGCTGAAAACCGGCAATGTGAAGACCTTATTATTTAATTCAATGTAGCATCTTCCAATGGATTTTTTCTATAAAATGTAAAATCTATACTAATTTGTGTTCCAAGAAATTAAATAAAAATTTGCATGTGTAAATTTTAAGTATGAATTGTAATCTTTTTGTAAATTTCAGTTTTCTACCTCTACTGTCATTAACATTCTGAGGTTTAATTTAGTTCTACTTAGGCAAATTGCAATAGAAATTATTCAGTCAACTAAAAAAATGCATTTTTAGGAAATGGAAACTCATAGATAATTGTTTAAGCAATAAAAGCGTGTCTTACAGCAATAGTCATAATCTATTTGGGTTTGCCATGTGCCCTAACCCAGATTTACTCTTGACTAGCAAGGCATTTAAACACACTGCCAAATGAGGACTCTTCTATTACTGGCTCTCCATGGTGCACTGCAACCCAATATGAGTGGTTGAATATGAAAAGAAAATGGAACATTTGCATATGATTTCAGTATTTTGAACTATTTTTTCAAACCATATTTTCAACAAAACAAGCAGATACCATGCAAAGGTTGGATAAAACTTAGATAATATTTTTTCCAATAACTTTCTAGATTCAACAAATATTTAGGGTATATATCTATTTTTCCTGTTTTACTTACAGTCCATTAATCCTTTATGAGCCTATGATTGTAATGGATTTAAATATCAAAACTTTGACAATCAAGAAGCTGCATGAGCTAAAAAAAAATTAATCCATTTGTTGTTAAAAGAGCATGGTTTCATGTTGTATTTATTATAGTGGAGACAGAATCTTTCGTTAGTAGTGCTATTAGAAATGGACTGGATATTGGGAATATATGCTTAGCCATATAACTCTCAAAAGTGTGGCCTATTTATTTATGTTGTTTTTTATTGTATTTATGGTTATAAGAGAAAGTACCATTTGTTGGACTGAAAGGGAGAGCTGTTGGGGGGAAAAAGAAATACCTTAAACTATAATCAGATATATTTATCCCTCTCAAATCTCTGAGGTGGTTGAAGAATAGATAGCTAGAGTCTCATAGTTAAATTTTGAGTTGTTTAGAAATCAAGAGGGTGTCCTGGATATAAGAAGATATTTTTAAAATTGTGAGGCAAGTTAGTATGAAAGCTGAGTTAGATATAGAACTTTAAACTCATGGAGATTGTTAGATAGTAGAATGTTAAAGTCAGGGGCCAAATACGTATGGACTGGACATTGGGAATGTATGCTAAGCCATATAACTCTGATAATTGTGGCCTATTTATTTCTGTTGTTTTGTATTGTATTTACAGTTATAAGAAAAAGAACCATTTTTTGGACTGAAAGGGAGAGCTGTTGGGGGGAAAAAGAAATACCTTAAACTAAAAAAAAAAAAGGGAAGAGGGTGGGGGTAGGAATGGGGGAGGGAAAGGGAGCGGGGGGGGTGGGGGGGGGGGAGTAGGGAGGGGATTATGATTGAGATGTAACTTGAAGAAATAAATTATTTAAAAAAAAGGGTACAGGATGGGGGTTGGGGGGAAGAGGGTGGAAGGGTGGGACTGGAGGGGGGAGTAGGGAGGGGATTGTGATTGAGATGTAACTTGAAGAAATAAAAAATAAATTATTAAGAAAAAATGAAATTTTGTTCTGCAAATAACAATGATTCTTCTGTTGGCTGTGGGCAACTTGAGCAAACCTTTTTCTCACAAGAAGTTTTCCATTCTACAAAAGAGAGTAATGTAGTCAAAAAACCTCCATGCATATGAACTTTAAGAATTAAATGTGAAGAATTGGCTCATTATTTGTGTGGGATACATACTGTGTGGTTGCTAATGGCCATATGCCTTGGCTTTTGATGTGTCCACATGTATGAAAGAGGGATATACTGAGGATACGGAAACATTATCTTTACCATAACCACAGAGGACTGTGCATTCCCAAATGAGCCCAAAGCAAAGGGACTTAAGTGATGGAACATATTCTGAGTAATTAGTCTGGTTTGGGGACAGAATATTGTTAGTGAAGATATCATTTCCCCTAGCCTTCCTTTTAACCCTTTTCCACAAAGCCCAAGTGAGGCTGATATTTGTGCTGCTCCAGTTTTGCATTTTCCCAGGAGTCTCTTATGGTGATTTATTTATGAATGTAATAGGACTTTGTTTGTTTGTTTGTTTGTCTTGCTTGTAGCATAGAAAATAAGCACACAATTTTATCTTATGTGTTTTCATTAGTCTAGCTCATTTTAAAGGAAATGGTGTGTTTGTGTTCTTGACTTCTTGATAAAATAATTAATACTTGAGCAACCTTAGAACACCAGCATGTAAATTCTCAGCAATTCATTGGTAATCTGCCAATCTAAATAAATTGCACTATGGTTTCACAAGTGTACACAGATTTAAAGCAGCCTTACAAATCAGTAGTATTACCCATATATGACTGCAGGCCTCCAGCACTTACATGATGAATAGGATGTTCTAAAAACTAAACTAAAATAAATGATAATAGTTAAAGTGCCCCTGGTCTATTTCTGACTTGATAACTTGATCATTCCAATGTATGTGCTTCAGAAAGATATTTTAGGCCTTAAACAACAGTATGTATGAGATAACACCTGAATAATACCAGCTACCTTTCCAACTTAAGCAAATGGCACTTTATAAGTTAAATGGAAAAGAGAATTATCAATCTTTGTGTGGTTTTGGTTTTTCTGACTCCTCCAAAATTTGTGATTATGACAGCTGGAAATTGTTCTAGTCTTTCCTGCCTGCCTCTTGCTCAGCTAATTACTATAATCTCATCCCATTAATTGATGGAGTCATTCATATTAGAGCTGCTACAGGACATAAAGGTTGATTATTGGTCAAGGTTCATACAAGAAGTGAGACACAAAGTCAGAAGGTAAGCGTCAACTCCCTTTCATATTCTCCCTTATCTTCTTTTTTAGCTTTGCTTAAAACTAATTTCTTTGCAAATCAATGAATTATTTGTATCTTTAAAAAGTAATAGGGTTCAATGAAAGGATATGACTGTTGTAAATTCTACAAACTTTTCAGCAATAATGAATTTAACAACCCCTTCATATGATGCTCCACAAAGCAGGTACCAGTGAGGATGTTTATTTACACTGGCTATGTCTTTCTGGGGTGCT
The DNA here is from genome assembly GCA_907164525.1 of Lophiomys imhausi. Classification (NCBI taxonomy): domain Eukaryota; kingdom Metazoa; phylum Chordata; class Mammalia; order Rodentia; family Muridae; genus Lophiomys; species Lophiomys imhausi. The sequence continues at coordinate 1,489,468 of CAJQZJ010033689.1, read as the reverse complement.
GATGCTCCAGCACTTACCCAGTACAGATGAGTGGACCATATCTGCAATGGGCTGATGATACTGTACAGCAAAGTGAGCAATTCAATTCTGAAAACAAATGGTTCCTTCCAAAAACATGGGAGAAAGTTCTCTTCTCTCTCTCTGCTTCTGGTAAATTCCATTAGTTGAATAGATTTGAATTCTCATATGGTTTCAATAAATCCAAATGAAATGGTCTCACTAGTTACTTGGGAATAAATCTGTTGCAATTTAACAGGAAACAAAGCTCTTGGTGGTACCCCCCCCCTTTTTTTTTGCTCTCTAGAACTCAAAGGGCAACTTATCTACATGGTAATGATTTTTAACTTATGAACAACCTGTTCTTGTAACCATCTACTTTACATCCCAGTTCTCTTCAGCCAATCTAAGTGTCTTGGCTTCAAGTATGATTTCTTTCCTATATGACCAGGAAACAAAGGTCTTGTTGCTTCCAGAACAAATTCACTCACATCTGTTCACAAAATGTTGCCTGAGAACATGGTATTATCATTTTGGTATTTTCAAGATGGAAATATGGGGGAAATATTTGGAAATTTTGTAGCTAACCAACTAGCCATACATTTTTTTTAATCTCTTCATATTTCCCATGAATAGGACATTAATTATTTTGTAATGTGCTAACTCGTTAACTTGAGGAATGGTTTCGGCTCTGTTCTTATTTGGACTAACTAAACTTTGAACCAGAACTTCTCTGGGCACTTGCTATTACAGAAAATGGATGAAGAAGATGGTAATTTAGCATTATGTGCCTTATAATTAACTTAATCGTTCTCAGCATGTAGCTATAAACCAAATACCAATTAGTCCTATTTGTATATCCATGGGCTTTTCTTGTTTTCTCTGAGTTAAAAGTTTCTTATTTGTGAAACTTTGAGCCCCTCAGTGTGCAAGGGAAAATTCTTTTTCATACATTTTAAATGTTCAAATTAACTGCATATTTAGTTTCCCTATGTAAATGAGCAAAGCTGATAAGTTCTTATTAGCAAAAGACAGGTTCTGCAATGCTTAAAATTCAACATATGTAGGAAGGCAATCTGTGAAATGCTTCAATAGTCCCAGAATGTATATGTTAGGTATTATCAGAAATTCAGGGGCTCTACAACAATCATTTAATCCCTGTATCTTCCTGTATTTAACAACAGCCTATTTTCCAAATTGGAGAAAAATATATACACACATATATATGAGTAATATATATAATGCACTAATACATTAAAGCAATATATATGGCCTCAGTGAAACACGTCGTCCAGAGAAGAATTGACAGACAAAGGGACTGTTACACTCAGGAAGCAAACCAAATAAATACAAGAAACCCACAGGTGCTAAGAAACACAGCACCAGAAAAGAACAGCACAAATGAAAACTCAGATGCAAAGCCCTCCACAAGCAAGATGAATGTTGTCCTAAAGATGAACCCTTTTTTCAAGGGAGACACAGCGTATTCCCCAGCCTTCCTTGCAGGGGCAGCCATAGGAAGCCTCTATACAAAGAGATGAATAGAAGTTCATAATCACTTCCCATGTACCTGGCTGAAGGCAGACAGCATGAGCTCCATGATGTCCTAGGAATGTCTGCTAAGATGAGAGACTGCTGTTGGGTGATGCCAAATCCAAGTACGCCTGGACTCCTTCTTCCTGACTATCTCACTATTCACTTTATACTGAGATAAAAAAAAAAAAATACAGTCCTAGGTTGCCTGAACCATTTCACATGTGCATTTATTACTTTGATCTAGAATATTTGGTATGTCTTTCTAAATTTCTCAAAGCTTCTATTTTCTTTGAAGGGTTGTTAGGATTTGCCGAGTGGAAGAAAATGTTTAAATGGATATGTGTCCGATTTCCGGGAACTCTTTGTATCCCATCCCAAGAAAGGGGAATTAATGAAGAGATAGAATAGGCTACTCTTGCGTAGGACAAGAAATTAACAGTGTTATTATGTGCATGCAACTTCCTGACAAATTAGCTAGGAACTGTTTCCTGTTTCCACTCATGAACTGATAAGCACTTTAAACACATCTTAGGCAGGAAACCCAAAGAAAAGCCAGTCACAGAGATACACAAGACACCAAGAAATATTCAGAGACTGAAAAATAATCTTTAAAGTGCTACTATACCATACCTCCAATTCTGTAACTGCATATTCAGGAGAGTTCAAAATATTAAAAAGACGAAAATTTTAGAAGTGCAAATGTTATGCCATGTGCTTTGTTTTACATCTCTCCTCTTTTTTCTGAGATCATGAGACATAAATTCTCCTACTGTTTTAATCCTGATCTAATACTTACCAGTGACCCCATTTATTACAGTTCTAAAGGACAATGTGAAATGGGCAATTGCTAAAATTACTTCCTACCTTGGTGCACATGAGACTAGAAAATAGCAAATGTTAATATGCCAGCACCTATTGGAAGTTTTAATAACCACACCCTATTTCAGTAAACAAAAGACAATTTTAGAAAACCATGTGGGTATTGAAATGGGATCCGTGAAATAATGAAGAGTCTCCTTAACCTTGTGAAAGCTCATTTTCCCTGTGATTGCCACCACTGTTTTTACAAGCCTAAAAGAAGACTAGTAATGTAGCACTCTCTAGTTTAGCCAAATCAAGTGCCTGTCATGGTGTGTTAGGGCTTCTTAGTCAGTTTACTGCCCAGTGGGGAAAGAGAAGACTGCCCAGTAGAACTGAAGCTACCCAAATGCTTTGCGTTCTGACATTTCAGGAGTTTACATACAGAACAAGTGTACAAGTAGCAGCAGGATTATCATTTTAAGAAACTGCAGTATTAATTGATGAATCTTCCACAGAGTTAGATAATTTAAACATGTAGGTGGAAATAAGATAATAGATTTAATTATTGCTTTGATGCTGTTATTAAATACCAACCAACTCGTTTCTTTCAACATAATAATGGTGATTGACATTTCCCAATCACATTCTAAATACATGAGATATGCTTTTTCTTCCACATAGGATTTAATCTTCACAATCCAACTTTCAAAGTAGGTACATCTACCCACACCTCATGATTTAGGTAAAATAAATAAATAAACTTAAAAAAAAAAGTCAGAGACACTACATTCTCTGCTGTGGACTTCAAGTTGGGTGAAAACCCACACAGAGTTAAATTCAAGTTGCCTGTCTCAATAGGTTACTTTTTATGCTAAAGCACATTGCCTCTGAGCAATGAAGCCAACAATGTCCTGACATCTCTGTGCTTTCACTTCCAGTGATTGCTCAGTCACCATTCCTAGGAAGTGAGTTCTTACACTAAAATTCACAAAAGTAAACCCCAGGGTGGGATGTGGGAGCTGCTTGGAACTTCTTCTGGGTAAAGTAGTGTTGTGCATTGTAACATTGTCCAAAAATGTTTTAAATGTATTTTTTTATGGACAGGCAGAAAAGGAGCAGGTCATAGGTTCTCTTTGCTGTGTGGTCAAGTCAGAGATCACATGGCCTGCACAACCAGACAAAAAAAGAAACTGTGTGGTGGTTTCTTCGCATGATGTCATTTGGTTTTTGTTGAGAAAAATCTACAAATGACATCTGTTTATTCATTTGTGAAAAATACAAAGCCAGCTTTTGCACCAGACCCCTCTCAGTCCCTGAAAGGAAGGCTTCCTAAGTGATGATGTGTCAAAAGTCACAAAAAACTGTTAAAATCTTACTTCTGCTGAGAAAAAGTGCACTTGACGAGATGTGTGTGAAACACATTAAATCCAGATGAACGTGGTATTTCTGTCTCCATTAGCAACAAACACCCAAGAGAATGAAATGTTTAACTTAAAGAAAGAAATTGTTTGTGATCAGAATGGCAATTTCCTCTAGAGAGACGGAGATGCCGACAACTCCATCAGCTGGGTATGCCCCCACATCTCGGTTCCCACCATGCAGCAAAACAATACACGTGTACCCAATGATGCCCTCAGAGAAAGTTCTACTGCTTTCTATTGAAAGAAACTCTTTCATTTTTGGCAATGCTTTTTCAAAGGTTGTTATTCATAAAACATGCAGAAATTACTTGCAGCAACTCTGCAAATAAACCTTTCTTAATACATGTAGTTTCTGAAATGCTTTCAGATTCCTAATTTGCCTCAGTCACTTGCTCCCTATATAGCATCTGTGGACCAGAGAACAGTGTTCTAGAATCAGGAAAGAGCCCATGCCAACCACTGTATGTGAAAGTTAGAAGACAGTTCCATGATTCACAGTGAAATAGGTGGCCACAGCTACACGGACACCAAGTAAAGGGAGGGTGATAGTTGCAAGTGGTACTTACCTGTGCCTGAACATGTAGAGACAGCATCTGGCTCCATCATTCTCTACCTTAATTTATTTTAGACAGATTCTCTCCCTGAATCTGGAGTTCATCATTTCATGTAAACTAGCTAAGCATCAAGCACTCCAGGATCTGTGTCCAGTGCTCCAGCTGCAAAAAAATGCAAATATACACTTAATCTACTTAAATTGGGTGCTAAGATTCCAAATTCAGGTGCCATGGGGTTTATAGTTTAAACCGTACTGAAACAGAGTTATAAAGAGAATGAAAGATGATATCTAAGATAAATATATGCTAGCGTTTATTTTTATCACTTCCTGTTAAAGAAAAATATAAACTCAATGGCTTACAGCAGAAGTTTTCTATGGTCACAGCTCCACACATAAGCAAGTTATGTTGTATTGAGATGCAGAGTTCTTCTCGTTCTCACTGAGATATTCCCATGAGTACTGTCATCCTTTAGTTTAACTGGACTGAGCTCAACTTATGCATCTGTCTTGGGTTCAGTGCTGGTTATTGACCATAATAGATCTCAAGACTGAGTGCTGTTTATTCATGGAGGACAAGCAAGACACATTGTAAACGGATGGATAGTTTTGTTCATACTGTTTATTCTCTAGACTTACACCATTTGCTCTTCTCCTGCTAGTACAGTCCTTGCACCCACCCATAGAGTGACATCAAAAGAATTCTTTCTTCTTGCAACTATTCATTTCTACTCTATTTCATTTACTTTTGTCTTTTGGTTTTTTTCTCACTCACAAAAATTGAATTCTTTTTTTTTATTTCTTCTCTCATAAATTACATCTGTCCATAGTTCCCCCTCACTCCACTATCCTCAACCCTTCCTCCCATCTCCCCTCTCCCACAGTTCCACTCTTCCCCCTCTGCTTCCTTTCAGAAAACAACAAGCCTCCCAGGGATATCAACCAAACACTGCATATCAAGTTAAAACAAGACTACACATATACATTCATATCAAGGCTCGATGAGGCAACCCAGTAGGAGGAAAAGGGTCCCAAGAGCAGGGAAAAAAGTCAGAGATAATTCCCATTTCCAATGTTAAGAGTCCCACAGAATGTCAAGCTACACAACCATAACATGTGTGCAGAGGACTGTAGGGAGTTAGATTAATACAAATTAGATTAGTAAATATCTAGGGGTTTCTGAAACAGTCTCTTATTTCCGGGCATGAGGATCAACTTGGCTGTGACCAATTAACGTATCAGCTTGTGGAAAAACAAGGATGAAGTTGGGTGAAAACAGGAAACAAACAGGAGACTTAACAGACTGTAAAACAAGGTTGAAGCCAGGAAAAACAGGAAAGACTTAATGGACTAGAAACAAGGTATTTGTCCTGGCATTGTTTTCAGCTGCTAAGTGGGTGGAGCCCAAATTAAGCTGAACCAGGTGGAACAAGGAGATATCCTATTTAAGGACAAGTGGATGAGCCCTGTGGAGCCCCATCCTAGAGGCCTCCAATGCTAGAGAGCTTCGATGCTAGTGAGTCCTGATGGAGAAAGTGCTGGTGAACTGATGGCCATATCTGCCTGAGGCAGAAAGAAGCTGGTGAGCAGAGAAAGCCTCAGAAAAGACAGCAAAAGGCCAAGGACTAAACCCTGTGGATCAGCTTTTGCCTAAAGGGGTTTGACCTGTCCGAACAGGTCTCCCAGAGAGAAGAAAGCCTCAAGCCTTATTTAAGGTGAGACTGCCGCCATAGCCAATTTACCCTGATGAATCTACATCTAAGATATTCTAGAAAAAAATACTGCTAAGTACATTAAAGTGTCTACCACAGAGACTGTGTTCCTGATGACTGAGGACCTGCCCCAGAAACTGTATCCTTCTAAAAGTTTAGGAAAAAAGTTGTAATAGTTATCAATAGGTTTAGTGGATAGGTCATAGGGGTTGTAGGAATTTGTAGGATTAGTAATAAATGTTTATATTTTTATAAGTGAATATTGTTAATAAATATGTATTGAATAATTTTTAAAAGTTTGGTTATAGGTCCTTTTAGTCCACAAGCTGATAAGCTAATTAGTCACAGCCAAGTTGATCTTTTAGCCCCGAATTAAGAGACTGTATTAGAAACCCCTAGATATTTACTAAATTGTCTAACTTATATTAATCTAACTCCCTACAGAGGACCTAGGTCAGATACATACAAGCTCTATATTGCTGCTTCAATCTCTTTGAGCTCCTATGAGTGCTACATTGTTGACTCTTTGAGCCATGTTCTTGTGGTGTCCTCAACCCCTCTGGCTCCTACAATTCTTCCTTCTCTTCCAAAGAGTTCCCAGAGCTCCACTTAATGTTTGGCTGTGGGTTTTTGCAACTGCTCCCATCAGTTGCTAGATGAAGCTCTGTGACGAAGATTGGTCTAGGCACTGATCTATATGTATAACTAGTATAGTAGCATATCTTTAGGAGTCATTTTATTGACTTTTGATCAGTCATATTTGTTTCTATCCTAGGTCTCTGATTTATCCAGCCTCTGGTTCCTAGCCATTCAGCCAGTATCAGGTATGGGCTACCTCTTGTGGTGTGGGCCTCAAGTTGGGCCAGTCAATGGATGGCCACTACTCCAAGTTCTGCACCTCCATTACCCAACAGATCTTGGAGGCAGGACAAATTGTAGAGAGAAAACTTCGTGATGAGATTGATGTCCCAGTCCCATCATTCAAAGCCTTGTCTAGTTCAGGCTCCATATCTTCAGTTAGTAGGAGTCTTTGCTAGGGTCATCCTCATAGATTCCAGGGTACTTGGATCTCCCTGGGGAGGGAGAATAGAGTGGATTTTAAGGGCAGACTGAGGATGAGTGAGGATGGGAACATAAAGAATAGGGTTGAGGGGAATGAATACCAGGACAGACAACTGGAATTTGGGGTGCATTTGGGGGACTATGTGGAAATCCAGTCCAAAAATTGACTTCTTAGATAACACTTTTCTGTTCTCTTTCTCATAGATCTGACCTTCTACCCATAAAGATGGACAAGTTCCTTGGGCAGTTGATTTAAGAGAATTAGAGTACCATCCATTTAGATTATGAATATAATCTAATTTATTGGGAGAGGTCCCTTTATTTTATTTCTAAGTTCATTTTCTTCTGTATTTACAATCCCACCCACTACTGATTTCTTGGGTTGATCTTCTCATCTTCAGGTATGGAAAGAACATTCATTTCTAAGACCAATCAGGAGTGAACCACATTTGTGTGTGTGTGTGTGTGTGTGTGTGTGTGTGTGTGTGTGTGTGTGTGCAGATAAAAGATTTTCTTTTTTGAACGATAACCTGAACTCCCAACTCTGTGTCAGCACTGGTGCTTGATTGTCTTCTGTCAGCTTGACACAAACCTAGACGTATCTGGAAAGAAGAGATCTTGTTTTGTTTTTTGAGACAGGATTTGTCTATGTTGCCCTGGCTGTCCTGTAATTCACTTTGTAGAAACCAGGATGGACTTGAACTCAGATCTGTCTGCTTCTACCTCTGAAGTTCTGTAAATAAAAGTGTGGGTTACCACATCTGGCAAGAAGAGGGAATCCTAATTGATAAAATGCCTCTGTAAGATTGGCCTGCAGGCAAGCCTTTGGGGGGAATTGTCTTAATTAATGAGGGATGTGCTCACTTTGAGTAGTGTCAATCCCTAAGCAGGGGGTACTGACCTGTATAAAAATATCAACTGAGCGAGTCAATAAGCAGTGTTTCTCCATGCCCTTTGCCTCAGTTCCTGCCTTCAGGGTTCTATTTTGAGTTTCTACCCTATCTTGCCTCTGTGATAAAGTGCTACCTGGGAGCTGTAAGATGAAACAAACCATCTCCTCCACAGATAACAAAAAGGTATATGCCTGATATTGTCCAAAGATGGAAAGAATGGAGAAGATAATAATAAATAAATAAATAATCATCTTGGGTGCTAGAGAAAGAGATAAATGGATAAAGGGCTTTTCACTTACTATTCGATGTTAATAAGGAATGGGGACCAGAGTTCAGATCTCCTAATCCACATAAATGCCCCTCAGCCACACACTAGTTAATTTTCTTCCTGCTGTTCTAAAATATCAGACAAAAACAACTAAAGGAAGAAAGGGTTCATTTTTGTCCACACTATGAGTGTACAGTCCATCATGGAAGAGATGGTACAAGAGCAGAACTGTTGCAGAATATTTGAACACATTGTGAACTCTGAGACTGTGAACATGTTTCTAGTTGTGGATTGGCTCAGCCTTTAATCCTAGAGTTTTCTGTTTACTGTAAACAAGTACTTGTGGTATGGATCTGCCCTAGCACACACCTTTAATCCAAAGGCTTTCTGTACACAGAATTAAATAAGGTTAACTCTCAATCAAGAGGCAGAGCAAGAAATGAGCTGACAGGGCTTAAATAGAAAGGAGGGAAATTGAGCTGGAAAGTATTTAATACAGTGTGGAGAAGGAGAAGGAACTTTTCAGCTTTGCACTTTAGGCTATTATCTTTGAGGGGTTTTGGTTTCTCAGCTGGGTGAATTCTCTGCCTCTCTGAGATAGCAGGCTTTCAATACCATATCTGGTTCTTAGATCTTTGTTGATAAAATCAAAGGGCTAGGACTGGGATATTTCAGTTTTTTTAAGGCAACACAGAAGCTTGAGGTAACTGGTTACTGTATATCTACAGTCAGAGATGCATCATTAATGAAAAATGCTGGTACTCAGCTTGCTTTCTCCTTTTGATTTAGATCAGGTCTCAGCCCACAGAATGGTGCCACCACATATAGATTGGCCACCCAGTCTTCCTACTCAGTTAAGTCAATTTAGAAAATCCTTTGTAGACTCATTTAGATATTTGTATCCTAGGTGACTGAGATCTGTCAGATGACAGTGTTAATCACCACATTCCATGAATGTGAACTATGGTCCTGTGAACTATGGTTGAGTTTCTGGAGAATAAAACACACCTCAATCTATAGTAGGACAGCAATTTGCCCCTTCTGAGGAAGACTTTACTGCTGTTTTGTGGTTTCGTAACTCCTTCCTGGCTATATTGTGTTGGAGCACTTCCCTTCTCTCCCCTCAATCCTGCCAATCCCACTCTCAGAAATTCTGCGATTCTTCTTAGCAGAGAAGCAAAAGAAAACATTTCTGTGTTATTCTATCTTTTCCTTTACAAATGTCTTTTATCTTCCTAGTAATTGTAAGGTATTCAATTCACATTGAATGTACAAATTTTTAGCTCTCAGACAGCCACTGAGATCTGAGTTTTATAGATTAAATCTGAAAGAGGTTTGAACAGGTCTGTGTAGCTGGAGCCTATAACTTAGATATATAACCAACTTGAAACAACAGGTAAAGAGATTTATTTAAATGGCTTTCTGACCACAACTACCTTAGGCAGTAGTGGTATACAGGCCCACAATTGCATCTTGTAATTTATAGGTCTTTGCATAGAATTCAACAAGGTGTTCACATGGCTATACAGGTTCATTTGTAAAAGTAATACTATCTTCTCTTGCTCACATTTGCTTATATTTGCCATTACTTTGCCCCATGTCCCCATAGCCCTCTAAGTGGCATTTCACTTCATATTCTGTCACTGTGTTGTGACTGAGACATACTGAAGGTAAAGAGAAGTTATTAAATCTCTCATTTAGGTTTGATTGTCACTTATGCATTTTATTGGGTAGCCTTGATTTTAACTTGAGAATGGGAATCACCATGTAAATGAAATGTCTGACATGTGTGTATTGAATTGAGTAGATTCGAGTGACATGAGGTGGGAAGACTCATCCTAAGTTTGAAGGGTACCATTAGATGGGTTGTGGGCTCAATGTAAACATAGGGGAAAGTGAGCTGAGTCCAAGCTTTCATGTCCACTATTGCTGCTCTCTTGCCTCCCCAGCCAGGATGGACTGCATCCCCTGGAACTATAAGTCAAAACTAACCCTCCCATCTCTGAGTAACTTTTTTCAGCTATGAGACAATAATTCATTCATGGATGTATTTCAGAAACCAGTAAACAGGTATCCAGAAATGGCTTTATGATACCCTTGCCACCCAGTTCATACCCACCAGAAGGGACTGACACTTCAAGGTTGGAAATCAGACAGTACATGAATTTACCATCAAGATTGCCCTCAGCACTAAACAGCCCTAAGGACAATAGGTGCAGAAAATATCAAATGCTAATTAGCGGCCAGAGTGCCTTGTATTCTGTAGCCATAAATGAAAGAATCTTTGGGAATATTTTTTCCAAAATTGACAATAATCCTAAGAGATAAATTTAGTATTACCAGTAATGAGATAAGAAGCTGAGGCATATTTTCTAAAACTCTCCAAAACAAAACACCTGAAAAAATATTTATCTAAGAAAATATTGAGCTGCTAGTCTAAGGAAATAACATAGAAAAATCACATATGACTACTTGATAAAAGTAAGTTTCAAATGTTTAAAAATATGTAATAAAATGTATAACAAGAATATTGCAGATACTATATTTTAAAATATTGTATGATATTGTGAGTGCTTCTTGAAAATGTGTAGTTTTCATAATTTCTTTTTCAAATTCATTTCTCAAATTATATGTGCTTTTGTAATTGTTTGTTTTTATGAGGGCCTACCAAATTACACAAACCTCAGGTCCCTTCCATGACTCTAGGATATACAGGTCAATAGAAATAAAGATCATAGAAAGATAAATGACTGACATATGATACATAGATAGATAACAGAGTGAAGTTTCTTAGTTCAGTTTCTTGAAAGTGAAGTTGGTGATTGCAGACAGTACCCAAACCATCAGGACTTTATGGATTTAAATCAATATTTAAGTACAACCAGCTTCTACTTAGGAGATAAGTAGGAGCCATTGCAAAATACATAGATGACTCTCGTAAATAAAGCAAACCTCTTAATGGAGAACATGTGAAAATTAAGACAACAACATCCCATTTAGGGAAATTATCTGAAGCAGCCAATCCCCTTTTCAGAGATGGGATATTCACAGCAAAACCCAGGGAAACATTAGTGGGATGGTTTATCTTCTCTGTGCCTAATGGACTGAAGTCTTAGTGCAAGTGAGATTAATTTAGGAGCTGTTTGGATTTGGGGAAAATTTTGTTCAAAGATAGATTTATTTATTAGCTAGGTACCACTTTTGAATTGGAATATTTTATTATTTGACATTCAATAAAAGTATGATATTTAGAAACAAGGATTCAAATTCTCTTTTAAGAAAAAAAAAATATTCTTCAAAACTCTTGTGAGTTGTGGATTACCAGTAGCTAGGTGTTGGAATGAGGTAAGTCCATTGTCCCCAGCTTTGCAGAAGTGAACAGCCTTTGAGACAACATGCTTTGGACAAATTTCAATTTTCAAAGCTATGTCTGAGGAGATTTCCTTTAATATTCTTGAACAGGAAAAATTCAGTTGTTAGTAAGTTCTGGGCAATATTTAGGTTTTTGCATAAAACATGAACTTTCTTTTCTCTTTTAATAAACAAATCTTAGACTAACCACAAGCACATATCATGAGACATAGCATGTTCGGAAAGGAGGCAAACATGCATCCACACAGCAGCATTTGCTCCTTAGAGACAGACCCCAAGCAGGGCCCTCAGCTATCTGAGCCTCATCACCCACTCACTGAAGGAAAGTGTCACATTTAACATAGGGTAAAAGATGATCCCGGATGGAATGTTTTCACCACCACCGGGGGCCTGCCTTTATAAAGTAATTAAAGAAATTATCAACTCCTTTCAACGTTGTATTTTCAAAGCTGCCTGTCTAACTTGCTGCTAAGTAGCATCCAAAAATGTCACCCAAAAGTTCTCAAATAAAGTAAGATGAAAGAATAATGAAATTAGAAATGCTACCAGTAGAAATAAAGTATCGCACTATGTAACTCAGAAAGGTATCTTTACACACATAAAAATTCACAACTCAGTGAAAGGGAAGATGTCAAACATGAGTGGCTTTGTCCTGAGGAGTCTACCTGCTCAGCCCAGCTCTTTTCTATGTATGATATGCTCCTGGCAAACCAAAGTACAAACATCATCTTCATACATGGGTTTTTGTGCACTGGGCAAGCGAATGGGCTGCACATCCTGTTGTTACTTTGGGTGCTTGTGATTTGGATACTGCAATAAGGAAAGAAAGTACTGCGTCCCACACTACAGAGTTCTGACATCAAATATATTAAAAGATCACAC
>CAJQZJ010033689.1:1403439-1461971 GCA_907164525.1 Lophiomys imhausi | reverse complement strand
GTGTGATCTTTTAATATATTTGATGTCAGAACTCTGTAGTGTGGGACTCAGTACTTTCTTTCCTTATTGCAGTATCCAAATCACAAGCACCCAAAGTAACAACAGGATGTGCAGCCCCTTCGCTTGCCCAGTGCACAAAAACCCATGTATGAAGATGATGTTTGTACTTTGGTTTGCCAGGAGCATATTATACATAGAAAAGAGCTGGGCTGAGCAGGTAGACTCCTCAGGACAAAGCCACTCATGTTTGAGATCTTCCCTTTCACTGAGTTGTGAATTTTTATGTGTGAAAGATACCTTTCTGAGTTACATAGTGCGATACTTTATTTCTACTGGTAGCACTTCTAATTTTGTTATTCTTTCATCTTACTTTATTTGAGAACTTTTGGGTGACATTTTTGGATGCTACTTAGCAGCGAGTTAGACAGGCAGCTTTGAAAATACAACATTGAAAGGAATGGTATCATACCTAGAGATACTTAAAAATAAAATGTGAAGCTCTGGCCTCTTGATACCAACCGTCTAAAAATGTTTAGGATAGTTAAGTAAAACAAACTCCTAGTCATACAAACATGTCACTATGTTAGCTACTATGACAGTCTATCACAGATATTCTCTAAACTACTCAGTAATCAAGTTGTTAAGACACAAGCAACATTTGCTTATCTAAATACAAGAGATGGATAGGGCATCTTCAAAAACCCCAAGAGATCTGCAGAATATGGCATTCAAAGATGTTATCTTAAATTAAGATTTTCTTTTTTTGATATTGAGACATATCAGCTCCTGACAGCACCCCCTATTCTACTCCAAGTAGAAGATAAGCATCGAAGAATCTCCAGTGTGAGATAGTTGAATTAGTGGCAAGCCTATATCTTGGCATGAAAAAACTCCTTGCTCCAACTGCAGACAGACTGCTGTCCAAAAAGGACAAAACTTGGTAGCAGGGAAGTCGACAGCCTAACTCTGCCAAGACAGGGTAGGTAAGTCCTTCATAATCCCAGCTCTACAACAAATGTCTGCCATAGAAACAGGACCCAAAGGCTGAAGACTGATGCAGGAATGTATGGAGAGAAAATGGGAACTGTCCAGGCAGTCACTGGTATGTCATTTCTTAGTTTTGGGAGCTGCAGGCCCTGCACTTCCTGTATAAGCAGATATATTTATCCCTCTCAGGTCTCTGAGGTGGTTGAAGAATAGACAGCTAGAGTCTCATAGTTAAATTTTGAGTTGTTTAGGAATCAAGAGGGTGTTATAGATCTAAGAAGATACTCTTAAAAGTGTGTTGCAAGTTAGTATGAATGTTGAGTCAGATATAGACCTTTAAACTCATGGAGATGGTTAGATAGTAGAATGTTAATGTCAGGGGCCAAATATGTATAAACTGGACATTGGGAAGGTATACTGGGCCATTTAACTCTCATAAATGTGGCATATTTATATCTGTTGTTTTGTATAGTATTTACTGTTATAAGAGAAGGAACCATCTGTTGGACTGAAAGGGGAAGCTGCTGGGGGGAAGAGGGTGGAAGGGTGGGATAGGAAGGGGGAATAGGGAAGGGTTTGTGACTGAAGTGTAACTTGAAGAAAAAAAAATAAAGTATTTAAAAAATTCCTTTAATTACTTTATAAAGGCAGGCCCCCAGTGGTGGTGAAAACATTCCATTGGGGATCATCTTTTACCCTATGTTAAATGTGACACTTTCCTTCAATGAGTGGGTGATGAGGCTCAAATAGCTGAGGGCCCTGCTTGGGGTCTGTCTCTAAGGAGCAAATGCTGCTGTGTGGATGCATGTTTGCCTCTTTTCCGAACATGCTATGTCTCATGATATGTGCTTGTGGTTAGTCTAAGATTTGTTTATTAAAAGAGAAAAGAAAGTTCATGTTTTATACAAAAACCTAAATATTGCCCAGAACTTACTAACAACTGAATTTTTCCTGTTCAAGAATATTAAAGGAAATATCTTCAGACATAGCTTTGAAAATTGAAATTTGTCCAAAACATGTTGTCTCAAAGGCTGTTCACTTCTGCGAAGCTGGGGACAATGGACTTACCTCATTCCAACACCTAGCTACTGGTAATCCACAACTCACAAGAGTTTTGAGGAATATTTTCTTTCTTAAAAGAGAATTTGAAGGATAACTGAAAACTCTGGTATGTAGGGGAAGAGACTACAAGCTGATAAATGGTCCTGTCTTAATGGGTTTTGGAGGTTAGCCCCAGGGAATTCCTACTTTTCCTTTTCTGTATCCTTCTTCCTCTCCTATGTAGGAGTGCATGGGCTTGAGAAAAATGAGATATAGACATAGCACAGGAAGGCCCAAGAAGAAGGGGCAGATTATTGAATATGCCCTTATACCTTTGTATATTGATACAAAATTAGTAGTTTATTTGGCTAAAGTGGTATTGACCATTGTTTATTGTGCAAAAATAAGATTGTATTGGATTACATCGGTATTGTTCTTTGTATATTGATACAAAATTAAGATTATAGTTGGCCACAATGGTATTGACCCTTGCATATGGACGTAATATTAAGATTATATTGGGCTACATAGGCATTGATCTTGGTATATTGATACATAATTAAGAGTATGTTTAACCACAATTGAATAGATCTTTGTATATTGATACAAATTTAAAGGTAATGCTTCCCAATGGTATCATACCTAGAGATACTTAAAAATAAAATGTGAAGCTCTGACCTCTTGATACCAACCGTCTAAAACGGTCTAGGATAGTTAAAACAAACTCCTAGTCATGCAAACATGTCTCTTTGTGGGCTACTATGACAGTCTATCACAGATATTCTCTAAACTACCCAGTAATCAAGTTGCTAAGAGACAAGCAACATTTGCTTATCTAAATACAAGAGATGGATAGGGCATCTTCAAAAACCCCTAGAGATCTGCAGAATATGGCATTCAAAGATGTTATCTTAAATCAAGATTTTTTTTTGATATCGAGACATATCAGTTCCTGACAGCACCCCCTATTCTACTCCAAGTAGAAGATAAGCATCGAAGAACCTCCACTGTAAGATGGTTGAATTAGTGGCAAGCCTATCTCTTGGCATGAAAAAAACCCTTGCACCAACTGCAGACAGACTGCTGTCCAAAAAGGACAAAACTTGGTAGCGGGGAAGTCGACAGCCTAACTCTGCCAAGACAGGGTAGGTAAGTCCTTCATAATCCCTGCTCTACAACAAATGTCTGTCAGAGAAACAGGACCCAAAGGCTGAAGATTGATGCTGGAATGTATGGAGAGACAATGGGAACTGTCCAGTCAGTCATTGGTATATTCTTTCTTAGTTTTGAAGCTGCAGTCTCTGCACTTCCTATATAAGCAAATATATTTATCCCTCTCAGGTCTCTGAGGTGGTTGAAGAATAGATAGCTAGAGTCTTATAGTTAAATTTTGAACTTTTTAGGAATCAAGAGGGTGTTATAGATCTAAGAAGATACTCTTAAAAGTGTGTTGCAAGATAGTATGAATGTTGAGTCACATATAGACCTTTAAACTCATGGAGTTGGTTAGATAGTAGAATGTTAAAGTCAGGGGCCAAATATGTGTAAACTGGACATTGGGAAGGTATACTGGGCCAATTTACTCTCATAAATGTGGCATATTTATATCTATTGTTTTGTATAATACTTACTGTTATAAGTGAAGGAACCATCTGTTGGACTGAAAGGGGAAACTTCCGGGAGGAAGTGGGTGGAAGGGCGGGATAGGAAGTTGGAATAGGGAGGGGTTTGTTACTGAGATGTAACTTGAAGAAAAAAAAAATAAAGTATGTAAATAAAAAAAAGAATAAAATAAGTGTAACATACTATTAATCTAGTATTTGTTAACAAAGTTAAAATACTTTTTTAAAAGTCATTTTGTAGCTATTGCTGTTATTGGACAGGGATATAGAATTTGTACAAACTTAGGAAGTAGGATTTAAATATTTTTCTTTAAAAAATCTCTGATTATGAAATCACTGGATTGAATTTTCAGATACAAATTTATCATTTGAACTTTGACACCTCATGTTAATTCCTTTAATGGAAATCATGTATATTTGCTAAGAATCTTCAAAGCAAATAGAAAGAGTTCAAATATCGTGTGTGTGTGTATGTGTGTGTGTGTGTGTGTGTGTGTGTTGTGACTGTTTAATATTTTTTTATGTCAAAACTCTTTAGTGTAGGGCTCAATACTTTACTTGAACTCAATAGTAATAGGGTGACCAGTTCTGTTGCTTCTTCAATGCATTAAAGTCCACGTAAGGAAAGGAAAGCTAAGCAACCCCATGACAGAACCTGATGACAGAACTTTTAGCATTAGATATGCCAGTAAATATAACTGGTTTATGTGTATGAAGTTAATAACCTTTAAAAGAATAATATCATACCGTCTCTGTTTGCCATTTTTCAGGTGGTATGAAGATCATTGTTGCTCTGACACTCCTTTCTACAAATGGAAAAGATGTCTGTAGATTTTTCCCAAAATCTGATCTACATTGCTCTAGCCCAACTACATGCTTAATGTGCGGTGTGTGATAGAAGTCTCTTCCCATGCAAAACAGTGGAGCACCCGTAGTCCAGAGCACTGATCATGGTTATACAGCAAACATCAAGACAGAAAATATCTTAATCCCTTAGAAACAAAAGTTCAATGGTAACTTTGAAGAAGGAAGACAAAAAAAGAAAGAGAGAATTAAATTAGCTACCTCAAAATATGCATGTGTGTAGGTCATCTTGTTTACATAGGGTGGACAATTCAAAGAGTCACAACAAGTTTAATTCTCATGGCATCACAATACATCTTTCTTTCCAGTAAGAAACAATCTTTCTTCTTTGTCCTCCTGTTTCTTTTACTGGATCTCAGAGTCAAGCCAGTATATGTAGAATTCTCCCTTCTAACCTCATCATTGATATTTCTGCTACATCATTAAATGTAAGAACAGGGTCCATGAGACCCTGTTTTCAAAAGGCAGCAAGGAGCATTATTAAAATAAAATAATGAATGAATGATTGAATGAAGAAATAAATAAATAAATTGATTTGCTGAATAATTAAAGGCAGAAATTACCATACCCTAATATGAACCATTAATATTTGTTGATATTAAATCTCTAGCTTCCCTATTAGCTATATATACAGGCAAAATAGAAAACCAGAGGCTACCCTGATGGTTGAAAATTAGATGAATGAATGTAGTTACCAGATGTTCATTTTAAATTTAAAATTAATGTGGTGAAAAAAAGTATGCAGTTCATCAATAGAATAAAATAAGTTGGAAACTATTCATAAAAAGAGTGCCTTGTAGCTGATGTGTCCCAAACAGCTTAGTCTTCAAGATGAATTTAATTTCAAAGCTCTTGTGTCATTAACAAACTCCCCATGCCTTCCCCACCAGGCTTATGACCTCTCTCAAGGGCCTTGACTCATATGGTAAAGATTCATTAACTTCTCTCCCTGCTTTGTTATTTTTTTGACCCCTGAATTAATCTGTCTTGGTAGAATTTCCATCACTATTGTTTTTTCCAAGATCAAATTAAATAAGAGTAAATTCAATCTGAGTAAAAATTGTTGCCCAATCTCACACTAACTCAAGTATCATTTACAGTTACTTTTAGGAGAACAAAAAGCCACAACATATAAAGCCTCCTTTTGCATTTGTGGTTCCCAAGTTTCTCAAGGAGTGTGTCATGGGCAGTAATCTTGCTAGTATAGGAGGATTAATCCAGTTGCTGATCAGCTATTTCAAAATTATGTAAAGCTAAATTAAGTACAATTGTTAAATGGAAAAATGGAACAATCTCATTTTTCTGAAGGAAAAGCATAGAGCTTTCTCCTTTTTGGGTCACTTCCACCAACTCTGAAGGAAAGGTATAAAAGCTCATTTTCTTAACTTTGTCTGAATCAGATTCATTTTTTGAGCTAAGTGTGAAGAATCAGGTTTATGGATGTGTGAAGTGAATCAGAAGCACACACGGGCCATGCATATCTTCCAGTGTGTGATTATGTTGACAAGATTTCCAAGTGTGAGGAGATTAAGTTTATGGTGACAGTCAGCATATGAAATACTACAGATGAGGTTCTGAGAAACACTCTGATGGCTATACCACACTCGTGTGTGTATTTGTGTGTGTGTGTGTGTGTGTGTGTGTGTGTGTGTCTGTCTGTCTGTGTGTATGTGTATGAATGGTGGAAGTGTGTACATGCTTGCTCACATGTATAAGTGCAGGTGCCTGGGCACATGTGTGAGTATGTGCTTAAATGCCAGAGATGAGCATCAGACATCTTCTGCAATTTCTCTCTAGCTTATATATTGCATCATTGCCTCTCATTTGAATGCGTAGCTCACTTTAGGCATCAACCTTAGTCTTGGAGGAATCAACTCCCATCCCTAGTTTCTTTGTGCTAAAGTTCCAGGCAGACTGCCCAGTCTTCATATGGGTGATAAGTTACCAGGGATGAACTCCATTCCTTATGTGTACGCACCAAGTCCTTTAATCATTGAGCCATCTCTAGGAATGGCCACAAAACAAACAATCTGGAATCAGGCCACCTATTTAAAGTTAAATCCATGTATATTCCTATCTGAAAATATATTCTGTGATAAATTATACAGCAATCTGGTTTATGAGATTCTCATTAGAATGTATGCCATTTGCACCCCACCTAACAATCTGCTTTAAATATAGTTCTCATCTTTAGCATGTTCTCTGTGGTTTCTGTTCAAGCCAGACAATAAAAGCATTATTCTCTAAATGCCTGCATTCTATCACTGTTAATAAAATCTCAGTTATTTCTTAATTTTCTTATCATTCTTAAAGTAATATCTTATTAAAAATGTCTTGGTTCTGGATGCACCCTCAATGGCTCAAAATTGTTCCATAAGCCTAGAACAGAGATGGTCCAGTTCACTGGCTTTCTTGCTTGTGTTCCTTCTGTCTCTGTCTGTCTGTGTTTCTCGACAGGATCTCCCTGTATAGCTCTCGATGGCCTAGAATGCACATCCCTACTTCTGGCATTTGATCATTCTTGACTTGCCCAACTCTGACCTTCTAATCCTGAAGTCAGAACCTGCCCTGTTTAATACTGTAGAACAACCGCTACCATTACGACAAGCTCTCAGACTTCATTTCTGGGTCGAACTGAAGTAGATGATTCATTCTTCTTTCCCTGGGTTATAGTGCTAGGATCTAGACAGTCTGTGGAGTAGGGAAGGGCCTCCAAAGAAGATTTCTGAGCAAAAACAATGTCATTCATAATGACCAGATATGAAAAATTATTACTTTTGTGTTCACGGGTCTTGAAGTTCTCTGTGAAGATGATTAGGACTTCCTGCTTGATTTTGATTTGCTCCATTGCATTGAATTGTTTTGCAACACTGTTTGAATCTGTTAAGTTCACGTGACATACTGTGCTTGCAGCATTACCCTTCTCCATCCACAGCCTCAAAGTGCCCTCATGGGTCCAGCAAGCTGCCGTCTGGGGTATTTTTGGAATGACCAACACAGAGAACATAGACTAACATTAGCCTGCAGCTGCTGAGCCTCTGTTGTATGTCATTCATACATTCACATATGACGTGTCTCTCAAACAAAGAATGAGCCATACGCACTGCAGAACTTAATATTCAACACTATCAATGAGTAGTCAGAAAGATGAAAGAAAAGACCCTCTTTTGGGAATAATGAGAATAAGATTCTCGATACAATAATAATATTACATACTATTAGATATTAGATATACTGAATGCTTTTGAGTGTAAACAATATCTAACTTAATATATATATTAGATTATAGTTTCAATTAGATGAAATACATTATGACCTAGATGTAAAAACCTGTATTTATCATCAAAATCAGTTCTGCTGTAATCCCTATAACATTCTTTCTGTAATCACAAGGATTGTATTATCTTTAACTTGGGTTTTGCAAGGGTACCCTGTAAAAGAGAAGAGGAGATGAATGGCCTTGAAGGCTAAGTTCTTAGAGTCAAATCCAAAATCTGTGTCTCAATTCTGCTCACATTCTACTAAAAATTACTCCGTTTTGATATCTAACCACAAGGAGCTGCCATTCTTAACAGGTACCCCCTAGTAGCAAAGTCCCACTGCACTTAAGCAGAAACAGACACTGTCAGGCAAGCAGTTTGCCTATTCATTTCTCCTGCAGAAGGGGATAAAAATAATTCTGTCCCCACTTGCTATGTTTCTTGACACAACACTGCCTTAGAACCAAAGTGCATGCATTCAGGCTCTGTCCAGGCAGGATTGAGCAGACCAGGATGCTCAAAGATCACTCTGCAAGTAGCTTTGCGTATGTGCTCTTCAGTGACCTAGCTGAACCTTTTCTGGAAATTTTCCATGGTTCAAGTATCTTCATACCCTGCCCTGTTTCTTTCTTCCTCCTGTCATTTGGTAGCGAGAAGAGCATCATACAAGTCTGCAACCATTGCCTTATCCCTTTGTTTCTTTCACTTTATCATATATAGTTATTTCTCTGAGCTAAAGACTTTGGACATCTGTTCTCTTTTCAATGTCTTCTCAGAGAACTCAAACTAATACAGAAGTTCTGATGTAACCAATGAAGCAATGCTCATCTGATCAATATTACACTCTTCTCTGTAAGGGAACAACCAAGACACTCTTCATGAGATAATATCCAAAGTTTTTCTACCTTACTACAACCAGTTTAAAAAACAGTCTCTAAGTGATAGTGAGCCCTCGAAGACTATGAGTGGGACCTCATAGTGCTACGGTCTAAAGTCCTGTACATATGACCAATGATGAGGCATGAAAAATATAATCATATTACTACTGTTATTTATTAATGGAAAGAATGTTAAACATGAGTCACTGGGGTGAGGGGTACACCAAAGACACTATAGACCCCACTTACCTCATAAAAGAAGTGAAATCCATGAACTCGGTTAGTCACTTTGTCATAGCGTCTGTTCTGTCGTCTTCACATTCCTTCTTATTCGTCTTTCTAGTCCCTTCTGAATTGGGCTTTGGCAGTACATGTTGAAGAGACAAAGGTCTGCATGGTCATGGACGGCTGATTACAAATTGTGCCTGTTTTTGTCTGAGAAATAGAGTAAGCAGACTCTGTTCTGCACTGTTGGTGGGGAGAGTCAGAAAGGCAAGCCACAGACAACACAGAAGAGACTTTGTGTTCTTTTTATCCATCATTGTGAAACCATCATCTATTGTTATCAGCACACTTAGGTCAACAAGATCCTAGCATTTTGTTTGTTTGTTTGTTGTTGTTGAGCAATACTTCTGACTGTCAAAGTAAGGAATCAGATCTTTTACCTGAGAAGGGGAGTGGGGAAAGAGGGAAGGAGGGTAGAACGGAGGGACAGGGAGGAGAGGAGAGAGGGGGCTGTGATCAGTATAGAAAATGAATGAATGAATAAACAAACAAATAAATAAATAAATAAATATATATATATATATATATATATATATATAAATAAATACAAGTTCCAGTTGAGTTCCTTACTTCTTTGGTAAACATAAGCCTAGAGCAATCTTTTGCTGTTTGCCTTGGTAGTTAAGAAATACTTTGGCCAAAGTCATAACCCTGCTTGTTCAGGTACGCCTGGGAATAGCTTAGTGGCCTATCACTCCCCATGGTTTGACTCTCTACACATTGTCTCTCATCTAACAATATACTTAGAAACTTAGGATTGTCACCTGCATATATTGTGCATATACATATACATACCTCTCCAGGGAGTCTACGATGTTAGCAACCTAGGAATCCCTCCACCACACTGAAATATAAGCCGCTCTACACAGTGCAATTAGTTTCTCCACTCTTCACAACCATCTAACACAGACAGTTTCAATTCAATGTATTTCTAATTATATCTAGGTACAAGGGTAGGAACACCAATACCAGCCTAAATAAGTACTGAGTGCATGTGCAACAAGGAAAACAATGTCCCCTAAGTAAATCTTTAGGGAGAAAAAATTTTATCCATACAGTAGGTCCATACATAATTTAATATGCATATGATTAAAGTCAGTTGGATCATGGGAACGGATATCTACATAAACTTTCTTACACAATCCTAGCCTGTCCTTCAAAACAAAGAACCAGCTGTTTCATCCCTCTTAGCGACTCAACTCTTCCTTCCCTTGAATCCCATAAAACAAAGTCCCAAGCAATCACCAGGCAATTGAGCACCATCATTCATGTGGCCCAATGTCATGACTGACAGCATTTTTTTTTCTGATTTGACAGTCATTTTGCTTTGAATAAAATTTCCTAGCTACTGTGCCATTCAGAGGCACAAAAAGCCATTTATCTCAGCTACTGCTGCCAGTTCAAAAAGGCCCAAATCTGACAGATTCCAGAGGGAAGGCAGGAGGATATGTCTGGCCTACATACCACAGAGCTACTTCTTTGCCAGGTTTTGCACAACTCTGTATTTCATGGGATGGTTGAGCTCCAGTAAAGAAGACAGACATGCCGTCGCTCCAGTCAAAGTTCAGTATCTGCTTCTAGAAAACCCAAACTTTAATAAATGCTACACCAGACTCATCAAACAAACAAAAGCATCCATAGGCTTTCTACTGTCCACTGTGCAATGGCTTTTAGTTTCTTTATAAACATAGGATTTTAGCACAATTATAATATAAGCTTCATAAAAATAAAGGTTTTGTTATATAAATAAAATTATTCTCAATATTTAACTGAATAACTCTATTATTGTTTGAATCATTGATAGTTTTAGAGTTCACTGTAAAGTCAAAGCACATAGAGAACAAAATTAACATTTTTTTCTGTAATATAGATTCACAGAATATAAAACTAACAACATACACGATTTTTGAAAATAAGAAAGGAAGAATGTTCAAGTAAAAAAATAATAATAATCTGTCACTGTTAAAGCCTTTAGTAATTATTTACCAACGGGTCCAAACTCTTTGGCGTTGTTTGTTTTAGCTGGACAGATAATAATGCCCTTAACACGGCCTCATATGTCAATGTTTGCCTTTGAGGATTCAGCTCCAACCTGCCAATGCCCCTGGGAGTCTGTGGAACCTGTAGTAACAAGATCTGCCTTCCAGAGAGAATCTCTTGATCACCCTAACAATTCAATACTCTTAATAGTAAACAGAAATCTGCCTAGAAAAAAAATACAACCTCCAACTGATTTCTTTTTATTTCTATTTGGGAAAAAAATGGCTGTGATCACCAAGATTACAATCCTCCAAATATTTTAAGATACCTCCTTAACTCCCTCAGAGTGTATTCTAAGATAGAATTTCCTTGTTCCTTTCAAAGATACAATTTTTTTCAAAGTATTTCCCATCTTGCCAGTTTAGCCTCAGCTTCGCAATGATGGCTCAGAATCTATCCTAGCTGTGTCAGTTAAAACTCCAAGCAACCAACACAACTCAGTTCCTTAGGACTACAAATCTCTTCTTTCCTTGTCACTGTGTATATATATATATATATATATATATATATATATATATATATATATATTTGTTTTAGTTGACTTTTTTCCTTTTCTCACAACATTGTTTGCTTATGTAGCCCATCACAGTGGTTTTTTTTTCCACTAAATTCTTAGAGATTGAATTCTTCTTAACTGGAATTTTACAGTCTGAAGAAGCCCCTCCTGGGGAATTACACTCCACACCAGCATGGAGAGAATTTCCTCTTTAGTATCATGAACATCCATGGATTCACAGGATTAACAGGAAATATGGCCACTCTACCAAAAAAAATCTACAGATCAAATACAATCCCCATTAAAATTCTAACAAAATTATTTACAAACCTTGAAAGGACAATTCTCAGCCTCATATGGAAAACCAAAAGAACCAGGATAACTAAAATGATTCTGAATAATAAAAGAACTGCTGGAGGGATGGAGATCTCATGAATCTCAATTTCAAGTTGTACTACATAGCTATAATAATTAATTAAAACTGCACGATATTGACAGAGAAACAGACCCATTAATCAATGGAATCAAATTGAAGACTCAGAAATAAATCCAAACACATATGGACACCTGATTTTTTTTTACAAGGAAGCCAGAAATTCACACTGGAAAAAGACAGAATCTTCAACAAATGAAGCTCATTGAACTGGGTGTCTGCATCTAGAAGAATGCAAATAGAACCATATCTATCACCTTGCATTAAACTCAAGTCCAAGGGGATCAAAGGCCTCAACATAAGATCAGATACATTGAACCTGACAGAAGAAGATGAGGGAAATAGCCTTGAATGCATTGGTCCAGGAGATGACTTGCTAAACAGAATACCAATAATGTCAACACTAAGATCATCAATTAACAAATGAGACTTCATGAAACTGAAAAGCTTCTGTAAAACAATGGACACTGTCAATAGGTCATTGCAGGAACCTTCAGAATGGGAAAAGATTTTTACCAACTCCACATCCAATAGAGAACTAATGTCTAAAATATACAAAGAACTCAAACTAGATATCAAAAACCCAGATAATACAATTTAAAAATGGGGTACAGATCTGAACAGAGAATTCTCAACAAAGGAATCTTAAATGATTGAGAAATACTTTGAAAAATGTTCGGTATCCTTTGCCATCAGGGGAATGCAAATGAAAACTACATTGAGGTTCTATCTTACACCTGTTGGAATGGCTAAGATCAATAACAGAAGTGACAGCTCATGTGGGAGACAATGTGGAGCAAGGGGGACACTCATCCATTGCTAACTTGTATAGCAACTCTGGAAACCAAGATGCCAGTTCCTCACAATATTAGGAATCAATTTACCTCAAGACGTATCTATTCCACTCATGGGCATATACCAAAATGATACTCCATCCTACCACAAGGACACTTACTCAACTCTGATTATTGAGGCTTTATTCATAATTGCCAGAAACTGATACCTAGATGTCCCTCCAAAGAAGAACGGATAAATAAAATGAGGTAAATTTGTAGAGTGGAACATTACTCGGTAGCAATATATATATATGGAAATTTGCAGGAAATGGATGGAATAGAATAAATTATCTTAACTAAGGTAGTCCAGACACAGAAAGACAAATATTGCATGTATTCACTTATAAATAAATAGTGAAGATGGCTTGGGGGATGGGGGAACACATACAGGAATCTCCCTGGGAAGGGGAAATAGAATAGATTTATGGGTAGACAGAGGGTGGGTGAGGACAGCAATGAGAGGGATCATGTGAGTGTGGGGAGAGATAGCTTAAAATTGGAAGGAATTTGGACAATGGGGGTAGAAACCAAGTGCAGTTGAAACTTTCTAGAATCTCTGAAGGTCATCCTAATAAAAATTTCTAGCAATGGGGGTGTGGAGTCTCAAGTGGTGTATCTCTTATAGCCAAGCAAGGATTCTAGAGGTGGGACTGGGTTATATTCAGTTGAGTTTTGGGCAAGTGTGGATCCCACAGAAATCCTAAAACAATCCAGACTATTCCTGAAACAATGAATTGCCTTCCCCAAACTGCCAGTGGAACCCCCACTACCAAAGACAGCATTGACATAAGTCACTGAAAATGACAAGTCAAGTTGGTACCTACATGGAAACCCCTCACTCCTACATACTAGTCTCTTTGATGTTGGAAGGTATTTTTCAGGCTACCAAAAGAGAAACACAGACACCAACCCAGCCACAAAACCTTTGCCTACAATCTGCTCTGCCTACAAAATGTTCTAGGTCAGTGGTGGCACAGAACTAACTAATGTCTACTTTGACTTAAGGGCCACTTCACAAGAAAGACCCTCTATCCATCACTGCTTGGGTTACCAACAAGCTGAGACTAGGTAGCCCAGAAGTATAAAGTAAAATAAAATACAATTGATAAAAAAATCAATAAAATGATTCCTAATGATATTCTGCTATACTCATAGATCAATGTGTTATCCAGTCATCATCAGAGAAACTGCCTCTGGCAGCAGGTGGGAGCAGATGCAGAAACCTGTACCAGACCTTATGTGGAGACATCTAAATTGGAGGTCTCCATTGGGTCCCTCCCCTCAGAGCTCAGGGAATCCCATGGAAGAGGTGGCAGAATTATTGTAAGAGTCATAGAGGATGGATGACTCCAGGAGTACCAGGCCCTCTGAATCCACTTAGCAAAGCCCACATGATCTCACACAGACTCAAGTAGCAAGCTCAGGGTCTATATGGGTCTACACCAAGTACTCTGCTCAAATAATGTAGCTATTAGTTTAGTATTTTTATGGGAGTCTTGACTATGAGAATGAGTAGCTCTCTAACTCTTGTGCCTGCTTTTGAGACTCTTTTTCTCCTTTTGGGTTGCCATGTCCAACTTTGATATGATAGTTTTTGTTTCATCTTATTATATTTTATTTTGCCATATTTGGTTATCTCTTAGAAGCCTGTTATTTTCTAATGAGAGACAGAAGGGGTGTGATTCAGGAGGAAAGGGAAGTGGGAAGAAATTAGGAGGGGTAGAAGGAGGAGAAACTAATCAGGATGTGTTGTATGATAAAATAATCCATTTTCAATAAAATAAAAAAATATATAACATGAGCATCTTCCTATCTGGACTATTTAAAGAAATAATTTAAACAAGAATCTTAGAAGTTGAGTGATATTATTCCACCAAGTAAATACCAGCTCTGTGTGTGTGATTTTTTGGGGGTCACTGTGTATGAACTACAATCTGTAAAATAGAATTTTATTTTTATAAGGTAAAATGATTCAGAAAAATGGGACACTCCCCCTTGTGGAAATCAGAAGCATATTTGCTGCTATTGTTTGTGGGGTTGTTTGTTTAAGTTTTATATTTGTTTATTTATGGCTGAGTCTATCCACCTTTATAGTTCTTAGCATCCAGACTCTTCAGTAATTGCCTCGGAAATGCTGTCTTGTGGGACTCTCCATGCAAAAAATTGTGCAAGCTTTTAGAAAACCTCTCAGTGTTAGACTGCTTTGCAGTCAGTCGGGCAGCAGCTACAGCTGAGAGCTAAGATTTTTAAATTGCTACACAAACCTAATATACATCATGATATTTTATTGACTCTATTAATTTGATTATTGTTTTCACTATTTGTGAAGAACTGATAATGTTCAACATAAAAGCAATCATCAGAATCCCTTCACAGATAGTTACAGAATTGCCAAATAGCCCTGATCTAAACTTTCATGAGTTTCTGTCTCTCACCACGGCTCGAGAGATCTGTTTTCTTTTCTTTTCTTTCCTTTCCTTGTTTTGTTTTGGTTTTTTTTTTTTCAATTTGGTAATATGAGAAAGGTAGGTGGATTTTATAATGTATTCCAAAGCAAATTTTGCTTGTGGTTTGAAATTTTGTAAAATGAACACCGTGATTGGAGGCCCTCTGATTCCAAAGTCTCCCATCTAGAAACCAGAACTTCAGGCTCCGGAAAGTAGCTTTGTCACTGCTTAAAGTCCCCATCACTATGAGACAATGAATAAACTCACAAGACCTGCCTATGGCTTCGTGAATAATGAATGAACGAATAACAGTCAGTTCTAATGGAAAAGTGAACATCTTGTCAGGATCACAGACATTTTATGGAGGACAGTGGAGAAGCACCGTGTGGAGAGTTGCTTAGAGCTTGATGAGGTGATGGAAGTGGAATGCTGTTTGGGAGAACAGAAGACAAGACACAGCAGGGGGATGGAAAGCCACCAAGGAGTACAGTTGATGATAGAAACATGAGGCCATCAGCCACACAGGCAGGATGAGAGCTGAAATGCTGTCTGGAAGACTGTATGAAGAAGAGATACACGCTGTATGAGGCAGGGCTGTGCAAAGACAGGCAGAACATATGTAGCCTGTTAATTTGGGTGATTAAAATTATATTTGATATATAAAATTAATAAAGATAATGAAAAATTAAAACTAAGAACAAGAAAATGAATGCGAAGAAGTCTTTAACTACATGTGTTTAATGATCATAACCATTTATTATAAAATGCTTAGAGCTACAGTCATGCTCATGGGAAGGATGATTTTCATGGAATAAAAACAGCTGCGGGGAAATCACAAACTGTAGCAGTATCAATAAAACCAATAAAATTAAAAGATGTACCTTGAATTATTACTCAAGTAGACAGTGCTTGTGCAGTTATCTTGTATGAAATATATGGCCCAATTAAAATATAACTTAAAACAAAAGGGCAGGCAAATTTTGTAAGCAATCTGTGTTAACCAGCACGTTTTACCAAAGGAAGATTTCTATTGTTCAGGTATGTTTTAATAAGTATGTGCTTATAGAAGGACTGAATTCTGCATTACAATTTGCTGAGGAATAAGAATAGAAAATGCCAAAGTAGAGGGGTGAATGAGTGTAGACTTTCACATGACAGCAACTGTGTAGTGAATGATTTTAAAAAGGAAAAAAGAAGCATTTTCTAGGAGAGAAATCTAGTACTGAAAAAAGCCAGACAGAAGGAATGCTCACACAAAAGTTTGAAATGTATACATATATTATTATTATATGCTGTTATTAATATTGCTAATTTCTTTAAAAGTATTCAGGGTGAGCAAGACAGATATGCTTTAAATACCTGTAAGAATAGTCACATATACTATCTTTTACATTAAATTTATTTCTGTGTATATGTATGTTTGCTTGTATATGAATGAACTCACACTTTAGGACAGGTGTCATTTAGTCCTTCTATCATGTGGGTCCCTAAAATGAACTTCAGTTTTCTCCAAAGCTTGGAGACAGGTGCCTTTAACCACTGAGTCATTTCACATCAATATAACATTTAAAGTTGTAAATAATAATGTACTAACTTTGAATATATACTCAAATTATTTTATGTATTCATAGATGAGATACCCATATGTATACACACACACACACACACACACACACACACACACACACATGTTTGATTGGTTTTAGGTTTTTTCCCTTTCTTTCTTCTGTCTTTCTTCATTCATTCATTCATTCATTTATTTATTCAAGTTAAGTTACATCCCCTTTGCAGTTCCCTGTTTCTTCCCTACTCGGTCCCACCCACCCATCTTCCACCCCCTCTCTCTCCTCTTCTTCATGAGGGGAGTTCCCCACATATTGAAACAAATGTGTATCCTTGTACCATAAGCTCTTTCCAAGTTTACTGGGTAGCTGATGCTGGCCTAGAGCACGTTAAACTCCTGTCATCCTGCCTCCACTTCCAAGGAGGCATAGCCCAGGTTTTCACCATCATGCTCTGATTCTTTTAGTAGCTTTGGAATTTTGCTAATGTTTTTTCGACATGTTTTCCCTCTGTCTAGCCTAGACTAGAAGGCACTAGGTAGCCAGAATGCCCTCAAAATCCTGGGCAACACCCTTGCCTCAGCTTCCCTAATAGTAGGCTTTCCAACATGAGCCTCCATACATTCCAATCTTCAGCACATACTGTTTGCAGTTTTTAGTCAATTTATAATTTATAACAAATTCATAGGCTTCAGTTTTTGTAATACACACTCCTTCTCAGTTATTAGATAGGATTAAATGTTGCTGATTTAATGAAATATATCAAATTCATATAGAATCTTCTTGTAGTTAATTTTCCTCTTCAGTTTCACTTATTTCCTCACAGAAATTCCATGTGATAATCAGTAAACATGCTCACCACTTTATAGTAAAGAAAATGTGACATGGATATTTAAATGTCTTCAGTAAGACCACATAATTTCTTGACTTCCTAACATTTTCCTCTATTCTCCTCTCTTCTGTTTCTTTGAGACCTCTGTCTGAGCTCCCTTTCCACACTTGAGTGACCCTGTCACAGTTGCTGGTGGAAACCTTACGATGTTTACAACTGAGCTGATACAGGCAGAGAACCATCTGATATGGAAATCAAAAAAGACACTTGTTAGATATTTGTCTTGAAGGCCGGGGAAGAAGATATTCCACATTTCAAAAACTGATAAAGAATTGAACATAAACCATGAGTTCATTTACCCCTCATAAACTCTCAATGTGAGCTGTGAATGTAGCTCAGATGCCAGGATGATGTCTAGGGTACAGGAAGTCCTGAATTAGGTTCCTCAGCATACACTGTTGGGTGTGGCAGCACACGAGCCCTTCCTGGGCTGTCTAAACCCTTGTATCAAAAGAAAAAAAAACTTTTAATAAGAGCAAACAAAAAATTGTTCAAAGAAGTGATAAATTTTTTTTCTTAGAGGTAATAATCTTTTCTCACAAGAAAATATTAAACAGTGAGTTGTGATAATGTCATATTCATATTGTGACCATGTTTATTGTGTGTATAGATTTTAGGAATGGAGGAGGTGCCCTGTCCTGGGCAAAAGACTAGTGGCCATTCCCGTAATCCTAGTCATTTACACAGACACTCTCCTTTCCTAACGGCTCCAGCTCATGCATTTTTCAACATCCTTCTTTTTCATAATAGTTTTGATTTTTTTCTTTCACTCTCCATTATGCCATTAATATAATCCCACAGAGGCCTTTTCAAGTCGAACGAGCAGCACTTAATTACGGGAATTAGACATGACAAACATCACAGTTTTTACCTAGTTGATCTCCTCTAAGCAGCTCTGTGTAAATTTAAATAATCTTGAATCTATGACATTTAACATTTCACAAAGACTTTGGAAATTATATTTTTAATGTAGTCTTCCTTTCAGTTTCTCCTAGAGCCATGCAACTTTTTTTCTTTGTTAATATGGGGCATCAAGCAATGGGACACAAATGTTAGTCACATCACACAGATTAGATTCCTTCCACTATGCCTCTTCTTCCTGCCTTAATCTTGTTTCTCGTATATTAATATCAGTTATACTTTTAAATGAACAAGTCTACTCTTTAGGTAGACTGTTTTGACCTCAGCTATAAAAACTGACCATGGCTTGTGTAAGCAAGAAGACTTGTTGGAGAAAGAGGTAGTTCCGAGAATCAAAGGAAAGACAAAGTCAGTTGTGAAAAAACAGATAGGAGCAAGGTCAACTCTGATGGATTATGTGTCAGGAACCACTCAGCCTTCTCATCAAAGATCCCCACGAGAATGAATACACATCATTTTTACCACCAATTTGTTCAAGACTCAAAGTTCTAACAGCAAATATCTTTTGTCAAGATGGATTCACTAACCACGATAACTAATTTTAGGTAGTAACTTGATAGAATTCAGAGAGACATAAAGAGAAAACAAAGATGGACAAGCCTAAGAGGATGCTTCTGGAGCTCAGACGTGTACATGGGGAATACCCACACTTTGTATGGGGAACGCTCAGCTGTGTGGATGCTGAACAAATACAGGAGGAAGGAGAATTGCATCTCTTAGAAGGGACACCAGCTTCTGCTACTGGATCTCAGAATTCTATGGTCTTCGGATTCAGGACCTAGACCTTTTTTCCTTGGACCACTGCCCAGAAAATGAAAGTTCTGTGTCTTTTTGGTTCTGAGATCTTAGGGATTGCACTAGTGTCCTTAGTTGCCTAGTAGCAGATTTGTCTATTGGGGTTTCTAAGGCTCTGTAATCTGATGAGCCATTTCTACCATGCCTTTGGAATGATAAATGGTGTTTCTTTTCTTTTCAACATATTCACACTTTCTATAGAAACCCACTCTAATAATGACAACGTATACCCTTTTATGGTACTTTAATTGAAGTTTTCATAATACATTTGCCATTACATAGACTTGGAAATCATGAAGATTCTAAGCATGCACACTTTACATTAGGAGGCTGTGGATATTGTATTAAAATTGTGGCCTCAGAATATGGAGTACAGGAAAAGCATTTATCTGTATATAGGAAAAGAAGCCTCCTGGGCACAGCAAGGTAGTGACCCTGGCAGAGAAGACAATAAGAAGAGCCTGCCTGGGTGCAGAAGAGTGGGAAAATCACAGCCCCACTTCAAGTCAAGAACATAGGTGTCTGGGCTGGAGAGGTGGCTCAGAAGTTAAGAGCACTGGCTGTTCTTCCCAAGGTCCTGAGTTCAATTCCCAGCAACCACATACACATGGTGGCTCACAGCCATCTCCATTGAGATCTGCCCGGGAAAATATATGTAGAGCAAATACTGTATACATAATAAATAAATAAAAAATGTTTTAAAAAAAAAAAAGAACATAGGTGTCTAAGCAGACAGGTATTGATGATAAAGGCATCAATATGGTTGATGAGCAAATCAAACTTTGGCCTATAGGCAATGGCACGTTCTTGGAAAAACAAACAATTTAAAAAATTGTTGCAGGAAAACTAATTTGATGACTGCATAGATGGGACAAGAGAGGAATGGAAAAGGAAAGAAACTGCTTAGCACTTTTGCAGTAATACTAGCTCACACTCCCTCCTCCCCAAAAAGTTCAGAGACAGTGATTGCACTAATATCCTGTGCAATATCTTTAAGAAGCATTACCCTTAATTTTGTATCAATACACAAAGATCAGTACCAATGTGGCCAAATATAATCAAGTTGCTAAGAGACAAGCAACATTTGCTTATCTAAATATAAGAGATAGATAGAGCATCTTCAAAAACCTCAAGAGATCTACAGAATATGGCATTCAAAGATGTTTTCCGAACTTAAGATTTTTTGATATCGAGACATGTCAGCTCCTGACAGCAACCCCTATTCTACTCCAAGTAGAAGATGAGCATTGAAGAATCTCCAGTGGGAGATGGTTGAATTGGTGGTAAGCCTTTCTCTTGTCAAGAAAAACCCCTTGCTTCAACTGTAGACACAATGCTGCCCAAAAAGAACAAAACTTGGAAGCAGGTAAGTCGACAGCCTAGCTCTGCCAAGACAGGGTAGGTAAGTCCTTCATAATTCCTGCTCTACAATAAATGTCTGTCAGAGAAACAGGGCCAAATTGCTGAAGATTGATGCTGTAATGTATGGAGAGAAAATGGGAACTGTCCAGGCAGCCACTGGTATGTCATTTCTTAGTTTTGGAAGCTGCAGGCCCTGCACTTCCTATATAATCAGATATATTTATCCCTCTCAGGTCTCTGAGGTGGTTGAAGAATAGATAGCTAGAGTCTCATAGTTAAATTTTGAGTTGTTTAGGAATCAAGAGGGTGTTCTGGATCTAAGAAGATGTTTTTAAAATTGTGATGCAAGCTAGTATGAAAGCTGAGTTAGATATAGAACTTTAAACTCATGGAGATGGTTAGATAGTAGAATGTTAAAGTCAGGTGCCAAATACATATGGACTGGACATTGGGAATGTATGCTAAGCCATATAACTCTCATAATTGTGGCCTATTTATTTCTGTTGTTTTGTATTGTATTTATAGTTATAAGAGAAAGAACCATTTGTTGGACTGAAAGGGAGAGCTGTTGGGGGGAAAATAAATACCTTAAACTAAAAAAAAAAAAAAAGAAAGGGTAGGGGATGGGGTTTGAGGGGCAGAGGGTGGAAGGATAGGACTGGAGGGGGGAGTAGGGAGGAGGTTGTGATTGAGATATAACTTGAAGATATAAAAAATAAATTATTAAAAAAAAGAAATTTATGCTCTTGGTTATAGAGATTCCCTGTCTGAATTCAGGATATCGTCAGAGTAAAGGGAGTCTCTGGAAATAAGTTTCTCACCACTACTATCCTCTAGTGCCTCCTGCGCCTACAGAGTTGTGAGCACAACATTCTGATTTCTGTCTTCATTCTTTCCCAACCTATTTTTGAGTTGTACTTCCCCATGTGACCCTTATAAGAATACTGGATCATTGGATTTGGGGACCAATAGGATAATCCAGGATAATCTTTGCTTCTCAACATCCTTAACTTAATTACATCAGCAAAATCCTTTCTAAATAAGGTAACGTGCGCAGATTCTGAGAATAGAAATGTAACTTGGCTTATAGGAGGACTGTAGGTCAGCACACCGACACAGTGCAATGGAAAGAGAAACAGAGAATGGCAGATTTGATGGGGACTGATAAAACTTGCTGCCTGGCTAAAGTACAGGGAAGCAGTCCCAGCGATGTAAAGGAAATAGAAAATTTGAGAGTGATGCTTGCCAGGTCCTCCATGAGGAACGTGAGCGAAGCTGCTGCCTTGTGACTGTGCACCCTTTTTCAGTTTCGCTATGGAACTGTGATTTGGAACAGACCATTTAGTATTCTGACCTGATTACTTAGGTCTGAAGGCTCTCACAGCTGTGGTGATCCTAATGGTTATGTTCTGTAAACAGGAGTCTCCTGCCTGGGACTTAAGGATTTTTTTTGGGGGGGGGCGGGGGGCGGGGAAATCCCTCTTAACAGGTGTGCTCTCTCTCTGTATGTTTGCCCTTCATATTCACCTTCCACCTTCTTCCTGGCAGGAACAGTGACACAATCAAGCCACTAAATGAAGCTATCCTGTGACCAAGAGGCTCAGAGCCAAATGCTAAAGATCACACAAAGGATCTTTACAGTATAACAGGAAGATGCAAGGGCACAGAGTCCTTGCTGGTGACATTGCTCACACTCTGCTCCTTTCTGTCATAACCTCTCTAATGTTTGTTATATGAGAGGAAAAGAAATTAAACAAAACCCCGCTTTCCAGTCTACAGTTTAAATGTTATTGTCACATAAGGTTGGATTTTCTAATGCTGACAAGTAAAGAAAGGCACGAAAGGACAGGGGATTTCATTTTGTCATATGATTAGTCAGCATAATAGATTACAGGGAAAAAATAGCAAGTGTTGACTTAAATCTGGTGCGAATAAAATCTTCTATTATAAGGTCTTGGGATTAGGAAACTATTGCCAGAAATAGAACTATATAAATGTTTAGGCATTAAGATAGTGATTGTATAGGTAAGATATTACAGAAAAGATACAACTAGGAAGTAGGAGTATACAGGAAAGAACAGGAAGAAAAAAGAAAATTGTCCAAGAGAAGAAAGAAGATACAATGAATTGGAGGTTGGCAAGAACAATGTTATAAAGCAAAACAGAACCTGATTTCTAAGCTCCCCTCTTCCTTCCAAGTTCATTTTGATCAGTGAGACTTTCATGTGTTTACTGAATGTCAATCATGTATGTTTATTCTTATCAGTGTACTATGCATTTCCTTTCATTTAGTTGTAAACCTTCTTTACTCCTTAATTTCACAGAATTATGTTATTATTCTGCTCTGTTTCCAGCTGTTTATAAATCTTTCATTTCTGAAACTCATCTCCCTTTTGGTCCTGAAAAAGAAGTCTCCTCCCCCTTCATCTGCTGACTAATATTTGTACTCAACTTTGCTTTTCTCCCAACAGTATCTTAAGTTAGAAAAAAAATATAAGAAATTTCCAAACAATATATATATATACATTTACTATAAAAGAAGAGACAGAATTTTAATAGGAGTCTATAATGATACTTAACCCATCTACCTCACACAGGGAATACTCAAAACAGAGAAATATAATCTCTTCTTAGTACTACGCCACAACTACATTGAAGATCTAATATTCTCCTGAATTTATCTATATACTCAGAAGAAAAATATTAGTAAGCTAAATTAAGTCATGATTAAACCGAAGTCCTATGAGTTGTCTTTGTTGAGTAAGAAGTCTATATTTGGAACAATATGCATCACAGATTGTCTTTCTTATGAAGGGTGATCTCACATACCTGAGCTTCCTAATAGTGTCCTTGAAGAAGAGATGAAAGTAGTTACTCCAGCGCTGGCCACTGAAGACAGGCATTTGCATGGACTCTTGAGATATAAAAGATCAGGAGTTGGGAAGGGAATTGCCTGGAAGTTCTCACCTGAACTCCCTAGGGGGGGGCGACGGAGGTCATCAGCTCTTGAGGTATCCAGATGTCTTGGTTGTGTCTCTGGTTCTCAAGGCCGGCCAGAATGCCACATGTGGCCCTTCATCACGACAGTCTCTAGACAGGTGAACTTCTTTCAGGACAGATGGCTTTCCCCACAGGCAGTGTCCCAAGAACACCAAGCAGGTATCACACGACCTTTCATGATCTCACTTCGAAAGTCTCCAACTTTGCTTTTGCAATATTCTTTGACTCGCAGTCACCAGGGGCAGAATATACTTAAAGGAGGGCCATTTCTGTAAATTTTATGTGAATATACTCTATTCTTTATCATTATAAAAGTGATTTAGTTTAGCTTTCTTAATGAGAAAAATCCACAAGTTTTTACAACCGATTTATATGATAAGATGTTAGCTATCTTCTCCTTTGTATGACTTTGTTTATGAAGATAATGTTTATTAGTGTAATATATTATTATAATGATAAGTTTTTTAGGACAAAGAAATAACATAGCCTGTTGGGTTTTGTCTTTCTATCTTTCACCCCTAAGCCAAGTTTTTTAAAAGAGGGGTTAAATTGCCAATGTATTAAGCCAAGAGGTTACCTCTTGGGAGGAAAGACTTAAGAAGCAGTGAAGGTCTTGTTCCTTCAAGCTGTGCACAGCAATTACTCTAAACTGTGTCTCTGCAGGAAGAAAAAAACAAACTTGCCTTCCCAGAGTTAGGAGGGAGGATGAGAGAGAGCCTCATGTTTGAACCAGGGGGGGATTAAAAGAAATCTTCAGTCTGGGTTAGATTTACTGTAATCCTCCTCTTGGTGTACATGGGGAGAAAATGTAAATGTTGGAAAATTAATCAATTGAACATCTTTAGTGATTCATTTTAAGTCACTGAAATTATTAGCTCTCATTTTGGAAATTTTGGGTTTTAGATTTTAAAGGAAGGAAGCTAATTAATTTTAGAAAATTTTATTGTAGCAAATTTTCTATTACCTTTGTCATAAAAGCAAAAACAGGAGGCTTGAGATGGTTCATCAGGCAAGCAATTTCTGGGCAAGCCTGAGGTAATAAGTAAGTTCAATCCCTGAAACTCAAATGAAGATAGAAGGAGAAAATTAACTTCCCAAAGTTGTTCTGTGACCTCCACATGTGCACTATGGCATGTGTGTCATCCTTACATCATACACACACACACACACACACACACACACACACATACACACATAACACAGAGCAATAATAGTAATAATAACAATAATAATTATAATAATAGTAATAATAATACACAAGCAAATCAAAACTGGACATTACTTCATGAATAATATATGCCCTATTAATTTTAGCTACTTTTAAGAAAATTTAAATTACTACTTATCATTATAATTATGGTCAACATTATTTTTTATGTTTGTAAAACAACTGATATAAAAGTGTTTATCATATACTCACCCACTTCAGAGCACAAGCTGCCTGTAAATGAAATCCCATGCTTCCTTGTGTTCTTATTCTACAATCAGCAGAATAAAAATGTCTTACATATACAAAACATGCCATATCTATCTGTCAAGGATAGTCTATCTTTCTCAAAGTTCCCTGTAGATGGTGATGCTGTAGTTTAGTTTATCTATCAACACCAAGTTGGTTTTATTTCTAATACTGATACACAAGTGGTTCCAGTTTTCGGGTCCTCAGTAGTCATGATAGTTAAACAAACTTCTTGAAGTAATTCATCCTATACATCATGATGAAAGGGAAATGTCCAGAAAATAGTTGAAAGAAGACAAATTGGGGTCAGGCTCAGTCTTTAATATCTTTGATTAATAAATGCAATGTTTATCTACTTTAAAATTTCTTCATATGTCACATGACTACTTAGTTTGTGAAGTGACTTTGGGGAGATATTCTGTAGCAGGAAGCAAAGGCTGACAAAAAGAAGCCACTTGGTTTTAGTGTTCTGAGACTATCTATCTACACATTCAGATCTATCACTTGGCTGTAAAGGCAGATGTAGGACACCAAGTCTAATCACATTTTCTGTTCCTAAAGGATTATTTCATTTCAGCCATCCACGTAGGGATTGCCAAAAATAGTAATTTGAGCCAGAAAATCTGAGAAGAGACTTTGAAAGTCAGAGATACGGTGGGCTCAAGAAAGTGAATGGACAACAGAAGATGGGTATACCTGATTTGAAATTTGCGTTAATTTAAAAAGGCTTGAAGTTCAAGGGCACACAGTCAGTCCATGCTCTTCTTCAAAAAGGCTTGGGATTCAAGGGCCCATGTTCAGCCCATGATCCTACTCATAAAGGCCCTGGGATTCGAAGGCACACAATCAGCCCCTGATCCTATTCAGGCCCCAGACAAGAATGTACAGAAGCTCTTCCTACTTTTTAATTCATGTCTGTTCATATGTGACTCCTTACCTGAGTTCGAGGATCAGCAAACACCTACAGAAATCACACAGTGCCATTTTGTTCCTAAATGTTCTATGTTTGAGATGAGGCTTCAGGATTGCATTAATTCCTTCACGAGGAGTATGTGTGTGTGTGTGTGTGTGTGTGTGTGTGTGTGTGTGTGTGTGTATTGTTGTTGCTATTGTGCAAGTGTGGATGTGGGTGTGGTTGTGCATGTGGGGATCAGAGGACATTCTTAACTATTGTTGCTCAGGAGCTCTTTCCTTCTTCTTGATGATAGGGACTCTTCTTTGACCCAGAGCTTGTCAATTAGGCTAGGCTGGCTGGCCAGTGAGAACCAGCAAATCATCTGTCTCCATCTCCCTATCTCTGGGAATAAAGCTCAAGCTATACTGCCTGGGATTTTTGGGAGTTAATAATTAGATTCCTCATGGTTGAACAGAAAATATTTTAACAACTGGGCTGTTCCCCAGTCCTATTCATTCATTCTTAAACACTCATTTGCTATGACTTGTAGCTCCATCATTGTCACGGCTTCTGTTCTCACAGGTATGATGTGATCTCTCATCAAGAGCTCTGTCTATGGAGGACAGAAACACAAGCACACAGGAGAGAGACCCTTCTGAATTACAGATGCTTCCACAGCAATGCAATGAAAAGTTCCTTTGAAGTGTCTCTGGGCATAAAAGGAGAGAGAGGATGTTTTAAACAGGAAAGCTTGTACCTCAAGCCACTGAAACATGAAAATATTTTACATCAAATCTCAAAAAGTCTAATATGTGTGAAATCCATGTGTCATATAAACATGCAAGACACCGTAAATTAGAAAAGTTTGGAATGGTGTATTGATGGCTGCAAATTTGTGACAATGGATAATGAAATCTGTGTGTTAGGGGAAAATGACAGTTAGAGGGATTTTCCATGAGTAAAGGTGCTTGCCATCAAGCCAGAGGACCTGATATCAAACCTTCCCGTTGTAATGAAAGAAATTCATCAATTCTTCTTCTGATCTCCATGAGTGAACCATGCATGGTGTACACACATACACACAGACACACACACACACACACACACACACACACACACACACACACACTCATACTTTCACAAAGAAATGTAATCTTTAAAAAGAACATTGAAGAAATATGGAGCCTCAAGTACAAGGAAATCTCCCTGTAAACTTCATTATTCCTGAGAGCAGGAAAGAGTATGGCTGAAGTCTTCCTTTTGGAGATTTCTCAAACTGTGGCTTTTCCTTCACTTCTAAATATGACTTTTGATTACTAACCAAAAGTCCCTACTGACTCAAGCATTCCAGGCAGCATCTGATCGCCCATTCATCACCAAGAAATTCTCTTCCCGGTATTATCTTCCTTAATCAGTTTTTTCTAAAGGAAACAAGAACTTCTCTTCTTTTTCTGAGTATGTTAGGCATCTTTAAAAAAACAAAAACAAACAAACAAACAAACAAAACCCTGAACCTGAGATTGAGACTGATAATGATGACAGCTATTTAATAGTTAAAGCTGTAGATTTTTATTTTTGTACATTCTGATTACACGTTCAGGCCTCATTGAGCCATGATGATCTTGTATTTACTAAATGGCTTTGGGTGACCTGCTCTCCTTACTGGAATCTTATCACATGCAACCTTCCTCTGCATCTGACCTGTTTAAGAACTTCTGACCCTATATTGTTGTGATACTTGGGAAAGCCACCTACACCTTCCCCATTTCATTTACTCCAGATAATCACCAGGAAGGCCCGATTTCATATAGAGTAGAGCATCTCTTTCATTTCTGTCTCATTTTTCCTCATTTGGTCTTCCTTGAGTCCTGAAGAGTCATGGACTTCCAACAATAGGAATAGCATAAAAAGAATAAAAAGATTCCACACAGCAGGATAAAATTTCCATAAATGGGCAAATTTATGTGAACGAAATCCTAGGGGGGATTCCTTCAGCAGTGTGTCACCTCTGTTTTTACTGGAATTAACATAACTTAGTGGATTGTGCTTGGGTTGACTGACAGTCAATGCGCCAGAGCCTGAATCACTCTGACAGATCATCACAGCGGGGTGTATTATAATGGAAGGAGCTGTCACCCGGGAGTCAGAAGGCCTTTGTTCCATCCAGAGCCAACACAAACTTTTTATATAAAAAAAAAAAAACCTCCAGGCATTATTTCACCTCCCCATGTATCTGTATACATGACATTCAGTCCACTGAATGAGTTCGAAACCTGTCTCTTCAACCTCTAAATTCTTATTACTCACTGAGCACTTAAAATTTAATATAGAACTATCATCCTTTCTATTCTGTTTTGATTTTAAGGTCTTTGTAACTTATTATTTAAGTTAAAATCAGTCACTAAGACAACTGAGGTATAAGGAAGACCTGTTTGAAACCTGTAAAAATTTTCTGAAATCAGCTATCTCATAAGTAGTCACCTTACTACACACCTCATATTATTATACAATAAATTGTTATTCTCAGAAACTTCATGCACAGACAAGTCACACTTGTAAAACAAGCAACTTTCTTTTCTAGTCACCTCAGCTCAAGCCGGGTCTTTCTGCACAGCTTTCTAGATTTGTAGAGAAGTGCCAGACTCCACACCTAAGGTGATAAGCCACTGACCTCTGTGTTCAGGGTTCCTCACTGGGCTTTGCATCATTCCCTGTAACTGGAGACAAAGAACAAATTCTGAGGACCTCAAAGCAAGTTTCCCTCACTTCTTAATCATAGAGTCTTTTGTGAAAGAAAGGCTGTTTGGTTTGTTTGGTTTTTTTTTTTTTTTTTCCTTGCAAGACCTAAGCTAACTGAAACTTACCAAGACCCAGTGTTGTTGAAGCGATACGCACATTCTCAGAGTTGCCAATCAATCAACTTCATGGACTAGACAGCAGTTAACACAACATAGTGAATCACTGGCCACACATGGTGGTACATAAAGCAGAGTGAACTTTCTTTTAAAAAAATAATAAAAAACATTTTTATTTCCAAGAAAGGATAATTAATCTAGATTTATTGTCAAATATAAAAGAGACCTAAAATAATCATGTTTAATTATCATTGCTTCTATTTTTTTCTTGTTTACTTTTATTCCTGTGTGTGCTGGTGTGTGCATATGTGCATTAAATGCAATTGAGACAAACAATTTTTAAGTGTGTCTTTGCTTAAGTGTTTAGAAATGGACTCATGTGCAACTTAGTACGGGAGATGCGTTATGGGACATGAGTCACCAGACATTGTGGAACATCATAACATCTACTTACATATGCTAATAAAGCCACCATGTCATTGGGAGACAAAAATCCAGTGAGTCCATCTTTATATATGTGATCTATATTTGACCAAAATAGCTCACCTATTTTAAAGTATTCACCACTAACACAGTTTTAGCTGTCTACCACATAGTCTATCAGATAATTTTAATGCATTTTCAGAATAATTTATAATTGGTAAAGTATAAGATAACAGAATTTTAGAAATAAGTTTATTCCTGTTGGTTTGTGAGAACACATATTCAATGATATTTAAGATACAAAAACATTTTAAGATGATTGCAATTAAGATATTTTAAATACGGCCAGGCGTGGTGGCACACGCCTTTAATTCTAGCACCTGGGAGGCAGAAGCAGGTGGATCTCTGTGAGTTCAAGGCCAATCTGGTCTACAAAGTGAGTCCAGGAAGGCCAAGGATACACAGAGAAACTCTGTCTTGAAAAACAAAACAACAACAAAAAAACCAAACCCTCCCAAAAAAGATATTTTAAATAGAATGAAAAAAACCTATATTGAGTAGAGCATGAGGGTAACTTTTGAGGAACAAAGTATCAAAGGCTGAGAAATCATAAAAAAAATAAATTAGAGTTCTGAAATTAGAAGTCTGAAATTGAGGGAATAACTTTTGGGGAACAAAGTACCATACACTGGGAAAGTAAGACTACACTAAGTTAGAGTTCTGGGGGCTAGAAATCTGAAGTTGAGATGGTGGCAGGATTATGTCACCTTTAGACACCACAAAGAAGAACTGCTGTCCCTCCAAAAAGGACAAAACTTGGTAGCAGGGAAGTCGACAGCCTAACTCTGCCAAGACAGGGTAGGTAAGTCCTTCATAATCCCTGCTCTACAACAAATGTCTGTCAGAGAAACAGGACCCAAAGGCTGAAGATTGATGCTGGAATGTATGGAGAGAAAATGGGAACTGTCCAGGCAGTCATTGGTATGTTCTTTCTTAGTTTTGGAAGCTGCAGGCCCTGCACTTCCTATATAAGCAAATATATTTATCCCTCTCAGGTCTCTGAGGTGGTTGAAGAATAGACAGATAGAATCTTATAGTTAAATTTTGAACTGTTTAGGAATCAAGAGGGTGTTATAGATCTAAGAAGATACTCTTAAAAGTGTGTTGCAAGATAGTATGAATGTTGAGTCACATATAGACCTTTAAACTCATGGAGGTGGGTAGATAGTAGAATGTTAAAGTCAGGGGCCAAATAGGTATAAACTGAACATTGGGAAGGTATACTGGGCCAATTTAATCTCATAAATGTGGCATAATTATATCTATTGTTTTGTATAATACTTACTGTTATAAGAGAAGGAACCAGCTGTTGGACTGAAAGGGGAAACCTCTGGAGGGAAGAGGGTGGAAGGGCGGGTTGGGAAGGGGGAATAGGGAGGGGTTTGTTACTGAGATGTAACTTGAAGAAAAAAAAAATAAAGTATTTATAAAAAAAAAAAACAACAAAAAAAACAAAAAAAAAAAAAAAAAAAAAGAAAATGCTCTTTCACTGCTAAGTTAATTGACATAATTTCAAAACAGTCTTAAGGATATTTGTGTGGTGCCCTAATTCCTGATTGATTGCTTTTTATTAAAACTTGTAATACAACAACTCTTAAAAAATCTAATATCTGACACTTAATATAGTTTCAGGGTCAGAAATTTAGCTCAGTAGTAAAGTGTTTGCTTAGCTTATATAAGGCCTTGTGTTCCATCCTGAGCAACAGAAAATGAAGTACATATAATAAGTTCAATATATAAAGGACACTTGCAGTCAGTATTAGGGCAATTGTTTAGCCTATATAAGGCCCCATGTCCCATCCTTAGCAACCAAAAATAAAACACATGTAAGTGTCAATTTATAAAGTGCATTTGCAGTCATTGATAGGGCAGAAGCATTTTATATTTGAGAGAGATTTTTAAAAAATTTTAAGTAAGAAACTTGATTAAAAAATAGAATGTAGGTTCA
The DNA here is from genome assembly GCA_907164525.1 of Lophiomys imhausi. NCBI lineage: Eukaryota > Metazoa > Chordata > Mammalia > Rodentia > Muridae > Lophiomys > Lophiomys imhausi. Next base: position 1,430,613 of record CAJQZJ010033689.1, on the reverse strand, counting down.
TAGAAGTTAAATAATTGGCCAGTTTCATATATCTTTTTTGCCAGTAAGTAACACCTCTAAAATGACAATAAAAGCCTCTGGCCTGTGTGAAGAACCACATTGCTCCCGGTGCTCTGTAATGAGCAGGGAAATGTGTAGCACACCATGAGTGGCAATGCTCTATCTGTGACATTCCTACCCACGCTGAGGTATAGCTTTACGTGTTTCCCTGGATTATTACTGACATTGAATGATCCAGCACAGCCATTTCAATTTTTGGCTTTTGACATGATGCTCTAATTTTAGTTTGCAGATACCTTCTGTGATTGCAAGGAGAGTGTAGCCCTTTCCTGTGCAGAATTTCAGGGCTCTACGAGTGAGCTATTAGGTACAAAGGGAAACATTTTAAACAAATTGATTTTTTTTCTGCATAGAGATTAAGTCCAAAAGTACTTCTTTGTGCAAAAATCAAGATCAATAGTTCTGTGCCAAACTAAATTGAATCATACCATTACTTCAATTTTATAAGAATTTTAATGTAAGATAAATAATAAGCTTGCTTCAGAATATTCCTTGATGGCTGAATGGCTGACCTAATTTCAGTAACAGTCACTGTGTTCCTTTCATTACACCATTTGCTGCTGACATCAGAGCCATAAGCAGAATTTCAATGCAAGAAGCATATATTATGAATGGCAACCAAAGGCAAGCTCCCTGATTTGCCATACATATGTGTATATATATGTGTGTGTATATGATATATAATTTATAAAATAATATATTTATATATAATAATTTATAAGATACATAATAATTTATATATTATAATACTTATATAATGCCATATATAGAATTTTTTAACCCAAAACATTGGTAAACCTCAACTCTATTATGAATTTAAGGGAGGCAGGTGAATGAGTATTAATGAAAAAAATATGATTCCTGCTACTCTGTAGAGGTGGGGAAATTATTTCAGTACCATTATGCTAGTGCATTAATTATAGAGGATGAGGGCATCTTAAATGTAGAAAGTATGACTTTTTTTAAGAGAACTGAGATAAGGCACCAAAACCTACACTTGATCCAATAACACCAATACTGGGAATGATATCTGCTGCTGCAGACTCTTTTATATGTCGATAATGAATAGTAAATACATCTGCTATAATTCCACATGCATCAGGCAGGACATACACATTTCTAAACAGTTACTCAAATAACCTAATGAACATGTCTTAGATCAATAACATGATAGGAGCTAAATACATAACCTTTGATAAGGCAAGTGTTGTTCACTGCATATGGAAACCTATGTAATGTGTGTGTGTGTGTGTGTGTGTGTGTGTTTCCATGTATTTGTACATGTGTGTGTATGTGTGTGATAATGAAGAAAAGAGAGTCAGGAAATAAGTGGGACTAAGAGAAGGAAGAAAGAGTGGAGATTGGGAGAGTAGATGAGGTGAACAATATCAAAATATTTGAAAAACTTGTATAAAACTGTCTTTATGAAATGTAGCCTAAATACAAAGAATACATGCTAGCAAAATTTATATTAAAAAATAAACCAGTGAGTATGTAAGAGATTCTAGTTAAGAGTAAGAACACCAAAGTGTGTGAATGGGAAAGGTTTATTCCTCAGTGGGTAAAGTACTTGTCACTCTAGTGTGAAGAACCGAGTTTGGATCTCAGTGCAATGGTAGGCCACTGCAATGTTCAAGCTGGACTGTAGAGACAGGAGGATGTTGAGGGCTCACTGGTATAGTTAGCCTAACAAATTTGTGAGCTCCAATTTCAGTGGACCTAGTCTCAACAATATAAGGCAGAGAATCATAGAAGAAGACATCTGATTTTAATATCCACACAGGCATACATGTGTGCATATATGCTCATGCACATACAAATGTACACACACATGAACTCACACAGACAAAATACAAAGTGTTCCTGGAAGTGAAATCTTATTCAAAATCTCATTATGAGGAGGAACAAAGTGTAGGCTCCTGTCTTGCCCTGTCAGTCATCACAAACTGACATTTTGTGCCATTGTTAGGGCCAAAGTTCACTTGACCAAATTTTAGCCAGGCTTCAAAACTGTGGGAACTTAGGTAGGCCAGAAACTCCAGGTCAACTTGCCCCAGAATCTATTGCTACTGCACCCCCCAGGCCTTGGAACCTCTAACTGTTCCTGCTTGGGTATGGCCTGTTCCCAGAGCAACAGGGAGAAAAACAGAAACCACAGGTTGCCAATGGTCAGGAGCTTGGAAATCCCCACCTTGTTTCCTGGGTCACCTATGCTAGTCAATCAAAGTACTGTTGCTTGATGATGATTGATTCTGCCTTGCTGAAAACCTGAACTGAAATTCTGTTTGGGGTCTCCTCCCTCTCCTTGCATGGAGAGTCTGTGAGGTTAACCCCAGCATGCTGGCCAATAAAACCCTCTTGCTTTTTGCAACATTCTCGAGTTCCTCAGTCGCCCCACATTCAGGTTCAGAAATCTGTTTCTTGAACCTAACACCATTATATCTCATACAACTGTCTTCAAGTGAATAGTGAATAGAACATGTTGGCACCGAAAATGATAAGCAAGCTTGTGTCCATTGACTCAGCAACTTCCCAGTCCTCTGGATTTCTTTGTGTTTAAAAGAAAAGAAAGAGAAAATAAAATTAAACAGTAATTGTTTTTCAAACCTTGGCAGGTGCTTATGTCTGTCCTTGAGTACCTTTCATTACATTTCACTGTCACACACAAAAAGCTTTTTTATAAGAAGTATAATTTGTATGTAGTTTTGAAAATTAATTTAACAAAATATTCTGTGATACCAGATTAATTCCTCCATGTTTATCAGCCAACAGAGCCAAACAATGATTGTGGCGTTCTTTCTCCCTCTCTCCTCCAACCCTCTTCTTTCTCTCTCTTAGTCTCTTTTTAAAACACTTGTTACTTGGACATCAATTATGATGGATGCTTAGAAGCAGATTATTGCTAAATTAATATCAACTGCTTCACAAATTGTAGGCTCATGAAAAAATTAAGAAAACTTATAAATTGGGTGTACATAAAATTGCCAAATCTAAGACTAAAAGTGGATAGAACTCTGAAATCTTCATTTCTTCAAAAATCAGATAAATCTATTATTAGTTCCTATTGGGAAATTATTTTTTAAATAAATTTCTGAAATAATTAAGACTTTTCAGTTATCAGTAGTAATCGAATTGTTTATTAAAATAAGTGTGAAATATTTGTACATAGAAATCCTGAAACATCTCTTATTTTTAATAGTAAAATACACTCAATTTTCTGTTTATAAAAAATAGTATGAAAGCTTGTTTTTGAGAAAAAATCCTGCTATATACCCAGGTTGAACTCATCCTCAAAAACGTTTTTCCCTTAACCTCCTGAGTGCTAGGATTACACACTTGTGCTACCATGCCTAGCCAAAAAAAAAAAAAAAAAAAAAAAAAAAACATTTTAAGCATGGGGCTGGGTTTAAAGCATGTTTGGGAAATGAGAGTTTTAAGGATATTTGAGAGACTCGGTTTATCAGCAAGTCTGGTTATTTTCTTCCTTGTAGCACTTAATGTTATCCAACTTATTTGCAAAGCTATTTTTTTTAAAGACCTTTGCACTTTTATTTTTTATTGTTCACATACATATGATAAAGATCCACTCACAGAATTTAAAGAATATTGTGTGAATGTTCTTAATATAAAATATGTAAGCAAATTTCTCTCCATTACAACCAAATGCTTTATTCAGATGCAAAGATAATTTGTCTTTGGCTTTTATCATTTCCATATTTGTTTTGTGACTGATGTTGGAGGAAAAAAACAGAAGAACATGCCCTCCCTCAATGATGACAGATATTACTATATTTTTTTTGTGTTGGTATAACCTTTAATTTTGAAGAAATAAAAAAAATACTATAAAGGAAAGATAGAATGGAAGAACATGTATGTGCCCTTGTAACCAAAGTGCACAAAGAGTATGAACATGTCTATAATCCTGTGTCCACTCACTGATTTATCCTCTAATCACATGAAACAACAGTTTTGAATGCTTGGGATACAGGGGCCTGTCCTGAAAGCATGGTTCTTATAGCACCCTCTTTCCAAGTTACTTTTACAAGTTTAGTCTCAAAATTCTCTTCAGGTACTGCCATCTATCCAAATATTAAGTATTGGCATTTACAAGGTCTTACTAATTTAATTCTTTATTTATAAATTTCCTATGTGCTTGTTAGTATTAACTGTCAACTTGATATAACCAAAAGTCATCTGGAAAGAGAGCCTTAATGAGGAATTATTTAGTATGGGTGCAATTTTTTAAGATACTTAAGTTTCTAGTTTTTCTCCATGAAGGGCTTTATCCTAGATTTGTAAGCCGAATACACCCTTTCCTCCCCTATCTTGCTCCGTGGCATGGTATTTAATCATGGAAACTGAAATGAAATTGGAATAGCTATGTGGTATTGTTGTGACCTTTAACTTTCTTCTGTACTTTGCCTTAAAATCTACACCTCCTTATCTTTCACCTCTTTCTTTTTCTGCTGAATCAAATCCAACAGGAAATCTGGTCCACAAGTCCTTCCCACAAAATACATGTGGAATAAAAACACTCATAGTCTCCAATTCCCATCCAAGGAAATCTTTTCTTAGTGGGAATTACCTTCACTGCTTATTCAGAAATCACCCAGTATTAAATATTGATTATAAAGGGATTGATGGCTCAGAATTCTAGGCCCCAATAGCCAGTATTCCTAGTCAACTATTCAATAATTGGTTTAGTAATATTGATGTTGTGGTTTGGATATAAAATGTCCCTTGTAGATGAATGTTTAAACACATGGTTCCCAGCTGATGGTGCTTGTTTGGGGAATCAATAAAAGGTGAAGCCTTGGATGGAGGAAGTATGTCACTGAGGACAGGAATGGAGGTTTTTGAACCTGGCCTCACTTCCTGCTCCTGCTCTGCTTCCTGACCACGAAGCCTCAGACCCTTGTATCCATGCCTTCCCTGCCATGATGAAACATATCCCCTCTGATACCGTTAAGTAAAACAAATCTTTTCTCTGCTACATTGCTTTTTTCATAGTATTTTATCATAGAAACAATGTGATTTACATGTTATCTAATTTGATCACACTGAAAACTCAGTGTGAGTATTAGTTTTGTTTTTTCACATTGTTATAACTATGGTTAGTTCAGAGTAAGCTTGAAAAGGTCCTAGGATACCACTAATCTATGGGGATCCTGACTCTGGGTGGGCCTGAGCACTCAGGCATAACAATTGCAACAGAAAGCTTTGATACCTCTTCTAGAGTTCATTTCTGAAGGTTGACTGAATGGAATTCTGCTGCTGAAAATTATTTTTTTAAATCACCAAATGTTTTATTTCAAAGGGTTGCACCTTCATTCTTCTACTCAAATCTACTTTCAAACACTATACTTGACAAGCCAAACTTCTGACTCAGCCTTGAGTGTTTCTCTCAGTTCAGTTCTTAAATGTCAGCATTTGGCTGGGGACCCTACCTCCAGGGTTGAGCTCTCCTGAGACAGTGCTATGAAAGGTAAATAAATATACTGAGGAACAGAAGGAAGGGGGACAGCGCTGGCCCTCCCTACACTGCTCCAGTGAGGAAGGGTCAGAGATGTGCCATTAATTAAAATGAACCTCCCTTTGTCTTTAATGTCTCTCACACACATTTGAAAAGCTACTGGTCTCCAACTGCAAAGCATACCAAAAAAGTTGCCTGTGTGAAGAACCAGCCAAGAATAATAATTAACTTTCTGGCATATCAGAGTCTAGTGAGTTTGTGATTTATTTTCAAATCCCAGTGTCATGTCTATCTATTAAGTTAACAAATTCATGTTGTCTCTAACATGCCTCTAGTATCTGTACATGCAAAGCCATGGCATATAAAGCTAAAACTTCTGTTCTATTGTATGTTCATCCTGAATTAGTAGATAAATTGAATAATTAAAATGAGCCATAAGCAGTGAGAAACTCATGCTAAACATGAATATATAATAGAATATAAATTTTCATCAAAATCATCAATATACAAAATTGAACTTTATCATTTGAGTTTCTACTACCACTTTACATAAGTTTTCAGCAAGAGGGCTCAGTCCAATAAATGGTAGTCATTTTCAGATTTTACTCCCAGTACATTCCTCCTCCTTTCTTCTTCTTGTTATTAAATTATTGTTTAAGGCAGTGTTCCTCAACCTACCTAATGTTCCTCGTGTTCTAGTGATACCCAACCTAAAATTATTTTCATTGCTAGATCCTAACTGTAATTTTGCTACTGTAAAGAACTGTAGTATAAATATATATGTTTTCTAGTGGTCTTAGGCAGGCCCTCTGGAAGGGGCATTCAACCCCCAAAAGGATTGCGACCTACAGGTTGAGAACCACTGAAGAAGGTCTTCATCTGTTTATTTATACAATGACTTTTAATTGTTTTCACCCTCCACTTTACTCTCTCATCTCCATCCCCCTGGAATCCTTCTCAAAAAGTCCCCCCCCACTTCCTTGTCTTATTGTGTGAGTTTAATTCATTTTTTACCCCAGCATGATTTTATTTATTGGATATTTATTGGAGGAAGACCAGTGGCTACCTCACTGAATAAAATGGCACTCCCTCTCCCAGAAACAATTACCAGCCATGGACTCCTCAGGGAGGATCTCCTCATTATCTCATCATTGATGCGGAGGGGGTTGGTACCCATGAGGCTCCTCCTTCTTTCCCCAAGAGATTACACTTATGCAGAATGTCCAGATGATGTTCAGTTGATGTCGATGGGAGTGAATGTTAAGGACACAGTAATCTTCTTGTCTTCAGAAAATCCAGGCACTTCTCACTTCTCAACTATAGGAATGAAATCAGAGTTCTAGTCTTTGCTTATCATTTCCTAGAGCATCCAGTCCTAAAGCTCACAACTGAACATGCATGTTCCTTGATCACCTGGTCCATAGGTACACACTCAGTGTCCCACAGTCACGACAGTCTTTGTATCCTATCCTCTCTCAGTCAGTTCTCATCCCTTCTGGCTGTCCTGTAATGCCCAGAATGATTTTTAAATATATAAACTTTTTTTCCTCCTAGAGCTATGGAATCCTTAAGGAAGTGTTTCTTAGTACTATGAGACATTTCCCTCTTATTTTCTACTTTCCCTGAGGACTCATGCTGACATGCCAAACTTTCTTCTTTCTCTGCTTTGCTTTCTAGCTTTCTAGTCTTATTAATCTCTAAGTACAAAGAACTGAATCTGTTCCTCCCAGATCCCACAATCATTGTATTATACAAAAATTTTGTCATTATATAATTGATATTTCTCTCCAAAATTATTTGATATATTGTTTTTGCATTCAATGCTGGGGCTCAGGAGAGGGAAGAGGTGCTGTTCTTTGTTGATGGCAAAGGTATGTAGGTTGGCAACACCATTTCAAAAATTCCACTGGCTAACACTCCTAAATTATACCCTGTTACATGAGCCTTTATTGGGAAATATTTTAGTTCTGAATGTTAAAATTCTGACAGGAGGTATTTCAGTCCAAAATGGAAGTTTTTGACTCATGATACTAGGAAGAGTTGAATGACCAGGTCACCTAGAAAACTGATTCACTTGGTACCAAAAATATCAGGAGCTGAAAGCCATCAAAGTTTTTCTTCTTTATTTCTTGTGGCTTTTGGTTGTCAGCTTGTTGTTCTCATGGTTTTCTCCATATAGTAGAAATTACAGGAGTTGGTAGTTTTCAGAATCTTATTGCATAAACTTTTTTTTAATATGAGAGATAGATAGATAGAGAGAGACAGAGAGAGAAAGAGAGAGAGAGAGAGAGAGAGAGAGAGAGAGAGAGAGAGAGAGAGATCACTTCTGTCACTCTGGTTCATTTTGAAAATTCCTCTAGTATCCTCATGTTCTTGGCTTGGGTTGTAGTCCATTTCTGGATCATCCATCTGATTCTGGTCAGATTGATATAAGGCTATGTAGAAGCTTGTTGGCTTTGAAAGAGTCCTGCATATAGCTATAGCAATGGGAAGGTAATTGCAGAGGAGGTAAGTATGTTGTCCAACACATTAAATAAGAAACTATAAGTAACTATATTCCTACCTATCCGAGAAGCCTGGCTCAGTAGGCCTAGCTCCTGGTGTGATGCTTCTGTTACTATATTTCCCACAGCCTGTGCCCTCTGTGTACACTCAACACAGTTGTGGAGGTTTCCAGAACTTTCCTAAATATCTTCCTGGGTTGTAAAAGGGAACTTAGATTTTTTTTTTTTTGATCTTTGTGTTGTAAGAACTGTCAATTAGAGGTGATCCACAAAAGAAGTTGCCATTGTTGAGCTACCCAGAAAAATTAATTCAGTGGTATGGTGTGTCAGAAGTGGTTTTCTTTTCTTTTTTAATTTCTTTCTTTTTTTTTCTTTTTTTGGTTTTTCGAGACAGGGTTTCTCTGTTTAACAGCCCTGGCTGTCATGGACTTTCTTTGTATACCAGGCTGGCCTCCAACTCACAGAGATCTGCCTGCCTCTGCCTCCTAAGTGCTGGAAATAAAGGTGTGCACCACCACACCCGGTAGAAGTGCTTTTCTTTTGGGCTGTAATTTTTGTATGTATTTGGTTCCCTACAAAGACATTTGAAACTTCATAAAACCTCATGATGGTAAGTCACATGGACAAATTACTAAAGGTGTTTGGAAGAAAAGAAAGTAATGTAAGGCAAGAACTGGGCATCAGAGGCTCCAGTTTCAATACCAGCCTGCAGCTTAAGAGTGCAAGTGAGTTAAGGAATTGTAGGGTCTTCTACATGTTTTCTTCTCTGCTTTTTCTCAGGTCTGTGTATCTTGTAGCTCAGAATACCCTCCTAGTTAAAGAATTTTAGGCCTTTCTACATGTTTTCACCCCCTGCTCTTCTCCCATGTTCCCTGTTCATGTGGCTCAGAATAACCTCCTGTGGCCAATTGTGGGATGAAGATAATTAGCCTTTAATTATCACCAGTTATATTTTTACTTGTTTCACTTTCAAATCCCCATAACTTCTAGTTTTCCAATTAGTCTATTCATTCTCCAACAAGGAAGTGTGGAGGAATAGGCTTTCCCTTTGGGAAATGACCTGTTCCCCACTAACATTTCAAGTTATATTTTAGCTCATGTAAGAGCTCCCTTGAGGGAATCAACTTATTTTAATATATAAACACACACACACACACACACACACACACACACACACACACACACACACGCACACTCCACAGCGATATCAGATCAAATGTGTGTTGTTTTCCCTGCAGTAGCTGAATCTGACTAGACATTGGAAATCCTGTCTCTAAGGAGATCAGAATGATGAGTATTATTCAAGAAGAGAACAGATGAATTAAAATTTCCTCAAATAGGAAAAGCCTTATTTGCAATCTAAATAAAGCTTTCTATTCTGTTTTCCTTTATGATTGCATGGCCATAGACATCTAAAGCAAAATACTTTGGGAAAAGGATGGGAAAAGAATAAATAAATCAATGCTTGAACAATCTTATAGAGTTGAAGAGAGTTAATGGACTCTTCAACAATTCAGAAAATTTAATATATATATAAAAAGCAATTAACTAAAAAAAGAAAAAAAGAGAGGTAATTTACTCTGAGGCCTTTAAATTTTTTTATATTTTTGTGTCACACAAAGATCATACATACCTAGGGGTGAAACTATAGAAAAAAAATTTGTGTTGGGGTGTTCTGGGAATAAGTGCTCATTATCATGCAAATAATTTATCAAGATGCAAATAATTTAACTACAATGTTGTGGGAGTCCCCAGAGTAAATAATTTCCATTTTCATTACTGAATATGATACAAACACCCATAATAATTTCCCTGAAATTTACAGTACTTATTTAGAACTCTTTGATCTACCAATACATTTTATCTTCACATGAAAGCATGTGTATGAGTCATTGCCAACTCACTAGGAAAGGCTGGAAGACAGAAGGTCAAGAGCTGTGGTAACAAGAAGTTTAAAGCTTGCAGGTATTTCTGAAACATTCCTGGTTTAAGTGTACTGATTAAGTGCAGTGTTCAGTGCTTTTTTTGTATAAATATTAATCAATTTATCCTCCTTCATTCGAATTATAAAATATTCAAAATATAATCAATGTGCTACTAGGTTCCATGTCAAGTATGTATTTTCAAATTTAATAGAATAGATTATGCCATTAATAAATAATTAGAAATCTCACCCTTTATAGTTTGCAAGTTGTAGATACAAGTCTCCTGGGAAATTCTGTTGTGTAAAAAATTATATGCTATATTCTTATTAAAATATTTTGCTTTCTAAGTGACACAAAATAGCTCAATGACATAATTTAATGCTCATATTTTCAGTACTTTTATTTCTAAATTAAGGGGACTGAATGACAAGTAAGGAAGGAAAGAAGGGAAAAGAGGAACTGAACAATAGGAGGAAGAACTGAAGCGCACCTCTCTCTGGTCTGTCTCAATTCCTTGTGATGGTCTTCTAAACTATTATCTTCCTAATTTCCTAGCCATTGATATTATATACAATACACAATGCTGTGGAGAAGCTTCTTGTTTCCTGGTTTGAGGAGTATCCATGGTGCCCTCCATACTGCTGAGTTAATTTATAGTCTCAACAGTTCAAGAGAGTTTTTCTTTTCTTTTTTTTTTTTTAATCACCTCATTCTCATCAGCCATCCCAACTGGGGTCAGAGAAAAGCTCATTGTAGTTTTGATTAGATTTCTCTGATGGCTGATGATAAGAGCATTTTTCATATATTTGCTAGCCATTTGATTTCCTTCTTTTGGGAAGTGTCCATTCAGATACTTTCCCTACTTTAATGTTGGATTTATTTTTCTTAAAGTTCTTTTTGTGTGTTTCATATGTAGTGTGGATATTAATTGTTAATCATTTGAATATTAGCCAATTTGTTCCAACTATATTCTCTTGCTATCTCATTTCTGGATTTACGTTCAAAGAAAATAAAATCAGTATACCAAAGGGATACTTCCACAGCCATATTTAATGCCACATCATTAGTGAGCACCAATACACGGAGTTAGCATAGGTGTTTATTTGTAAGAAAATGCATGTATCTACAATATTAGTCATATAGAAGAATGAAAACCTATCATTTGCAGCAAAATGGATAAAACTGGAGATCATGCTAAGTAAAAAGGTGACTTTTATTTGTTTTTCTTAGTATCTAGAAGTGTGAAAATAAGCAGTTCTGTCCTCATACAGTAGTCTGTTAAACAATAAACTCTGTACAGTGTCTATGTATTTCTATTTTGCTATGGTATGTCATGGTTGTATGGTGAAAATATGGCTGCTTCTGCTCCGGCTATCACATACATGGTCACTGAAGTCAGAAAGGATAGAGGGGAAGGCTGGTGGCCCCCATCTCTATTGATAAGGCAATAAACTATGCCGTGTGCTGGCATCTTCACACTTAGTGTGTGTCTTCTTTAGAAGGAGTTAAATTTACAAAATGCCTTAGCTGAAATTGAGCTCAAATTCCTGTTTCCCAAGTGAATGCTTTCCCAAATGTAAATGGATACTTTTGCTACCCTGCTCCTTCTCTCTCTTCCTTCTATTCTTCCTCCCCTTCCTCCTCCTCCTCCTCTTCCTCATTCCCACTCTCATACTGTACTCTTTTACTGAAGCTTTATGACATGTATTGGGAGAATGAAGAACTCTACTCAACCGAATAAAAAATATCTTGATTAGCTTTAACTGACAATTTGACACAGTGTAGAATTTTCAGGGAAGAGAATTGTAATTGAGGGTTTGCCTAGATCAAATTGGTCTGGGGCTTGTCTGTGGAGGATTCTCCACAGACAATTGATTGTTAAATAACATAATAGAATCCAATCCACTGTGGGTGGCACCATTTCCTAAGTAGGTGGTCTTGAACTGTGTAAAAAAAATATATCAAAGAATAAATCTGCCTTCCAGCCAGCAAGCATAGTTCCTGCCATACTTCTTTGGCTGTGAAATGAGTTCCTTGGGCAGTGGTGCTGCTATGTGCAATGCCAAGCAAATCTGTCTTCACAGTCCTGTCTTGTTTCACCCCAGTGATGGACTGTGACTTGGAATTGTAAGTCAAATGAATCCTTTTGCCCTCTAAACTGCGTTAGTCAGAGTGTCTTATCATAAAATCAGGAAGGATGCTAAAACAGAACTATCTATGTATATATTTCTCTTCAGAGCTTTGAATGTCTAGGTGAAAAACACTGGGTTTTAAAAACACAAAAGTGAAGGTATGCTGTCCTGAAAATGAATGTTACAAAGTTGGTGCATCACAAGTCAGAGTGCTGAGAGTTCTGGTGTTGTCATAAGCAAGGGACATCATTGGTTTGGCATCATCTCAGCTCATTAACGGAATCTGTGCTACTCTCCTGGCAGAAATGTGAGATTAATAGACCTAACCTTAAACTTAACCCTATCATTATTATACAAAGTATTTCTTGGAACGTCTTCTATGAGCTAAAATCATAACATAAAATATGCCTGGGGATCTGTTGCTTTCTTCTTCTTAAATTAACTAAAATCTTCTGATCTAGTTGTTCATAAAGACTTAAGGCGGATATGGCAATGATCCCCTTCAGAATCCCCCTGTCACTGTGACAGTGTAACAGTCTGTGTAGACTGTTTACAAAAACAATAAAGAAAAAAAGAAACGATTCAGACTTGTGAAAAACAAGACATTTTTTGTTACCAACACTTGAAAAGTGATTTATCTAAAATATAGTGACATTACACACACATCCCACTTAGGATGTCAAATTGCTTGTTCAAGAATTTCATTTGAAACAGCACAGAAGGGAATTTGATTTGCTGCAAAATGTATTACCCTCTCTCCCTTAGTAAATGGAGGATTTGTCATTAATAAGAACTCCAACAGAATACCTCTCTGTCCTCTTTGTTACTGCCAGGAGTCTTCTTTACCTTTTATTGCACATAATTATTCTAGATTGAAATTCAGACATGATAATTGGATAGTTTATAAAAATTGGAAATATAAAGATATGTTTATTTGTGTTTTAGGAACTTGTAGGCATTGCTTCCATTCAAGAATGAAGGCTTCATTGAGTTATCGTTCCTTCTTGGAGGAAATCCATTCAAAAGATGGGCGTTAATGTAATAGTAAATACATTTTCTACAATGGGATATTCATTATAGCTAAGCATTTGCTTTGATTATTAAACTATATTTTATTAAACACTTTCCATGACTATACTTTTCACAGTAAAATTAGCTGACTAATCTACAAAAAAAATCATGTAAGGATGTATCACAATTAACAATACACAAATTAAATACCAGAGTGTTTTAAAATGAAAATCATAGTAACTGTACATACACAACCATATTGTAGGTGCAAATTGTGATTCATTAACTTTAAATTTATAGTTATTACTTTTTAAGTTCCAGCATTATGTGGTCCAAAAACAATTTCCAAAGTATTAACCACAATACAATATTCACCAAAGCCCTACAACAGTCCTCAGAAAGAGAAGAACGTCCACAAGAAAAGACATGCCTGCTGTAAGAGGCATAGAATAGCTTACACCCAGAATTGGCCTGTAGAGAAACAACAGTAAATAACACACAAGCTCATGGATTTTAGGAATTGGAGACAAGAATTTAAGCAAAGTTTATATGTTCAAATGTTAGTTTTTTATTTTCAGAAACATATTAAGGTTGATTCTGCAATTTTTAAAAACGTTTCAACTTTCCTGCTCAGTCAAGATTACGGTGAGCTTTCTTGGATTAGAATATTGTAAAATTCAGGGGATCTAAGATGGCGGTGGCCTGCGCAGATGTATTTTGATTTCGCGGTTAACAGTCTCAAGGCAGGGAGTGTTTCAGGATGCTGTACAAATGGCACGACCCCTTCTAAATCTCACCCAGCTACCCAGGGACCACTGGGAGTCCCTGGGCAGGATGCTCCTTCCCACTCCCACAAGGAAGTCGCTGGGCCTGGGAATCGAGACAACCCATCCCCCAACAGGAGAGACTCCTGGTAAGTTCCAATCTAAAACCCAGCAGGCAGATTCAAATCCCACACAGAGATAATCCCCACCCTGTTGGGCACACCCAGGTCTCTCACAGACAATCCAACTACCTGGCAAAAGGTTGTGACCCTTGGAAGTGAGCATAGCTTGGCTGCAAAGTGCCTTCAGACCACAGATCACAACACCACTGCTGTGACGTCACTGGCCAGTTTCTAAGCCACGGGAGCGGCAAGGCTATTGGGGCTGAAGGGCAGGCAGATTTACCTACTACAGGAACCAATTCCAGGCAAACTGCGAGATATTTGAAACTGGTGTATATCAGACTTTTGTACTAGTACTGGCCCTTCTGGCAGGGAACCAGAGCTTACTAGCACACCACTCCACCACCTGGATTAGTAAGGTCTCCACCTAGGAGGCGGGAATGAATGACACACCTTATAGGGGTAGAGTAAGGCAGCTCGAATCCTACACCAAAGCACCCCCTTTGGACCCAAGTCCAGAAGATGGCAAAAGAATTCCACATGGCCAGAGGCTCCAGACAAAAAAAACAAAAACAAACAAACAAAAAAAAAAAAAACAGAGCGAAATGTCTCCAACAAAAGAAAGCAACGCTATTCCATCCAGCCCAAACCACCCCACCACAACTGAAGCACATGAAAATGATGACAATTCTACATTATGGAAAGTGATAGAGTCCCTTCAAGAAGAACTTAAAACTATGAAGGAATTCAAAGAAGCCACAATTTTGCAAGTCAAAACAACAAAAAACACCATTAAAGAGCTCCAAGCCAAGGTGACCCAGCTTGAACAGGAAAAGGATAAAGCAATGAAAGATCTCCAGACAAAAACAAGCAAACTGGAGAAGGAAATGTACAAAAAGAACACCACCATTCAAGACATGAAAATAGAAATGGAAACAATAAAGAAAACAAGTCAGAGTTAAAAGAGGAAATGGAGAATCAAGAGAAGAGAACAGGAACTACGGATGTGAGTATGAAAAATAGGATGCAAGAGATGGAAGACAGGATCTCAGGCATGGAAGATTCGATGGAAGAAATCAGTACAACATCCAAAGAAAATGAGAAAGCTAAAAAATCTCTCACCCACAACATCCAAGAAATCAAGGATTCAATGAAAAGATGGAACCTAAAAATTATAGGCATAGAGGAAAGAGAAGACTCCCGACTCCATGGTCCAGGAAATATCTTCAACAAAATAATAGAAGAAAACTTCCCAAACCTAAAGAAAGAGATGCCAGTAAAAATCCAAGAAGCTTACAGAACACCAAACAGATTAGATCAGAAAAGAAACTCCTCTCGCCATATAATAATAGAAACTTCAAATGTAGAGAACAAAGAAAGGATATTAAAAGCTGCAAGAGAAAAAGGCCAAGTCACATACAATGGCAGATGTCGCGTCCCCCCTTGTCCAGCAAGGAATGACGCAACTCACAAAAGCTCTTCTCCTGCAGTTTATTCAGGTCCCTTGAAAACAGTCTTCCGAAAAGGGGACGGGCAGACCCAACCCACAGGCTAAATACTAAATGAACAGCCAATCAAGTAAAGCCACGTAGTGCTATCTTAGAGGCCCACGTATGCGGAAGGAAGCCAGATCAGCGGTCTTAGCCAAATATGGACTTGTTTACCACCGAGAGCGCTCACCGTCGGGCTGGTGGAAGGCGGAGACCAGCGCCGTTTTTAAGGCGCGGCACGTCGCAGCTCTCTACAGTTCCTCCTTTTTTTTTTATTTTTTCTAAAGTTGGTAGAAGTCCCTGGAAAGGTTTCGTAATCCCTCTATCTGGGGATCTCACGGTGGGCCTGAGCCTGTAGGAGGGTGGTGCTCAAACTCTTACCCGTCTCTGGGTCAGCCTCCCCACTCGGGACTGCCCTGTCTTAGGTGGCCGAGACTTACCCGTCAACTCCGTCACTGACTTGCCAGACCCTAATATCCGTGGAACTAATACCTCAGTGGGCAGGGACTATGCTTAGTGAAGATTTAAGGCTTCACGGCAGCGAGCCATGCCTGAGGGGACTGGCCCGCCTCAATGGCGACAAGGGCTTGTATAATCATGGCTGCATTATGCTTTTGTGTGGCTCTCATTTTATAGATGCACCATAGGCAAACCAGAGAGGCTAGCATCATTAGTATCGCCAAAGAACCTACACCCGCCCACTCCTTAAGATGATCCATAGCCGTCTGTATCCAAGAAGTCAAGCCAGTAGCCAGGCTCAGATCCACCAGAGTGGAGTTGATGTGGACAATTGTCTCTCTCAGCTCTCTCATCAAATTTTCAAATTCAGCCGACCAATCCTGTAAGAGGAACTTTGACAATTGTCTAGACAAATTAGCAGCTTTTGTATAATTTTGATATTGTACGGAAGTAACACACAAACCTTGCATTTTCCACTCACACCCTAATTGTGCTAGTTGCCAAAGAGAATCAATCTGTTCTTGTATTAAATCTATGCGTTGATTAACTATCATAAGACCTCCTTTGAGATGAGAATTCATAGAGGCCTGAGTATCCAATGCCTGTGCCACAGTGGCTGAGATGTTATTCAGGGCATTGGCAGTCTGTATAGAACTAGACAAGGCAATAGCTGAGGCAGTAGCTCCCACAGCAGCAACAGTGATAGCAGTAACAATAGCTGCAGTGATGCCAAAATCTCTTTTAAACCTGAATAGCATCATGGTATTAGGAGCCTCTACAAGAAGGTGCCCAGCGTGGCTGTCTGGGGGGGTCCCGGTCAGAGACTCGTGTGGGCCACCATCCTTCAAGACGAGAACCATTGCCTGAAAAAAAACCACCACTCCTACCCCCAAACCTCAGTTGTGGTAAAAAATCTGCTGACTGCTGAGACAATTTAATGCATTTTGTATCATCTGACCTATTGAAGCTCATTAAAAAGCACAAACTACCCTTCAAGCTGACATTTCTATTACCCTCTATAGGGCTTCTCTGATCATCAAAGGGAAGGTAGGGTAAGCCTAGGCTTCTATTACTGCTAAATAAGCGTGGAAACACAGTTGCATCATGTCTGACCGGCATCGGCTTTGGGAATATCGACAGGATCCCCCATCTCGGCTCGGTCATTCCTGACATACTCACTGCTACTAACACCAGGATCCTTAGGAAGGTCTTCATGACGAATCTTCCTCACAAGGCGTTCAGGCACCCACACTGGATCTTGTTGATCCTGAAGAAAAACACAAACAGACCCTCTCGCCCATGTTAGCACGGGGTCAGGCCCCCGCCAAGAGCCTGTCAGAATGTCCTTCCACTTCACCATGCTTTTAGGTGGACCATGGGAATCCTGATGTCTGTCCGCTGCTGAGCGGCCTTGAGCATCCAAATTGAAAAAATTTAGAGTAAATAAGGCTAAAGACATTCTTTCCTTGGGGGTACGGCCTTGGCCTATTCCCCCTTTTTGTTTTTGCAAGCATTCTTTCAAGGTGCGATGAGCACGCTCCACAATTCCTTGTCCTTGAGAATTATACGGTAATCCGTGATTAAGCTGTACCTCCATCTGATTACAGAAGGAGACAAAGGACTGTGCCGTATAGGCTGGTCCATTGTCCGTTTTTAGCTGCTGTGGTTTTCCCCATGCAGCCCAGGCTTCTAAGCAATGTCCTATGACATTGCGAGCCTTTTCTCCACTCATAGGTGTAGCATGTATGATACCTGAGCAGGTATCCACAGATACATGAATATATTTTAAGGTTCCAAACTCTGAAATGTGGGTAACGTCCATTTGCCAGATTTTGAGTGGCATCAACCCTCTAGGGTTCACTCCCACACTGGGAGGATGATGATGAATCACACACTGAGGACAGTCCAAAACTACTTGTCTAGCATCTGCTCTAGACAAATGGAATTTCTGCTGTAGAGTTTTTGCATTTACATGAAATAATTGGTGAAACTGTCTGGCTTGGTCCAGGAATGAGCTCCAAAAAATGCATTCCATCCTGGTCCATTGATCAACTTTATCATTACCTTCACTTAATGGTCCAGGTAATCCTGTATGTGCTCTGATATGTTGAATATAAAAACAGCTTTTTCTCTGCCAAATTAAAACTTGTAACTCTTGTAATAAGGCACATACAGCACTACTATTCTTAATAGGACCTGCTAATTCTAATACTTTCACTGCGTTGACCACATAGACTGAATCTGAAATCAAATTGAATGCAAATTGACATCTTTTAAATACCTCAATTACTATTTTCAACTCTACTATTTGGGGGGGAGCCCGGTTGAAATTGACATAACACGGGCTCTTGTCTTTCTATCAAATAGGCTCCACAGCCTGTCTTTGAGCCATCAGTAAACACATTTGGTGACCCTTGAAGTGGTACTGCTGAAGTAACCTTAGGGAATATCACTGGGTGCTCCTTAAAAAATGATAGCAATGGATGTTTAGGATAGTGGTTATCAATCACTCCTTCAAAGCTACATTGCAATATTGCCCAGTCATCTACAGTGCCACACAAAATCTTAATTTGATAACTGGAATAAGGCACTATTATACTGGCAGGAGCAACTCCAAAAGACTGCAAACATTGTTGGATACCATTCAAGGCTAAAGCAGCAAGTGCAGTGGGATAATGTTCTATTCTGTTCTTACTTGTGTCCACATCCCCGGGCAGAAAGATCTCCCTACTTTCAGTGACTGAACAGGCTGATCTATCTGAGTGGCTTCTGGATATGGAGGAGGAGTTGAAGGCGCCGCGGCAACAGCTTTACTCACACCAGCCACCGCCAGCGTGGCTGAAGGCGCTGTAGCAACGACTCCACCCACTCCGACTGCCGCTGACGTGTCAGGCGCCATGGCAACAGCTCCACCCACACCGACTGCAACAGCGGCTCCTCCCACACCGACTGCCGCCTGCGTGTCCTTCTCTTTTACTTTTTTCTTTTCCTTTTTTCTTATAACAGTCCTCTCCAACTGTTCTAGTAGAGCGTGTAGCTCTCCTTCAGAATCTGTGCTCTCTGAGTCCTCAAAATCTCTAAAATCTCTAAAATCTGTAAGATCGGGATAGAGAGGAACTTTCTTTTTGCCTCCCTTTTCACTGTCTGCCTGCTCAAATCTTTTGCCTTTGTTACTTTCCTTTTCACTGTCTACTTGCTCAGATCTTTCCCCTTGTAGCAGTTCCAAGGCTGATTCTCCCTCTTTGATTGCATTACAACATCTCTGATCTTCTAAACAACTCCTCACCATTTTCCAAATCGGTCTTACTCCATGCTTCAGAGTCCCTTGCTCCCAAGCAAAATCCAAGTCCCTGCCTAATTTGTTCCAGCAGGATACCGTAAGATTCCCGGCCACCGCAAACCACGGAGCCACGGAATCACATTCATTCAAAAATCTTTCTAGGGTAGACTTCTTAATCTTTAAATTCCTAGCTAAAAGTAGCTCCTGAAGAGCCAGAAAAATTGGGTGTGACTCAGACAACCCCATGTTTAAAAATTTTACTTTCGGTTTGCAGCTTCCCCACGAAACTGTATCTTTTGTTCGCTATCACCACGAAACTTTACCGTACGTTCACTATCTCCGCGAAACTTTACCGTACGTTCGCTATCTCCGCGAAACTTTACCTTGTGTTCGCTATCTCCGTGAAACTTTATTGTCCTGATTTATCCCAGGAACTTACCAACGCGTTGCCCCTGACTGCAGGAGTTCTGAGTCTTTTCTGGGTTCCCCGTACGGGCCACCACTTGTCGCGTCCCCCCTTGTCCAGCAAGGAATGACGCAACTCACAAAAGCTCTTCTCCTGCAGTTTATTCAGGTCCCTTGAAAACAGTCTTCCGAAAAGGGGACGGGCAGACCCAACCCACAGGCTAAATACTAAATGAACAGCCAATCAAGTAAAGCCACGTAGTGCTATCTTAGAGGCCCACGTATGCGGAAGCAAGCCAGATCAGTGGTCTTAGCCAAATATGGACTTGTTTACCACCGAGAGCGCTCACCGTCGGGCTGGTGGAAGGCGGAGACCAGCGCCGTTTTTAAGGCGCGGCACGTCGCAGCTCTCTACAGGCAGACCAATCAGAATCACACTTGACTTCTCCTCAGAAACTTTAAAAACTAGAAGGGCCAGGACGGATGTCCTACAAGCCCTGAGAGAACATAGGTGCTGAGCCAGACTACTATACCCAGCAAAACTCTCTATCAACATAGATGGAGAAAACAAGATATTCCATGACAAAATCAAATTCAAACAATATCTCCTCACAAACCCAGCCCTACAGAAGATCCTAGAGGGCAAATTCCAACACAGAGAAGATAACCACACCCAAGAAAACAAGGAAATAGAAACCTCCACAGCAACTAAACAAAAAGAAACACAAGACAACCAGCTATACAAAAATAATGGGAAATAACAACCCCTGGTCACTAATTTCCATCAACATCAATGGACTAAACTCGCCAATAAAAAGACAAAGACTTACACTCTGGATCCGTAAACAAGACCCATCTTTTTGCTGTATACAAAAACACATCTCACTATTGAAGACAAACACTATCTCAGAGTAAAGAGCTGGGAAAAGGTTTTCCAAGCAAATGGACTCAGGAAACAAGCTGGAGTAGCCATCCTAATTTCAAACAAAATAGACTTCCAATTGAAGTTAATAAACAAGACAGAGAAGGGCATTACATACTCATTAAAGGAAATAACCACCAAGAGGACATCTGAATATTGAACATCTATACCCCAAATACAAAGGCACCTACATTTATAAAAGAAACGCTTCTAAAACTTAAATCGCACATCAATCCAAACACTTTAATATTGGGAGACTTCAACACCCCACTCATAACGAGGGACAGATCATCAAGACAGAAGCCAAACAGAGAAATAATGAGTCTAACAGAGATCATGAACCAAATGGACCTAACAGATATCTAAAGAACACTTCACCCAAACACAAAAAATAGAGGACCTTCTTCTCAGCACCTCATGGAACCTTCTCCAAAATCAACCATATAGTTGGACACAAAGATAGCCTCAACAGATACAAGAAAATTGAAATAACCCCTTGTATCTTATCAGACCACCATGGAATAAAGCTGGACTTCAATAGCAAAAGAATCAACAGAAAGTCTACACTCACATGGAAATTGAACAACTCTTTACTAGAGGACCACTGGGTCAGGGAAGAAATAAAGAAGGAAATCAAAGACTTCTTAAAATCCAACGAAATGAAGACACAACATAACCAAACCTATGGGACACAATGAAAGTTGTGCTACGAGGAAAGTTCATAGCACTAAGTGCCTTCAAAAAGAAAATTGTGACAGCTCATATTAGCGAATTAACAGCTAAACTGGGTGAATTGGAAAAAAAAGAAGCAAACACTCCCAAGAGGAGCAGAAGGCAGGATATCATCAAACTTAGGGCTGAAATCAACAACTTAGAAACAAAAAGAACTATACAAAGAATCAATGAAACCAAGAGTTGGTTCTTTGAGAAAATCAACAAAATAGACAGACCCTTAGCCAAATTAACTAAAAGACAGAGGGAGAAAACACAAAACAACAAAATCAGAAATGAAAAGGGAGAAATAACAACAGGCGTTGAGGAAATCCATAGAATATTTGGATCCTACTTTAAAAATCTATACTCTATCAAATTTGAAAACTTAAGTGAAATGGACAATTTTCTTGATAGATTCCACCTACCGAAGCTAAATCAAGATCAGATAAACAGATTAAACAGCCCTATAACCCCTAAGGAAATAGAAACAGTCATTAAAAATCTCCCAACTAAAAAAAGACCAGGACGAGATGGCTTTAGCATGGAATTCTACTGGACCTTCAAGGAGGAGCTAACACCAATACTTCTCAAACTCTTTCACAAAATAGAATCTAAAAGAACATTGCTAAATTCATTCTATGAGGCCACAGTCACCCTGATTCCTAAAGCACACAAAGACCCAACAAAGAAAGAGAACTTCAGATCAATCTCCCTCATGAACATAGATGCAAAAATACTTAATAAAATACTAGCAAACCGAATTCAAGAACACATCAAAAGTATCATACACCATGATCAAGTAGGCTTCATCCCAGGAATGCAGGGATGGTTCAACATACGAAAGTCCATCAACGTCATTCACCATATAAACAAGATGAAAGAAAAATACCACATGATAATCTTGCTAGATGCAGAAAAAGCATTTGACAAAATCCAACACCCCTTCATGCTGAAAGTTCTGGTGAGAACGGGCATACAAGGACAGTACCTAGAAATAATAAAGGCAATATACAGCAGGCCAGTGGCCAACATCAAATTAAATGGAGAGAAACTTGAAGCATTTCCTCTAAACTCAGGGACAAGACAAGGATGTCCACTTTCACCATATCTCTTCAATATAGTACTTGAAGTTCTTGCTAGAGCAATAAGACAACTAAAGGACATCAAGGGGATAAACATTGGAAGCAAAGAAATCAAATTATCCCTATTTACAGATAATATGTCAGTATACATAAGCGACCCCAAAAATTCCACCAGAGAACTCTTACAGCTGATAAACACCTTCAACAAAGTGGCTGGATACAAAATTAATTAAAAAAAATCAGAAACCCTTCTTTATACAACAAACAAATATACTGAAAAAGAAATAAGGGAAACAACCCCCTTCACAATAGCCACAGACAACATAAAATACCTGAGAGTAACTCTAACCAAGCAAGTGAAGGACCTGTACAACAAGAACTTCAAGCCCTTGAAGAAAGAAATGGAAGAGGCCTATAAGAGATGGAAATTTCTCCCATGCTCATGGATAGGTAGGATCAACATAATAAAAATGGCCATCCTACCAAAAGCAATATATAGATTCAATGCAATTCCTATCAAAATACCAACACAAATTTTTATAGACTTGGAAAGAGCTATTCTCAATTTCATATGGAACAACAAAAAGCCCAGAATAGCTAAATCAATCCTGTACAAAAAAAAAACAAAAAACAAAAAAACATCTGGAGGTATCACCATCCCAGATTTCAAGCTATACTACAGAACAATAGTTGTAAAAACAGCATGGTATTGGTATAGAAACAGACCAGTAAATCAATGGAATCGAATTCAAGATCCAGAAATAGACCACACACTTATGGCCACCTAATTTTTGACAAAGAAGCCAAAACGGCACAATGGAAGAAGGACAGCATCTTCAACAAATGGTGCTGGTCCAACTGGATGTCCACTTGTAAAAGAATGAAATTAGACCCATACTTATCACCTTGTACATAACTTAAGTCCAAGTGAATCAAAGACCTTAACATAAGGCCGGTCACACTAAATCTACTAGAAGAAAAAGTGGGAGAAACCCTCGAACTCATTGGCACAGGTGACAACTTCCTGAACAGAACACCAAGAGCTCAGGACCTGAGATCAACAATCAATAAATGGGACCTCATGAAACTGAAAAGCTTCTGTAAGGCAAAAGACACTGTCATTCGAACAAAATGGCAGCCTACAGACTGGGAGAAAATCCTCACCAACCCCACATCTGACAGAGGGCTAATATCCATAATCTACAAAGAACTCAAGAAATTAAATGCCAAGAAACCAAATAATCCAATCAAAAAATGTGGAACAGAGCCAAATAGAGAATTCACAAAAGAGGAAACCCTAATGGCTGAGAGACACTTGAAGAAATGTTCCACATCCTTAATCATCAGAGAAATGCAACTCAAGACGACTCTGAGATTCCATCTCACACCTGTCAGAATGGCTAAGATCAAAAGCTCAAATGACAGCACATGCTGGCGAGGGTGTGGAGAAAGGGGTACCCTACTCCATTGCTGGTGGGAATGCAGGCTTGTGCAACCACTATGGAGGTCAGTCTGGCGATATCTTAGAAAACTTGAAATAGCTTTGCCTCAGGACCCAGCCATACCACTTCTGGGTATACACCCAAATGCCTCTTCATGGAATCTTAAGGAAGTTTCCTCATCTGTGTTTATAGCAGCCTTATTTGTAATAGCTAGAAACTGGAAAGAACCCAGCTGTCCCTCAACCGAAGAATGGGTTAAAAAACTGTGGTACAGCTACACAATGGAATATTATTCAGCTATCAGAAACAATGAAATTATGCAATTTGCAGCCAAATGGATGGAACTAGAAAAGCTCATCCTGAGCGAGCTAACCCAGACTCAGAAGGACGCATATGGCATCTTTTCACTATAGTAGGATTTTAGCTATATTGTAGAAGGTATTGATGCTACAACCAACACACCAAAGGGAACTTGGACATAGACTTTTTATTTTTTATTTTTATTTTTTATATTAATTTTTTTATATATTTTTTTCTATTTTTTAGTCGTTTTTATCTATTTGTCTACTTATTTGTTTGTTTTTTTTTTTTAGTTCTCTCTCCTGGTCAATGAGACACTTTTCACTGATGGTACTGCTTTGTAGACCCCCAATGAGTTAGGAGGCTCTTGGCCCTCATACAACCTCTCAACTGATATGAGGGACTGTTATATGAGGACACCCCACCCCAGAGAAATGGGATGGAAGTGTTAGGAGGTAAAGAAAAAAAATGAAATGTGATGTTTCGGCCTTTTACTACTAATTGTCATAAACTGTTTATGATAATTAAGAAATGCAAACTAATGGTTATGCAAGCCGGTCATTCTGTTAGGTACTATGATAGCCTATTATAGTTATTTTCTAAGCCAATCAGAAATAAAGCTGTTAAAAGACAAGCAACATCTGCTTACTCTAATAGAAGAGACAGATAGGGCCTCTTCAAAAACCCCAAGAGATCTGCAGAATATGGCATTCAAAGATGTTTTCGTAACTTTAGATTTTTTTATATCAAGACATATCAACTCCTGACAGCACCCCCTATTCTACCCCAAGTAGAAGATGAGCATTGAAGAATCTCCAGTGGGAGATGATAGAATTAGTCGCAAGCCTATCTCTCGGTAGAAAAAGCCTCTTGCTCCAACTGTAGACAGAATGCTGTCCAAAAAGGACAAAACCTGGAAGCAGGTAGGTCGACAGCCTAGCTCTGCCAAGACAGGGTAGGCAAGTCCTTCATAACCCCTGCTCTACAATCAATGTCTGTCAGAGAAGCGGGGCCAAACGACTGAAGAGCAATGCTGTAATGTATGGAGAGAAAATGGGAACTGTCCAGGCAGCCACTGGTATGTCATTTCTTAGTTTGGGAAGCTGCGGGCCCTTCACTTTCTATAAAATCAGATATATTTATCCCTCTCAGGTCTCTGAGGTGGTTGAAGAACAGATAGCTAGAGTCCCATAATTAAATTTTGTGTTGTTTATGAGCCAAGAGAATGTTATAGATCTAAGAGTATACTTTTAAAATTGTTTTGCAAGTTAGTATGAATGTTGAGTTAGATGTAGAACTTTAAACTCATGGAGATGGTTAAATAGTAGAATGTTAAAGTCAGGTGCCAAATACATATGGACTGGACATTGGGAATGTACACTAAGCCATATAACCCTCATAACTGTGGCCTAATTACCTCTGTTGTACTGTATTGTATTTATTATTATAAGAGAAAGAGCCATTTGTTGGACTGAAAGGGGAAACTGTAAGGGGAAATAAGATATACCTTTAACTTAAAAAAAAAGGGAAGAGGATGGGGGGTTGAGGGTGGGAGGTTGGGACTGGAGGGGGGAATAGGGAGGGGACTGCGATTGAGATGTAACTTGAAGAAATAAAAAATAAAGGAAAAGAAAAAAAAGAATATTGTAAAATTCGTAAAACATGTTAACAAGGGGAGTTTCAATTTTTATCAATTAAAGAGAATGGGTTGTAAAAAGTACTATTTCAACTGGAATCGTGGAGGGCTGCAGAACATTAAAATGAGAGTGCATCACAATCTGGAAAAATTTACGAGGATGGTAAAGATTTTCTTGAAGGAAACAGAAGCTTGATTCATAATTTATATATCTGAATGTTTGGGGTCATGTCAGGGGAAGTGGGAAGGAACAAGGGAAATGAAAATATACCTATCACTTTGCCAAAAATGAGGAGAATGACCTGGCTTTTGGAGTGATCCAGGTTAGAGGTCTTGAAGACACATTGTAGGGTGATCACTATAAAACAATTTTGATATATTAAATGAAAAACCAAAAGTGAGAGTTGTCACAAAAACTTGGTTCCTTGCTTGTGCAACAGCAGGGCTAACCAGCAAAACAGAAGGTAGAGGACTCACAGGTTGGAGAGTGAGGGAGATGCTGTGCTCTATTTTGGCTTTGTTGAATTTTGGAAGTCTAGAAGGTTCCTGGGGGAAGGATGATGGCAGAATCTCAGAAGAGATGTTTGGGCTGGGTATATATAATTAGATACGGAGACCAGCTGGTGCGTGGAGATACCAAATATAGAGGAACTTTCAGAAACTATGTGGACTGAGGAAAAGAAAAGGCTAAGTGAATAACCTAGATAGATATGAACACTGAAAAGACCTGAGAAGAATGTAAATGTTTGTGAAGACAACTAATCTGTAGCCAGAGATGCAATTTCTTAAAAGGTGAAATCAAATAAAACTGACAACCTCTTTCTGCATCAAGACTTAGAGCATATGTTTTTGATTTTATAAAAAATACAACTTTTGTCCCAAGTGCACAATTCTACCATAGACTACAAAAGGAGTTACAGATAACACACAAACAAGTAAGTGTGACTGCATTCATTAAAATTTATTCACAAAACAAGTAACTGACTAGACTTACGTCTAGGTTGTTGAAATGCAGTCCTAGAAAGGCGAAGAGGTTATTAGAATAGAAACGACATATCCAATGCTGCAAAATGGTGCCAAGTTATGTAATAAGAAGCTGCTGCCATTGTTCACAAAACTCTATCATCAAGCTGTCTCCAATTTAATTAAGTCATCATTGTAGAGTTAAGAACACTGTACCACAGGAGGAGAAATAAAGACACAAAGAGGTGGGAGTGGGAAGTAAGGAGGAGGAAACAGGAAATGAGGAGGAGGAAGGGAGAAGAGAACACTGTGTAGAGGGCTTTGCAGAGAGAAAAACAGAGACAGATACACACAGAGATAGATAGATGATTGATAGATAGATAGATAGATAGATAGATAGATATAGATAGATGATAAATGGATGGAAGGATAGATAGATAGACAGATAGATAGATAGATAGATAGATAGATAGATAGATAGATAGATAGA